>CM044106.1:17602833-17747581 GCA_024174645.1 Lemna minuta
TATATAACAAATGGTGTCTCAACATTTGAAATAGTCGATTTAATGTTTTTTAGTTCATTTGATGTTTTGATCAAAGTTTAGAGAGCTTATTGAGCATCAAATCATATCAATCACTTCCTCCATGGTGTGAGGTGCATATCCTTAGAGCCTTACGTTTGGTGGCATATCTCAAACATCCCCTAGGAAGAGGACTTATGTGTTTGCTACAAAAAGTCATTGTACAATTAAAGCCTATGGGGGTGATATAAGTGATTGGAAGTTTACTTCTAGTTGTTACATGTATCTCTAGTGTAACCTAGTTACCTAGCATTGCAAGAAGCAAAATGTGGTCCATTGTTCTAAAATTAAGACTAAGCATCAAACTATGGTCACCATTAAATTTGAGATAATGTGGATTTGACTAGCTCAATGGGTGAATGCACCTTGACTTTGGGCCATCTCAACATTCTACTAGTAACCCATGTCCTAGTCCATAGTGAAATTTTGAGCCGGTTTTTGGTTGTTACTCATCTGACCATGCAAGTTCACTAGACCATGATAAAAAAATGTAGCCCCTTAGTGACTTCAAACTAGGGAGCAATGATCATTGATCACAGTAGTACTATTAAATCAGATTGTCAAGATCAATACACTAGGTCCTATTAGTAATCAAAGAATCTCTTATCAATCAAATCATTGGTCAAAGTTCTAACAATTGATTGGTCATCTGAATGATCAAATTGCCTCATAGGATCTAATCATTCGGTTAGATTGCTTATTAATCTCTCCCCAAATCCCCATTTGTTCCATCACAACTTCTCCCCATTTTCTCTCTTTAATATAACATTTCCTCGTGATCTCTTTTTTTTTTTTTTCTCTCCCTCGGTTTCTTTATCTCTTAGGAATCTAAAGGACTTGTGTGATGATCTCCAATCTGACAGAGAATGATTGATGATCACAATCATATGTTTAATATGACTCAAGTGATTGGATCAAGTGATCATCTGGGCCAAAAATGATGGTATTGGCCCTAACTTGGATAGTTACTAGAAAATAGAGAGCGGGAGAGAGAATCATTTGACCCAAAATTATCTAGTTGGGCCGGAATATAACGATGTTAGTTAGCAGTTGGTTGGGCGAAATTCCTTTCTTGTTCCCCAAGTCAGACCCAAACCTGCCCCTCTAGGGTTTACTGTCCGCGATCTCCCTCTTCCATCCAAGAACTCCTTCCCTCAATGGCGGGCGGCAGCCAGTTCGCCGTCTCCTTCCTCACCAACCTAGCCCGCGCCGCAGCCACTCTCGGCGCCGGCGCTGCCCTCCTCAACTCATCTCTCTACACCGTCGATGGCGGCGAGCGCGCCGTCATCTTCGACCGCTTCCGCGGCGTTCTCGACACCACCGTCTCCGAGGGCACCCACTTCCTCGTCCCCTGGCTTCAAAAGCCCTACATTTTCGATATCCGCACCCGCCCCCATTCCTTCTCCTCCGCCTCCGGCACCAAAGACCTCCAAATGGTAAATCTCACTCTCAGGGTTTTAGCTCGCCCTCAGGTAGAGCGTTTACCCACTATTTTTACCACTCTTGGTCTCGAATACGATGAAAAGGTGCTGCCTTCCATTGGAAATGAGGTTCTTAAAGCTGTTGTTGCTCAATTCAACGCTGATCAGCTTCTAACGGATAGGCCCCAGGTGTCCGCTCTCGTTAGGGATAGTTTGGTTCGTCGAGCAAAGGATTTTAACATCGAGCTTGATGATGTTTCGATTACGCATTTGTCATACGGGCCAGAATTTTCGAGGGCGGTGGAGCAGAAGCAGGTGGCGCAGCAGGAGGCTGAGAGGTCAAAGTATGTGGTGATGAAGACGGATCAGGAGCGTCGGGCGACAGTTATTCGGGCCGAGGGCGAGAGCGAGTCTGCAAGGCTTATTTCGGAGGCAACTGCGAAGGCAGGTAATGGGTTGATTGAACTGAGAAGAATCGAGGCATCAAGGGAGATTGCTGGTACATTGGCAAAGTCGCCGAATGTGGCGTATCTTCCCGGCGGAAACAATATGCTGTTGGCTCTCAATCCAGCTGCCGGTGGCCGCTGATTGCCTAAACCACAGTCGGGGGTTGTTACTACACTTGATCCATGAAATTGGACTCTGTTTTTGGATGGTACATTTGAATTATAGCCCTTGGGGATTCTGAAATTCGGGTTTTTATTTTTTTGTTTGATCTGCTGTGGTAGCTCTTTCTGTTGGTTCTTGATTTTTCCTTAACTTTACTGCTTTGATTGGGGAGGAGGGTTGTAAATACTTGATTGTGGCGTTTATTCTCCAAAACTTGCTTTCAAACACATGCTGTTGAGATGAATCAAGAGCGTAGTGTTTTTAATCAAAGCAAAGGAGAGAGTGAATCCACTTGGCTTACATATTAGGCAACTGCAAAGAGGCAGGTAATGGGTTGATTGAATGGAGGAGGACCGAGGCATCGAGAGAGATTGTGGCTATGCTGGCTACGTTGGTTAATGCATCGTATCTTCCATGTGGGAACGATATCCGGTTGGTCTTGGTTTTTCCTTAACTTTTTTTCTGCTTTGATGATCTGGTAAATATTTGATTGTGATGTCTATTCTTAAAATTTTGCTTCAACCTGCTTACATATAATTTTGATCATATTCAGTCATCTATATATGGGGGTCTGGCGATTTCCCCCTACATCTCAAGATCTATTTGGCTTATAGATTGGCATTTTGATTTTTTTTCCCCCAGAAATATGCGGAACTCAGGTTTCCTCTTCATTTTTTCTGGTTTTATTGTTCTTATTGGTTCTCGGTTGTCCTAAGATTTTCTGCTTTGAGTGTGAATAAAATTTTTGACTCTGGTGTTTTTCCTTGAATACTTCTATGTCCAGATCTTCTATAACTTTGGGCACATTCAATGTTCTGTCTAGGATCTATTGCATTGGCAGTGGTTCTGTCACTAGCCATCTAGTTCTTTGAATCAATTCAGAGTGCGCGAGATGCTCTCAAGAGTGATTTTTGAATCATTCAATATGCTTGAATCCGAGTTAAAAATAATTAAAAGCCCTTATTAGGAGCCCTAAACGCCTAAATTAGAGAACCTTGCCCTGTCCATCGGGATATGGAATATTGCTGTTGACAAGATCATGTATGACGGTTATCTTTGCATTTGCTCTTCTTGAATTTATGTTTTATATTCATGCTTGAAAAGATATTTATTGCCAAGATCTGAGGTTTTGGTATGATGCACTTTCTACATTATTTCTGAGCACTTGGACATAATGCCCATTCAACCAAGTGTGCGCTTAGATTGTTTTCCCAAGTACTTGGGCATAGTGATTGTATTGGTAAATAGTCTTTATTTTTCACCAAGATCATATGACGTAGATATTTGATGAACTGTCAGACCAAGTCTCACTCATACTCCTCGGTCCAACCCGTATATGGTCATCTTCTACTTACCAGTGGTCATGCACGTCTTGGAGCATATCATATGTGGAATTCCATCTTCTTGGGACATCAATGGGTGAAATTTTCTTCATTGACATAACTAGATCGTTTCAGTTTTGGTTGTAATTTCGATGAGTTGAGGCAAGAAATGGATCTCATTCACAGCTGCCTTATTAGGAACGCAATAATGCAGAATATCAAGGGTGGTTCAAGACATTTTGTGGTTGCCCATTTGTTCCTCTTCGATGATAAGGTTGATGAGATAGATAGGCTGTATGCATCATACGTTGCTTGAGGTGGATTTCACTTCCACGCAAGGTCTCTGAAAGAAAATTGATTCCCTTGTTCTTGGTTGTATTGTAAATCCCAATTGCACGGAAGTATCTTTGAACAAGCATAGCTAGTATTTAGCGGAAACTATACCGTTATATTTGGAATTTGGTTTCAAAGTTACAATTCATTTTCGACGAAAAATTCATTTTTACCCCCCTTTTCAAAAGTCTAACTTGAATTTCAAAATCATAACTGAATTTTGATATTAAATTCAAAATTAACATCACTTATATACCCTTTTTTCAAATATGTTCTAAAAGTCCAACATGAGATTTGAAGTGGAAAATCATCCTTTATTTGAGACACAAATTTCCAACTTAAAATTTTACCTCGAAGTAAACAATCATTTTTACATCCTGTTTTATTGGAGTTTAATTTTTAAACTGAAAATCGTCTGCGAATTAAGAAATCGAAGTAATATGGGAGATCAATGTCCATTGTATGATTCCTTTTTAAATTTACCATTATTTTTTTCCCTTCTCAAAATTAAAGTTTACAATTTCCTCCTAAAATCCAAAACCATATCTGAATTTGCATATCATCATTTTTATGTGCGACATGATTTTCTAATTTACATTTTATTTAAAAATAAAATGGTCAATTTAATTCTCTTTATTTAAAAAAATAAATTAGAATTTATTTCTGAAAACAATACTTGATTTGGACGTGAATTTCAAATTTATTTTTTATTTTAAATTCTAACATCTTTGTGACATTGTATTTTGAAATTTAGAATTCAAACATTATCATTCATTTTCAAACTTTACATCATTTCCGTGATCTTTTTGTTTGAAACATGTTTTATTTGGGACACAAATGTCTAATTGACAATTTATTTTGAAAATAAAAAATCATATTATACCCCTTTTGATGTAGCCCAAAATGGAGCCTGACCAAAATTTAAATATAGCTGAGGTAGCCCACTTCACTGGCTCATTTAATGCTTATTGGGCCTCAAGAGAATATCTAGGAGCTATCATGTTTGTAGAGGATCACCTTAGAACACAAAATATCCTTGAAATATGAGAAAATATGCAGAATATATTTGTGGAGGCTTGACAAGGCCTAGGAAGCATTTTTTTTCATTTATGTCTTTGACACGTGTATTTTCAAAAGTTTTATATTGTCTTTTCAAGCGTCTCGTCACTTAGATGACCCTTCACTTTTTTAGGCTTATATAAGGCCCCCGGTGTAACCTTTGATAACACAAATTGAAGGTATCCCTTTTTTTATAGCTTTGAATTCTCCCCTTAAAGTGTTATCCTTGTTTGAGAGTGCTCATGTGCTCATGAATTCGAGTCTTTGTTCTACATTATTCATGTACTAAGGCTGCATCGCCTTCTTAAATAAGAAGTAGTTCTATAATCAGAATTGGTTTCAAATGTATATTTCCATTTTATGACTGATTTTGAAATATACCATCAATTGAATTCACCTTTTCAAAATTACTTTCCAATCTAATTTCTAAGTTTAAAAGTTTTCTTTAAAAAAACCAATCATTTTTATGTCCCATTACCTTTACAACCATTTCAGAATTAAAACTTTGCAACCTTGTTCCCATTATTCTATGTGCATACTTGTCCCATAATTATCTTTTGGCATGTTGATATTTGTTTGGCAACAAGTAAATATATCACTCGATCATTCATAAGAGTGTAACCTATTCAAAGTAAGTGTCATTGTACTAGTAGCAAACATTTAGATCTTACTGAATCATGAGCGGGCTCGACCATGATGGAACCTATTCAAGGTATGGCCTGACTTCACTGTGACTGAACCATCTAGTAACCAGTCAAGAATCAATATGTAGTTAGTTCATGATCTATCCCAGTCAGTGTTTAGTTAGGCCAGAATTTGTGTCATTAGTATAATGACAGTGACTTAATATATATATATATATATATATGGCTTGGGCACTCTACGTACGATTTAGACTCCATCAGCTACATTATCCATTTGTGTCTTGTGGATTCTTTTTATTGATGATTTTCATGTTGCTAAAAAAACATTTAATATGCCAAAAAATAATCATATGAACAAGTATGCGTATAAAATGATATAGTTTTCTTTCATTTTCATTCATACACGTGCTAATCAAACCATCAAATGGAAAAAGAAGTTTTGGCTTTTGAAGTATTTTTCATCAAAATCATCATGCTCATTACCCAAAAATTATGAGGACATCAAAATTGAAATTGTTTTTTAAGACAACATTTCCTTTTGTACATTGCAGTCCCCTTTTATGTTGAAAGATAGCTCAATGCATGGGCCAGAAAGGTAGGGAACAATATTGGTATTGTGTTGATTAATATTTATAATGATTATGAATTTTATAGTTACATTATACTTGAAGACAAATAAAGCAAGATATTTGGTATAAAGCTTTTAAACAATATAATATTTTCAATTATTTTGACATTTTATAATTTAATGAATAATTAGATAATTATTTAAGTTTACTTTTGATTCAACATTTACATATTTTTCTAGCAAAGATAGCATATTTGTGCGAGCATATTCATTTTAATCTATTTTTATTCATTTGACACAAGGGTTTTTTTTTTTACTTTTATCTTTTTTTTCTAAACCTAATATGATAGTAGTTTATTTTTATTTCCATAACGTAAAGGCTATTTATTTTATTATTCATTTACAAAATATGAGGTAATTTATTTTTAATTTATTTTCATTTTCCTGTTTTAAGAGTACCGTTATTTTTATTTCCCAAATGCAAGGATTATTTATTTTATCTTTATAGGCTATGATAACTTATATTATATGACTGGGGGCAGTAGATTCATCTCTCTCTCTCTCTCTCACTTGGTCGAGGTCTATGGTACGAATGTACTGGGCTATTTTAATAAGTAGCCTCTGGAGAATAGTCCCACATGGGGAAAACGTCAATGCAGTATAGAACTCTTCCAGAGTGTTCCTGGCATTTCAAACTAGAAAGTGAAAGGCCTAACAACCTTGATCTGGATCGAGTTAATGGGCTGGACAGGACCGAATTCAGACCCAGACGGTGCGGGCCATCGTGCAAGACTGACGGTCTTTGTCTGGTCCGGTTGACCGACCATCAGTTGTACCGTGCACTGCAAAAGGGAGAGAGAGAGAGAGCGCCGATCTTTGTCGGCTCCAACGGCGCCTAGAATTGCAATCTCCGTCTGACAAAATCAACAGGGGCGATGGGTCTTCTGTGGGGCCCACTACCCAGCGAATCATTAATCAGCAATCTAGTAATTCGCGAGAACCTCGAAGACGGTTCAGCGTTGACCCGAAGACTTCCAGGTAGGATCGCGCGGACAAAAAGAGCTACAGTGCTCGACCCATGATCGATTCCCCAGCGAACGGTTCCAGAAATTCCCTCCGATTGCTGAATTATTGGGTTGCCATCCAAATGGAGAAGAAGGGTCCTCGGGAAAGCGAGGGGAGAGTCTGCGTCAGGGCCGCCGACATGCCGCCGAAGATGCAGATGGTGGCGATTCGGCGAGCGCAGGAGGCGCTTTCCGGAATGCGCCGGCTGGAGACTAAGCGTCTCGCTCAGACGCTGAAGAAGGTGCGGGGGAAATGTGCTTAGAATTCATCTTGTGCTTGGAATCTCTGGAATTTCATGAATTAGATCATCGGCGTTGCTGCTTACACAGGACAGTCGTTGAAATTTAAAAATTCCAGAAATTTCAGAATTTCTGGAATTCGGAATCAGAAATTTCTCGAAATTGAGAAAATTCTGTGGGATCGCCTGCATTCTGAATTTTTAAATTTTTTCAGAATTTAGGAATTTCTGGAATCTGATTGCCGGTGTTTTTGCTAGCACTTGAATTTCTCTGACGTCCGGAATCAGAAATTTCGAAAATTTCTGGAATTCGAGAAAATTCTGAAGAACGTGCTCACTCTGAGTTCCGGAGATAATCTTATTCATCTTGGGCTTGAAATTTCTGGAATTTGATCGTCGGCATTGTTGCATGCGTACTGCTCTCGTTATTCCTGAATTAGAAATTCCATAAAAATTAGACATTTGTGAATTCATGAAATTCGGGGTCTCTTGCTGGCTGGCTCTTGAAATTTCTGAATTATCTTGAATTTGGGAATTTCTGGAATCAGATTGTCGGTATTTTTACTTGCACTTAATATTTCTGGAATTTCTCGACTTTGAGAATCCGGATCTGTGGAATTTTGGGCTTGGAATTTCTGGAATTGATCGTCGGCGTTGTTGCTTGCACAGAACTGCCCTTGAAATTATAAAATTTGAGAATTTCTGGAATTCACGCTCTCTTGCTGCCTGCCTCTAGAAATATCTGAATATTCTTGAATCAGGAAACTTCTGGAATCAGATTGTCTGTCTTCTTGCTTGTTGTTTAATGTCAGGAAACTTCTGGAATCTCTGGAAGTTGATCGTCGGCACTGTTGCCCAAATTCAAAACTGCTCTTGGAATTAAAATTCAAAAAATTGAGGATTTCTGGGATTCATGCTCTCTCGCTTACTGGCTCTTAAATTTCTGAATTCTCTTAAATTTGGGAATTTCTGTAGTCAGATCGTCGGTGTTTTAGCTTGCACGTGAAATTTGTGGATGTTCTGGATTCAGAATTTTTGGAAATTTGCAAAATTTTTCGAGTTCGAGAAATTTCTGGAATTAGATCGCCGGCATTCTCACTTGCACTTGAAATTTCTGTTTTGCTAGTCGACACCGAAGTCCCAGGAATTTCGGAATAGTTTCCATTAACTCATCGTGTTCTTGCTAGCGATTGAAACTATAGTCGGGATCGTAAACCACACGTTGTCGTTCAATGTACCTTGTCGTTCTATTCAAATTCCTGTCTGTATCTCTAAAATAGTTTCTTGCCTGCTAGCAGCTTTGTGTTCTTATTAGTTGCTCTAGAACTTCTCTGTATTATCAACTCTATAGTCCTTCAAGTTCCTCTCGAATTTAGTTGTTTTCATGTAAATCCTTACCGAACCTTGAATGTTGAAAATTGAAGATTTCAACCTTAAATCCTTAAATCTTGAACCTTAATTCAGCCAGGGACTAAAGATATTGAACTCCCTTCTTCCTAGATCGTCATTTCCGTATTCCATATCTTCATCTTTCGAATCCCTCGCTGCTCTGTCGGAAGATTCCTCTCTCCGTCCGCTCCCCCCCTGTTTCTTACTAACTGGGATGATCTCTGTTGATCGTTACCAGGAACTAGACGATCGAAGCGGTCCAGCATGGCACTGCATCGTCGGAACAAGCTTCGGATCTTACGTCACTCATTCGTACGGAGGATTTCTCTACTTCTCTATCGACAAGGTTCACATTCTCCTGTTCAAGACTGCTGTTGAGCTAATAGACTCGTAATTCTGATCCCAAATCACATCTTTGTCGATACAATTTCCATAACTGAAAGATACAAAAGCTAAGAATGATTCCGGAGGAGCGAGCAAAAACCAAAGAGATACCTACGGAGAAATAATATGTACATGGTTCAGATCAAATAGTTCGACCCTGGAATCAATTCAACTGCTACGAGATGGAACGATTTCGACGAAAGAACTGAACAAATAAATTGCCAAAATCTCTTAATCTAATCAACTATCTCCGCATTGATTATAATAGCTCTCAGGATAAGGCCAATTTTTTCCACAAGAGGAAACAATCGCAGGCTCAAGTTGGATTCAACCGTTCCAACGTCCTTTCCTTCCCGTTGGGTTGGTCCCCTCCGCACGGGCGCTAACTAACCGCTTCACCGACGTCTCCACTCTGCAAAAAGAAGAATCCAGAGGATTCCGCAGTATCCTGCAATTGCAACAGCGGAGAAGACGGATCACGGGACAATCAGTTAGCGCACGCGCAGAACAAGATCAAAGAACCTCCAGGAGAGGAATCGCCGTATAGGCACGGAGAATCTAACCGTCCTCGGCCTGCGCGCTTCATTTCGGTGTGGTTAAAGCAGTGATCATCATCGAGCTTTGCAATCCATTGCGAATCGATGAAAACCGCAAATGAATTCAAATTTTCAATTGAAACGATGGTCAATCGATGTAGAACCGCGAGAAAACGCCACAGAACCATCGAAGTTGTTTTCTAGCGTGTCCATTGGGCACTTTTTAATTGATATGGCATCTTCACCATCTCCGTTTCCACTATACTGCGGAATAGAGGAGCGGATCAGGTGATAGAAAAGATGTGGACGATGCTCGTGGATTCTTCGGAAAACTGGGGAGGAATCTAAAGAAACAGTAGAACACAAACGGCCGAGAGAACCAAAATGTGTTTCCGACGCCACAGTTGGTATATATTGTGCCAGCAGTAATGGGGAATTAGGGTTTCCATTTTCAAATTTTACCACATTTTTCTGTTTTATTTCAGCACTATCATTATTTGAAGGGTAAACATCGTATACTGGCACGACCTTTACGGTAATGCTCAGATAATAGCACACGACCTTTTTTAAGGCTCAAATACTGGCATAACCTTTTTTAAGGCTCAGATACTGGCTGACAAGTCTCTCTCTCTCTCTCTCTCTCTCTTCTCCTTCTCTTCTTTTTCCTTCCCCTCTCTCCCGCGCGCGCGCGTGCGTAAGAGGAGGGGGGGAGATTTCTTCTCCCTCTCCTTTCCTTCCTCTCTCTCGCGCTCTCTTCCTTTCCTTCTTTCTTCTCCCGCTCTTTCTCCAGGTTTCCTCTCTCCCGTTCTCCTTCTCTTTCTTCTCTCTCTATTTCTCTCTTTCCGGAAATTTCCGTTGCGACGGAAATTTCCTTCTTTCTCTCTCTCTCTTCTCCGCTCTCTCCTCCTCAGAGAGGAGCGTTCTCTCCCCCTTCCTCTCTCTTCCGCACTCATCTCTCTCTCCCGCGTCGGTTCTTTTTCTTCTTCTTTCTCTCTCTTCCGCGTTCGTCCCCAGCTCACCTTCTCCTCTCTTCTTCCTCTCTCGCCCTCACTCGCGACGGAAATTTTTTTCCGTCCCGAGGAGAGGCGAGAGGAGGGAAATTTCCTCACTCTCTCTCTCTCGCGCGCGTGTGCGCGTGGAGAGAGTGGAGCTCTCTCCCTCCGGATTTCGCTCCTCTCCTCCCTTCTCTCTCTCCTTCTCTGAAACAAAAATTCTCTCTCCTCTTCTTATTTTTCTTCGCTTCCTCTCTTCCTCCGCGATTGTCTCTCTCTCGCGACGGAAAATAATTCCGTCGCGAGGAGAATGGGGAGGAGAATGGGAAGAACAAGCTTGTGGTGGTGGAGTTCGCGGAGACCAAGAGCGACCAGAGCCGTCAGATCTATCCGGCGATGGTAGAGCTCAGCTACATGTGCGGCGACGTGGTCTTCATCCTCGTGTTGGGGGACGAATCCGACGCCACCAGAGCGCTCTTGAAACGAGAAGGAATCGAGAATGTTCCCCACTTCAACTTCTACAAGACCATGGAGAAGATCCACGAAGAAGAAGGGATCGGGCCCGACCAGCTCATGGGAGACGTTCTCTACTACGGAGACAATCACTCGCTGGTGGAGCAGCTTCACGGCAGAGAAGACGTGGAGGCGCTGATGGCGAAGACCAAGGAGGAAGGAAAGATGCTGGTGCTGGACGTGGGGCTCAAGCATTGTGGGCCATGCGTTAAGGTGTATCCGACGGTGATGAAGCTCTCTCGTTCCATGAAGGACGTCGCCGTCTTTGCGCGGATGAACGGAGATGAGAACGAGAGCTGCATACAGTTCTTGCGAGACATGGAAGTTGTGGAGGTTCCTACTTTCCTTTTTATTAAGGAAGGAAAGATCTCCGGCAGGTACGTGGGCTCCGGAAAGGGAGAGCTTGTCGGCGAAATTCTAAGATACCAAGGCGTCGGCCTCACTTGAATTCTCAGATACCCTCACGGCAGTTCTTCCCTTTCTAGTTTCTCCCGATTTAATCTTGAGCCTTTATCGATCGAAAGAAGAGACTATTGTTTCTCTCTCTTCGTCTAAAATATAGTAAGGGCTTTATTTGATGTATCCGAAAAGTGAGGGAGATCGGGAGAGTGAGGCGGGGGAGGGAGAAAGGGGAGGGAGGGCGGGCGAGACAGGTGGGGGAGGGAGGGAGGGAGGGAGGGAGAAAGGGGAGGGAGGGCGGGCGAGACAGGTGGGGAGAGAGAGAGAGAGAGAGTGACTTGTATCTGAGCCTTAAAAAAGGTCGTGCTAGTATCTGAGCATTACCGTAAAGGTCGTCCCGCCCTCTCCCCCCCTCTCTCTCTCCCGCCCTCCCTCCCTCCCTCTCTCTCCCGAGAGGGAGAACTCTCCCTCCCTCCCTCCCTCTCTGCAAGAACTCCTGGTCTCTCTCCCGTCTCTCTCCCTCCCTCCCTCCCTCCCTCTCTCTCCCGGTCTCCCTCCCTCGGAAGGCAAATTATTTTGAATCAGAAATTCGAGATTGAGAGAGGAAAAAGCGTTACACGTTTGATCATGGGATCTTCCCCACGTTATTACAGTTTGTGTATCCACGGAGAGCAAGTGGAAGGCTCGAAGCTTACCAGCTTATTAGATATGTCAAACTCCCAGAGATAATTCTGTTGGAGAATGTTCCCGATGGTGGATACTCCCGGCCAGGAAGCAGACAGAATCCCGATACACTTAACCCTGTCTGCCACGTTGATCACGTAACTCTTGACCGGAGGCTCCAGCGCGAACGCACCGCCGCCGTTCTTCGTGAAATGCACCGCCAGGCGCGGCAGCGCCGCCGCATCGAACGCATTCTCCTCCCAGTTGAAGCAGAATTTGAATGGCTCCATCTCCACCCTCTGGTACTTCTCCAATGCGCGCCCCAACTTCTCCATTACTGCACGAAAAGCGGGTTCCGCCAGGAGAGTTAAGCTCGTGCCCGAGTTGATGATGGCGCCGCCACCGGCGGCAGAATCCCAGACTTCGCGGGGAATGTTCAACATCTCGCCACCGACAGAAATGCCCTTCACGCGGACGCCATAAAAGGGCTCCATTTCCTCCAGCTGGAGCTGCGCGTAGCGTCTGCGGTCTCGTTTAGAGCGCCGGTGAATCGCGTTTTCCCCGAAGACTAAGTAGTCGGAGGCGTTTCTGGGGCTGAGGTGGTCAACCAGGCAGTAGGAAAACTTGCCGCCGAAAGCTCCCACCGCGCGAGTCGCGAAGGAAGAATTACTGTAGCCCAGCCCGAGAACTCCGTCTGCGGAACGGAAGCTCAAGCGGGAAGAAGACGACGTGCAGACCACGATAACTCCCTTAAGCGTCGCCACCGGGCGAAGATACTGTGAAACGGTCGCTACCTCCTCGGCGAAGATACCCTTCGCCGCTGACCCGTCCGCGTAACTGCGAGATCTTACCATTAAGAAAGAGAAAGCTAGAGCGAGAGAGGGAGAACTGAGCTGTACCCATAGTCGTATTCGCAGGGGCTCGAGGCGGAGAGGCACGTGGAGAGAGAGAAAGGGAGAGAGTTCTTGTCAGAGAGGGAGGGAGGGAGAGTTCTCCCTCCCGGGAGAGAGAGGGAGGGAGGGAGGCCGAGAGAGAGAGGGAGGGAGGGAGACGGCTGACGTGGACACGACGCGGGCGCCAACTGGACTTAATTTAAGTCAATGTCAGCGGATGGGATAGAATGAGGAAAGAGAAAAAAGGTTGGGATAGATGGGGCGAAAACAAAGTTTGAGATAGATTAGGAAAAACTTTAAAAGTTTGGGATAGATGGGGCTATTAACCCTTATTTGAATTGTCGCCGTTAGTTTTATAGCATAGTAACACTCTTTATCCATTCGAGAAAATCGGATGAATTCCAGCAATCAGCGAATCGCCGAGTATGCTGACACGGGTTTTAATCTGCCAATTTTTAATTATTTAATATCATTATTGGTGGCCTTTTTCAATTCAAGATTTTTTCCGGCCTCTCCTTTGATTAGGGTTCTGCTATTTGTCTCATGATTAGGAATCATGATCAAGAGATCATGACTAAAAAAAAATTGGGATTTAACTGGAATATCTTTAATCCATTCGTCGTGTTTGTTGTCAGAGAGAGGAGGGGGATCATGATCGATTTTGTGTTGATCAATCCCCTTGATATAAGTCAATTGGATCAGATTTAATGTATCGACTGCTTCGTCAATCATATCAATACCCCTCAATCCAATTGAAAACATGATTGAGGAAGGGATCACTGATCCCTTTTTTGATCAGATAAATGATATGGAAAAATTCATAGAAAACTACAAGAAATATTAAATTTTGATTAAAGTTTTAAAAATCAGAAAAAAAAACCTCAAGTTTTGATCAACAATTAGATAATAGGATTCGATCAAGTCAATCTAATCCAATCACCCATCTACATTCCCTGAAGAAGAGTAAGTTATGATTGGATTTCGCTCAGAGGAATGGTTAGCATGGGCTAGTGGGGGGCCCTAGCAGCTAAGAGGAGAGGAGAAGAAAGGCATACTACACTTCGATTAATCTTTATAGCTCTGATGAACCTATTTTGTGATTTCTTCTAATCTAAGATGAATCTCTAGAGAGAGAGAGAGAAAGAAAAATTAAGCCAAATTGATGGTAGAGGGGATTGGGTTCTTGATTTAGCCATAGAGACCATTTTTGTTAGGGCCTAAAAAGCCCAATTAAAAAGTTTATTTGGGCCAAGGGAGAATCTCAAGGAGCTAATAATATTGATAAAGAGGATCACAAAGAGAAAATATTTATGACACATTTTATTATTGTTATAATTTACAAGATATCTCTATTGAGGCATGATAGAGCCCATAATATTTTTTTGTCAAATCTCTTGCTTGACACATGCATTGTTAAGGTTTATCAAGTTTGTATTGTTAAGGTTTATGTGTTGTTTTTCAAGGGCTCTAATCCTTTTAACAACCCTTTGCTTTTTGAGTCGTATAAAAGCCCCTATTGTAACCCTTGAAGAAATAATTGAAGGTATTCCCTTTTGACAATGGTTTTCTTCCTTATGAGTGTTCTCACTATTGGAGAGTACTTTAGTTCTCTTAGATTCGAGTATAACCCCTTTTCGATTCAAGGGTTAAAGAGCGTTAAAGAGTACAACCCGTGAATCTATAGATATTCATAATCTAACTATTCTTTTTTAGCAAGGCCCGTGGATTTGAGTCATAATTTTGCATTGTTCTTGTGCCAAGGCTATATCAGTTCTGATAATAACGGGATCAGAGAAGTAGTCACATGGATAGACATGGTGCAAAGTACGCCACGTACTCTAGGAGATATAAAGTGTATAAAAACTCTTATATGGAACCTTGTCATCACCACTTACCATGTGGATTTAATCCTTTGTCTATGTCATCTTGACTATATAATCATCTTTGAGGACTTCATGTCGTATCTAATATATGACGTTTTAGAAATCCCTTGACTAGAGATTCATAAGTCATAATTAAAATACAATTATCCATCCACTAGATATCTTTGGTGTCTTGAGTCAAAGGACCACGTACACAACTGTGACATAAATAAGCCTGATTAACAATTGGGTACATTATCATTCAAGGATTCATACGGATCAGTTCAAAGAACTATTTCTCTAAAAAGCACCCACCATCTATCCTCAGTGCATCCACCACATTTATGACTACAAGATCAACCCTATTCATCATATAAGTAGGATCATATAGTGTTATTATTTCCAAGTAATTTAATGTCCAACTAGTGAACTCTTTTCCAAAATTTAAAACTCAATCTTTGGCTCGATCTCTAAGGGTAGCGGGAAAGAGTTTCATCTTCATTCCATCTGTCGAGACATTATGTATTTGATTAAGTTCATATACTGGGCTCAGCTCTTCTACGTGTTTAAAAGGATCCTCTGAAGATTTACCATGGAAGATAGGTAGCATACTCATTATATGAGAATCTATTATAAAATTACATAGAAGTGTGATTGACTTGTAGGTCATATAATATCCATCAAGCTCTTGCTTGAGCACCTAGGTGGTTGGACCCTCTTGTGGCATGAGCCACTGTCTAATAGGTAGTGGCACTAACTCCCATTTTTTAATGAAATAAAACTCATGTTCAATGGCATAAAATTATTCATTGTCATTCTTGTTTGATATTTGCAATAAATTCCACAAGCATAAGAAATTAGGGTGTGTTCTTGAGATATTTTGGAATTTGAGAAGATTGGAGAAATCGGGAGAAAGTATAGATTTGTAAAGAAGACTAAAAGATGTATCCAAGAAATCAAAAATCAAATCTATATCCATGAAGAAATAAATTAGTGAAGTAAATGAGAGAAAATTGCATGCAAAGAGAGAGAAATGATACAAATTTATGAAATTCACTTAATCTAAGCTTTGAAATTGAAATCTAATGGTAAATGACAATAGACTAAAGAAAATACATAAAACCTAACCCAAAGTCACACTCTAAATGATCCAATTAATTTCCAAATCAAGGCTTTTTATTTCGCCATTTCAAAAACAAAAATTTAAGATTCAATTGGTGATTTCTCCCTATTTCATTGATGAAATATTGACTTAAGAGCTCTACGGACATGGAAATGACTCTAGATCATAATTGAAGCAAAATATTGAAGGATCATGTTGTCCAAAATGTTTGATAAATCAGAAAATCCAATAATGCATACACTATCAAAGAGATAGAGAGTTTAAAGAAGGGAAGATTTGAGTGGCTGTTGGATCATCTGTTCGTCTTTTATCAATGTTTGTGATTAATTAAAAGGAGATGAATAAGTATCCTTGAGTCATGGGCATCGGATATGAGATGGAGCGCCTAGATGGAGCCACGTCATAATATGAAGATTAAATGTTGTGTAAGGGTTATCGTTAAATTTCCATTAAATGCTTGAGATAAAGACACATCCACAAAAGTGATAACATGTTAATTAAACACGAAAATACATGATTACTAATATAAATTAAGGCAAAAAAATTTCCATTATAATGCATGTTATCATATTTTTTAGTGTTTATCTACAATTCTATGAAAAAGTCATTATAATCTCAAAATGCATTAATTTTGGGTTAATTGTGACGAATTAAGGATAATATTTTCATAACCCATCTTTACTTGAGTTTATAGTTAGTTTTTAAGGTTAAATAATAAGAGAAATCATATTATATACACTCATATAATTTTCTAAGTTTTAAAATCTAAAACAAATGAGTATATTTTTTAAATAGGAAATTATTCTCTTGTTATTTATTAAATTTGAATTTTTATAATGATATATAATTTAATTTATGATGTAATGAAACAAATTTGGATTAATTTGGAGTTATATTTTGAAATATATGGAATTTCTAATTTGTAAGGATTTTTTTCCAGATTTTTTATAAAATTTTCGGAGTTTTTCTAAAAAATTTTGAATTTAAAATTGATTTATTTAATTGAAAATTGATTTTATAATCATGCAAGTGACGTGGCAACCCGTGAAGCGTCCGATCGTGCGATTAATCATGATCGTCGATTATAACTTAAGACGGGGTACGTGGCGCAATCCTATTTGTCGGTAAATCATTTTAAAATGATTTAGTCTCAGCCGTTGATCCAAGGAGTTATAACGGCTGAGATTAAAATCGACGAAATGCATTTACAACGTTGGATCAAGATCAAACGACGACGGTTTGATGCGTTACTCGTACATCGTGTAATGTTACTTCATCTCGACGGTCCATCTGAGATCCAATAGCCACGACTTAACCGTAACGATCTCAATCGTGCATTTCATCAAAGCCATTGATCAAATATTTAAGCCTTGAATGGACGATTACGCTCAATTCAGCCTATAAATAGAGGTGTTCTTCGACATTCTAAAGCATTCTAAGGCAAATTGAGTAATCGAACGGTTAAGACACCAAATCTCTTGAATCTCTTGCTTTGAATCACTTCTAGACTCATTTCCGCATCCATGAAGTGCTTGAAAGTGAGATTTCGTTTAGAGAATAGGAAGAACTTGGCTCTTGAACATCAATGATCATTTTTTCGAATTCGGGAATGAAAAGCCTTTGATCTGGCGACTAATTAGATCAATTCGAGCGTAATCTCGGACTAGAGATAATGTTATATCCTAATCTTCCTTCGTATAGCTTTAGATTTCAATTTTGAATCATAATTTTAGTCAATTTCAATTTTAATTTCGGTTTTTGCAATTTTTAATTTTAGAAATTTCTCTCTCATTCACTTGATGATTTCTTTACGAATCTGGATCCAAACTCAGTGATTTTTTATTCCATGGATTCGTTTCAAGTCCCCTTTACAAAAATATCAATTTTTTCTAATTTTCACCATGATTCATCGTCTGATTTGATCAAATTTCAAAAGATCATATGAAATTACCTTTATTTCTCCGTGGAATAGACTCTTATTCGTCACTATACTCCTTAATTCGTGATTAATTGATAAAATTAGTGAGTTTGGTATTAATTTTGACGTGAATTGGTGTGTATTCAATGAACGCATCAATTCGTTTCGTCAATGACCACTTTTAATCTCAACCGTCATAAATCTCGTGATAGCAACCAAGATTCACCATGAGTTATAACTTTGAACTATCGTCCAACCTCATTGAGTCACATTCCCCTTCATTTATTGTAAAAAATCAAGGGTTTGGATTATATCCATCAGTTTGCCCTGATCCATGATAATATGCATTTCATTATATGCATTTACATGTTTTAAAACACTCTTTATGCATTATGTTAGTCTATATGATGCATGTTGTCATCTTAAAATTGAATTTTCTTCAATTTAAGGCCATATCACTTAATTCCATATTTTTCATTAATTTGAGCATTATTATGTGTTTTAAGTTTGTTTGACCCTTTGGAGGGTCAAACCACTTATATTTGATCTCAAACTCTTGGTTTTAAATGTTTCAGGATTTAAGTAGGTGCATGAAGGTTTAAGAAGAGGAAGAAAAGAAAAAAAAAGATGTGAAGAGCAAAAGAGGGAATTAACCTAATTGACTCTATAAAGTCAACTAGGAATTAATTCACTCGTAATTTTATTTTATGTCTAATGTTTTATTTCAGTGCATATACTGGAAGAGGATCAAATTCTTGATCCAATGAAGAAAATTTCATGCAAAAATGTGTTATAGAAATGAAGTTATGAATTTTTAAAGATTAACTATTTTTCTAGATTTTTTAGGAATTTTTTTGAATTTTTTAGAAATAAAAAATCAAAGGAAAGAGACAAAAATTCGATGCGGGACCCATGCGATGCTGACGTGGCAGTGTTGCCACGTGGCAACGCACTAGCAGGCCAGCTGGGTCGGTGCGGACCCACGTTGGCGCCTAAGTGGCGCATAGGCTAAGTGGAGCATGGGCTAAGTAGGCGGAGCATAGTGGGCTTGAGTATCGCGATAGAGATAGGCATCTGGGCTCATTAGGGAAATTCGAATATTATAGGAGGCCCCCATTATAAAGGCGTTCAATTTTCTAAACTTTTCCTATGTGGGACTATTTTTTATTTATTTTGAAGCAACGTGGCAGCTCGTGAGGCGTTGAATCAAGCATGCAAATGGAGCGTGAGCAATTCGTAGTCGTCGGTCTCATTAGTGAGATCCAACGGTTAGGACTTAGTCGCCCATCTAGCGAATCCTAGAGTGATACCTGGCAGTTTGTGCCACAAACTTTGTGGACGCTACGATGAAGATCTAACGACATAAATGAAGATGGAACGTGGGGCCCGCATCATGGGGATCATGGCCCACTTCTTCCACGCAATGAGGCCTCATCTGAGCCATCCGATTTCTTAAAAGAAAATGGACGGCCCGTATTAAATTGCAAAATTCCCTTATAAATTCATGTGCTCTCTTACGGATTTTAAATCTTGATTAAATGTTGAATTGAGTATTTTTGGAGGAAAATCTTGAGTTCTTCATGGATCTTTTGTGTCCTAGACTCAATCACGCACGGATTGAGACAAGAAATTTATAGAAATTATGAGAAAATGGAAGGTAATTGCCCCTTCAACACTGATGTCAGAGAAGAAATCGGAGAAATCTATCAGCAATCAAAGCAATTTGAGGCTCAATCTTCGTGTAAATCGGGCAAGTAGCGTGATATCTTCGTAATCCTCACTTTTTAGGTCATTTAGATTAGGTTTAGATGGCTAATTATAGTTTTAAGAACCGAAAATTCCTCATTTTCTCCAAATTTCTTTACAAATTTTCAAACAAGGATTTCTCCTTGATCTTAAGTCCAATTCTAACGAATTGGGTTTTATTGGATTCCTTGTTAAGTCATCTTTCTGTGGATATCTGATTCAAAAATTTTCATTCAGGTTTGTCCCTTCAATTTGCTTTTTTACCAACTACTACTCAAAATCGATCCGAATTTGGGCGTTGACTTTCAAGGGCTAGGATTACAAATCTAGATTATGAAATTTGCCAATTTTGATGTCTTTGTAATCCTATGATAATAACCTTTCCATGCATATTTATTTGTCAAAAATTAATGCCATTTGAGCTGTTGATTGAAGGATTTTTACCGAAACCCTAACTCTACGTCATTTTTATGTCTCTTGACTTTGAAAAATCACAGTAAATCCAACTGTGTTTGATAACATGCATTAATAACTGACGAGACGAAACTGTGAGGTCATCGATTTCACACGGTCTCGTGCAAAAAATAATTCCAAACTTACCAATTTAATGATTTCATAACAAATTGAGGGGTATAATTGTAAATAAGGGTCGAATCCACAGGGAAATAAGGAAATTCTTGATGTTTTCTTCAAAATTGATCAAATCGGATGATAAATCGATGGTAGAAATTGGGAAAAATGGTATAATATGAAAGATAACTTCAAATCGATTCGACGGAATCAAGAATCATCGAAATTGATCTTGATTTCGCGGAGAAATGGAAGATCGAAGTGGGAGGAAACTTTCGGACGAGAAAATCGTGAAATCAACAAAAACAAAACAAAATTAAACCTTAAATCCTAATCTAAACTAAAATTAAGCATGATATGAAGGTAGATCATGAAAAACCGCTTCCACTAATCCCAAATAGTGATCAAATAGACGCGATGAAACCTCTTAATCGCCGAAAACATGAAGAATGCGATGTGGGATTCAAGAGTCAATTTCTCTTAATCTACTCAACCAAATCTCGAGTTCTTGCCATCCGTGGATGTGGAAATGAGAGTAGACGAAGCTAGAATTCAGAGATTCAAGAGGGAAGGTGTCTAAACATATCAATTTCCTTGATTTCCAACTCGAATCAGAGGAACACCTCGTTTTATAGGAATTTTGGGCGTAACCGTCTGATCGAAACGATCGACCGTGGATCGTTTCAAAAATATCGCAATCATTGGATCTGAGATGGAGCGCCAGGATGCGTCGTTTGAGATGCGTTATAAAACGCACGAGATCGCATCCCTCAAATTGCGATCCGACGGTCGAGATGCGCCGCGGCAGTTTCAATCACGACCGTTATAATCCCCTTAATTAGCCACGTGCGCTGATGTGATCCGGTGGTCCGCGCGTCCACGTGATTGACGCACGATGTTCCGCGCTCGGCTCGATCCAACGCACCGCAAGTGGCCACGTCACTTGCACTTAAAAACTGTGTGGGACTTAGTCCCACATGGGAAAAATTAAAGAGGAGAGATTGGTTTATAACATGCGACGGTTTGAAGGGTTAATAAATCTCTTCCGATAATCGAATGACTATATATATTATATCTCCTATATATGTAAATATAAATATGCATCACATCGCCGCGTAGGCGCGTAGGCACGCGTGGCGCTGCCACGTGGCCTTGTATGCCACGTCGCATCCACGTGGGTCCCGCGTGAAAATACCCCCTTTTTTGCTTTATTTTAAATCATTTTTAACATTTAAAAATAGTAAAATTAATCAGAAAAATCCAGAAAAAATCCCTAAAAATAGAAAATTCATAACTTTTAATACATAACTCCAAATTAATCCAAATTTCTTTCATTTGATCCAAAATTTAATTATCTATCATTCTAAAATATAAAAATTGATAAATAATGAGATTTTTAAATTTTATTTCAAAAACACATTTATTTTTAAGGATTTTTAACTTAAGAAAATATAAATAAATGTTTATAAAACATTTTCTCTCATTATTTTCTCTCTAAAAAGCATCCATAATCTCAAGTAAAGATGGGTTATTAATTTCTTCATATTTAAATTATCATATTAAACCCTCATTTAAAGTATTTTTGAGATTATAATGATTTATTGTGGAATGATAGAAAAATACATATAAATAGGATAACATGCATGGAAATGAAATTATTTATAACTTAATATGTATCAAAAATCATTTTTATAATGTTTATTTAGCATGTTATCAATAACTTAAATTATTATCTTATTTAACTCATATTCATGCTTATTTTATGTGAATATAATGCATGTTATCATAGTTTTTATGAATTTTCTCCATTGGTATGCCATTTTACAAAATTTTATATTTATGCATTATTTAGGGATAATTATGTGCTTTATGACTGTTTAATCTTTTACAAGGTTAAATAAATAGAAATCAATTATCCTCCTTAAACTACTTTGACTTTAGTAGATATTTTGAAGAATAAATTTCAATTAGAATGTTAGGATGATATAAAGAAGATTTCTTAAGAGATTATCTTAATTCATTATGAATTCATCTTACATTCTTCTTTTAATATTTTAGATGTCATGATATTAAAAAGGAAGAAATTTGTGATCCAATGGAGAAAATTTGAGATTAAAAGGAGTTATAATTTTAAAGATATGGATTTCTGAATATTTTGAATTTTTTCTAGATTTTTAGAATTTATTTTGAATTTTTTTATCGATTTTATTCCTTAATTAAAATCGCAAAAAGAGGTTTATTTCCGCAGGACCGCGGGGCTGATGTGGCGCGTGGGACCCGCGCAGATGCGACGCAGCACGCAAGGCCACATGGCAGAGCCGCACGAGCCCATGTGGCACTCAAGTGGCGCGAAGTGGCGCGGACGCGTGGCAGGGGCCATGGGAGTCCAAGCGAACGCATGGGAGGGGCGCCACGTGGCGAGTGAAGGGCCCACGAGTTAGTGGGCCATGGTTATAGTATTGGGGCGGTAACGCATTTGCGTTATGCCGCCCCACGTTATATGCACAATTTTCCCCTCTATTTCTTCTGTGTGGGACTATGTTCCCTCAGAAATCTTCTTTTGAAGGCGACGTGGCAGCACCGTGAGTGTCAGATACGATCGCAAAGCGTCCATCGCGTTGACTCGGGTCCATGCGATCATCAATCAAACATGTGCGTTTAAAGGGATTTAAGTGAATGCGATCGACGCGTCACCTTGGACCACGTGGCTTCATCGGACGATTGCAACTCATCGCGATTTTGGCGCATTATGGAGAGATATGTGGATGCTTTATGAAGATCTGATGAAGATCGGACGATGGAGATTTAAGACAATCGTGGACATCAAGACGTGGGATTGTGTCCTCTATTCGTGAGCAACGTGGACGCATCAGAAGCTTTAGATCTTCATCGGACGGTTCTAATTAAAGGAGAACATGGACAACGTTGTGGGCCATGATACCACCAGTTTCGTGCGATCGAGCGGCTCTAATTTCATCCCGAAACGGACGGTCCACATCTCTTGCAGAAATTTCTTTATAAAAACCGATGTATTCTCCCTTCTTCTCTTAACTTTTGATCGAATCGTGAAGCAATTAAGCAATTTTGAAGGAAGATCTTGAGTTCATCACGATTCCCCTGCGTTTAGACTCGATTGCGATCTGATTGAGGCAGGATTCGTCGTGATTAATTGTCGGAATCAATCGAATTCTCCCCTTGAACGCCGAACGTCCGCCGAGGAAGAAATCAAGCCGATACTCTTCAGTCCGCGTGAATTGAAGACAAAACTCTGCGGCAATCGGGTTAGCAGTGAGAATCCATTGTTCATCTGACGGTAATTTGTATTTATATTAGATTTAGTAGGTTAATTTCGTGTTTTAAGTCGTTTTGTTCTTCATTTTGCCCAAATTTAGTCCAAATTTTTGTTGATTTTGAAATAACGATATCTCCATGATCTTAACTTCTAATCACTTGATTCTGGTTTCATTAGATTCCTTGTTTCATCAAAACGACTTAAATTTGCTTTCCGTTGATAGCAAATTTGTGAAATTCGATGATCATTTGACCCCTCAATTCAACGTTTGACCAACCATTATTCATTTTCAACCCGAATTTTGGCATTGACTTGCGGGATCAATTACTCTTCAAATATAAATTGGAATTTCACAATGTTGGTCTCTTTGGAATCCTCTAGTTTTTAGCTTTCTATTGATATATTAATTTTAAGATTTGGATATCATTTGGTTAGTCAATTTTAAGATTTACACTGAAGTGTTTATTTCGGGATTTTTTTGATATTTGATTTTCAATAATTCATAATAAATCCAATTCTTAAAGAAAAATCACGAATTTTATATCAATAAATTCCATTTTGTTTCTACTTTCTGAATATATAATTTTCAAAATATTCTAAGCTCTTTTGATTCTCTTATTTTCTTAAAGTCAACTATTGTCAAAGTCAATGCTATGACCTTGACGGTTGATATTTCTCTGTCAAACCAGAGGTCTAAAATCTTAAAATATCTTATCTCATATATTCAGATCATCTCTATTAATTATATGCCATTGTCACTTCTTTAAAACCCTATTTAAACCTAAGTTTGACCAAGTCAACCCTGCAATAAAAGTCAACCTTGTTCTTTGTGGATCGACCCGATACTTAGACTCTACTTGATTTTATATCTTTGTCATTGTGAGTTCGGAATTATAAATTTTTTTTGACCGGCGTTTGTGTGTTTTAACCACCGCATAAAATGCTTCGCCAGTGCTCTAAAAATCATAATGTTTATTTCAAAATTTTTCTCTTTCTCTATAGTTTCTAAAAATATAATTTTTACAAAAAATTATATCTCACCTTTTTCTTCTTTGATTTTACAAAAAGTGAAAGTAGGGTCAAAGTCGACAATTTGACTTTGACATCTGTCTTTTCTACTCCAAAAATTTTCAAAACCCTAAAAACATTTTCTCTTATATATTAGTACTATTTCCATTAATTATATAGCATATTCCCCTCTTAAAAACTTTAATTAGGCTTACGTTTGACCGAGTCAACTCTTTCGATAAAATCAACCAAGTCTTGGATTCGACCCAATCTTTAGGCTGTGCTTGATTTCGAATTTTTAAATCATTGTGACTTCAAAATTCTATCTTTTGACCAACAATCGTGCGTTTCAATGAACGCACGTTTCATCGATTGTCAATCCGACGCCCATGGATGCGCCATATCACCTGTGTAATATAACTTTAGCTCCACATTTAAAAAATATAGAGCTTCATCACGTATAAATAGGTAAATGATGGGTTGTAATTAATATGACCCATTAGGGCACCTAAACAAAACAATAAATCCCCTTACTTGTTGATAACATGCAATCTATACATATAACTATATGATTATTATTGCAAATTAAGGCATAAAATATTCCATTATTATGCATGTTATCATCTTTTGAGTTCATATCTATAATTATGTCAAATTTAAGTTATAACTTCAAAATGTACTATTTTTAGGGATAATCATAAATAATTAAGAGATATATTTGATATTAGATTATTCATATTTTTATTTGAGATTATAATTGGGTTTTAATGTTAAATAATAAAGAGAAATATTTGTATATACACTCATTTATTTTTCTAGTTTTATTTTCTAAAAGAAATGAGTATATTTTTTAAATAAAAATTTATTCTCTTATTTTCATTAAATTTAACTCTTTAGAATGATAGATTATTTAATTTCTAATCAAACAATATAGCTTTGGAGTTATATTTTATATTTTATGAATTTTATAATTTGTATGAATTTTTTAAGAAATTTATTTAAATTTATTTGAATTTATTTTGAATATACTTTTATTTAAAACATTGCAAAAATGGTTTTGTTTTATTGCACGTTGGCATGGCAAATGACGTGGAGGGAGTGCTTGCTTGGCAGTGTACGCACGTGCCATGTGACGCACGTGCATGTGTGTGCTCATGTCATTAGTGGATTAAGCGTTCATTACTAGATATACGCTAACTCACAAAGACAACACCACATTTTTACACAATTTTTGCATCAATTTTTCAATGTGGGACCTATTTTCCTGTCTTTTTATGCATAGGTGACAATGAGCGTTCGATTCTTGAACTAATTCAAAGCCATTGATCTTCACTTAAGTCAAGGGTCAAGGGGTACATTGCGGCATTTGATTGGGCCACAATTCATCTTTTAAAATGCTTAATCTCAACCGTTCATATGACGAGTTATAACGATTGAAATTAACTCGCGCCCAATGGACACTTGTCAATGCGTGGCAACATCTCATCTGTTCAATGAAGATTAAATGACAAGTGTTACACGACACTTCTTCTCACACACGACGTGGAGAAATCTAAGCGCTCCATCTTCGATCGGACGAATGGGACTTAATCATGATGATTTGCATCTAAGTATTTCATTTTGAGCCGTTGATCAAAGATGAAGAGACAAATCAAATGATCACGCCCAAATTCACCCTATTTATACCCATGTTCTTCGACGAAAAGAGCATTTTTGGATGTTTCGAGTAATCAAACTGTTTAGACATCCCAATATTCAAATCTCTTGTTGTCTTCTTCTTCTAAGCTCATTTCCGCGTCCAAATAGTGTTTGAAAGTGAGATTTTTTTGAGATGATAAGGAGAATTAGCCTCTTGAACACCAAATTTTGTTTTTTTGAAGCGCAGAATGAATTGCCTTGATCTAGAGATGAATTAGATCATTTCGAGCACGATTTCAGGTTAGATTATGTGTTTTCTTCCTAATATTTATTCTTACAACTTTATATTTCAATTTCAAATCATAGATTAGTTGAATTTTAAGTAATTATATTATTTTCTCTCTCTTCGCGATCAAATTTTCTACCTAGATTTTGCTCTTTGATTTCTTTGATAATACTGATCTAAATCAAGTGATTTTTTAGTCTTCTTTCTAAATCTACTAAAATTCCTAATTTGTCACCTCAATTCATCATCCGACTTGATTGAATTTGAAAAATACCTAGAAAATTCTTCTATTTATTTGTGGATTCGACCCTTATTTACCATCATACTAATTGATTATTGAGTAAAACTTTAAATTGGTGAGTTTGGTATTTTTTACGCACGTTCATGTGTTTTCAATGATCTCACAAATTTGTCCCATCAATTGTGCCATATGGGCGCTACCTATGCCATGTGACGCACGCTAGCATTGCCGCTCATTGCCATGTAAGCATGTGCACTACGTCATCTACCACATTAGTGCGCACTTAGAAAAATCAATTTTTGATATTTTTTATCATAAATAAATAAAAAGAATGCATACAAATTTCAAAAAATCCCTAAAGATTAGAATATTTATATCTTTCGAAATACAATTCCTTTTTAGTCTAAATTTCTTTTTTGATAAAAAAATTAGTAATCTATCATTCTATGTAACATAATTTAAGAAATAGCAAGAGAATAAATATTGAACTCCAAAATACAAGAGGTTCACTTAAAAAGTAAAAGTAGATAATTTAGAACATATATGAAAATAATTTTCTCTTATTATACTGCATTTAAGACTCAAATAAAATTAGGCTAATTCTAGTTTAAAATTCAAACTCATGATTTATGCGTGATTAGCCTTTAAAATTATGCATTTTGGATTTTTGATTTAATTGTATAAAATGATGAAAATGTACTCTAAATATGATAATTAATTGTGCTTTAAAATGTGCCAATAATCATATAATTACAAGTAAATATTGAATGCCATCATTTATTTGGATGAATAATCTTAAAATGTCTTCATAAAGGATTTGTGCTCCCATCCACCTACCTCTTTATCGAATCTCAAGGGTTAGTCAAATTCTTCTTGCAACAAATAAGGCATGCATACTAACCCTCACCCATGGGCATGAAGTATTGCACAATGGCTAACCCCCCACTTCAAGGGAGGCCTTGGCAACTAGCTAAGGTATTATTCATCCTCGATTCCTCATTTTGAGCATGAACCTCTTCGGAACCCTTAACTTGTAGACTGGGGTTCATGAATCTCAAATTAATGTTGAATAAAATTTAAATGTCATATTTTGACATGAAATGAACCAAAATTGATAACTAGCTTTGAAATAAAAATATAAAATAATTATAGTAATTTGCAATAATTTTAAAATAAAAATATTGAATAAAGAGGTATGATATTCAAAAGGGTAAACATCATATACTGGCACGACCTTTACGGTAATGCTCAGATACTAGCACGACCTTTTTTAAGGCTCAGATACTGGCACGACCTTTTTCAAGTCTCAAAATACGGCACCACCTCAGCGGGAAAGCATAATTTATTCTTCTGTCCCCCACTTGGCAGCCACCTGGCTGACAAGTCACTCTCTCTCTCTCTCGTCATTCTCTCTCTCTCTCCTGCACCTCCTCCCAGAACTTCACTCTCCACCCGCAGTCTCATCCGCGGAGAGCAAGAAGTTCTACCTCTTCCTCACCACCACCTTCCTCGTCCTCCTCTCTCTCTACATCACCGCGCACCTCTGCACCTCTTTCCAGCTCCTCCGCCGCCCTCTGGCTGCGCCGCCACACTCCGGTGACTCCTGTGCCGATCTCCACCGCTTCCCCGACCGCCTCTCCAAATGCCGCCATGTGTCCTCCGACCCCAACTGCCGACCCAAAGGCTACCTTAACTACCTCCGTTTCTTCTACTGCTTCTTCACCTCTAGAAAAGTTATTTTGGAGCAAAATGACAAGGTACTGTCGGAGATCTAGAGCCGAGATCTGGAGCAAAATTGAACTCGATATTTTTGTTCACGGAATTGACTTAAACTTCAATTCTCATTAGAACGAGTTCCCGATTTTTCGTTGGAAAAAATTTCCAGTTTTTTTAAGCTATGACGCGCATTTAAAGCGAATACAATGATTGCAGTCGCTCGAGAAAACCTAAACTAAATTTTCGGGAAGTGTTGGAACCAACTAGAATCGAGGAATATTTGCACCATGGAGGCTCCCTCTTGCACCATGGAACCAACGTCTCGTCCTCCACCACCACAGAATGCTTCTCCAATTTTGGAGGCCATCCCGCCGTCCACACTCCATTCCCCTCATTCTCAATCTCCTGCCGTCGATCCTTGTCCTACTTCCTCGCCCGGATCTGAAGCAGTTGATGCCATACCTAATCCGGTATCAACGGCAGAATCGAGTGCTCATCCAGCCCCACTTCCAGAAATATTTCAGCTGGGGGATTTGAGCCCTCCCCCTTCTGCTCCAAATTCCATCCCAGTGAATATCTCAGTATCATTGAGAGTTTTGTGCGGAAATTTATTGGAAATGGGGTTAAATTAGGAGAACATTGTTGAATATTGTCGTCGCAGAAATTGGCCAAATGGTCCGTGGAAGTTGTCGCCAGCTTTTTATCTTATCCGCTACATGCTAATTGCGTTTGTTGTATTTGCTTTCGTAAGAGCTGTGAATCTGGTTCTAGAAGGTAAAGATTAATTTATTTTATTTATTTTCATAATTTGATTCTAGACATGAATGACATCTGTCTACTTGACATAAGATCATGGTAGAATATTAGTCATCGGATAAATTATCGAGCCATCGGATAACTCTATGGATCAAAAATTTTTGCCGATTATATTATGGGTATTCAATTTAGTTCAAGTTCTATTCTTTTGTATTTCAAAGTATTTTGTTTGATGAGTGCTGTTTTTTGCTGTTTACCTTGCCTTAGTAGAAGGTAAACTGATATTCAACCGCAAAAGAGTTGAGAGGGATAGGGTCCAGGATGGGGGAGAGAGAGAGAGAGAGAAATGGTGGTGAAGAGATGGATGGACACAGAGAGAAAGAGGGTGGCGAAGAGAGAAAGAGAGGGTGAGGAAGATAGTAATAAAGAGAGGGTGGGGAAGATAGTACGTGGTGAAGGGACAGATAGACACGCAGAGAGAGAGGGCGGTGAAGGGATAGATAGACACAGAGAGAGAAACGGCGGTGAAGAGATAAATAGACGCGAAGAGAGAGAAAAGGCGGTGAAGCAATAAATAGACACGCATAGAGAGATAGGACGGTGAAGGGATAGCGCGGAGAGAGAAACCATGGGGAAGAGAGAGAGAGTCAGGAAGAGAAATACGAAAGAGAGTGAGACGGAGTGAGAGACTGAGAGCCACGTACAGGAAATAGGGGAGAGAGAAGACCATCCAGAAGATCAACGCCGACGTCGGCTCCATCCAGAAGACCAGAATCTCCCCTCCACGTCAGCCTTTGGTCCGACGGGAGGTACCCAGATCTCTGCCCTCGAAGAAGAGAATGCACTTGCCCAGTGCTTCTCTGTAGTTATGGTGGGCGTAGGAGGAAGGAAGAGAAATAACCAGAAACAGAGAGAGGATAGGAGAGAGAGAGACCCTAAATATTAAAGAGGAGAGAGGTAAATCCACGGGGAGTAGGAGAGAGTCAAGTATGTTTCTTCTCATTACTTCCATGCCCATCAGAGTGATGTAGAGAGAGAGGAGGACGAGGAAGGTGGTGGTGAGGAAGAGGTAGAACTTCTTGCTCTCCGCGGATGAGACTGCGGGTGGAGAGTGAAGTTCTGGGAGGAGGTGCAGGAGAGAGAGAGAGAATGACGAGAGAGAGAGAGAGAGAGAGAGAGAGAGAGAGAGAGAGAGAGAATGACTTGTCAGCCAGGTGGCAGCCAAGTAGGGGACAGAAGAATAAATTATGCTTTCCCGCTGAGGTGGTGCCAGTATTTGAGATTTGAAAAAGGTCGTGCCAGTATCTGAGCCTTAAAAAAGGTCGTGCTAGTATCTGAGCATTACCGTAAAGGTCGTGCCAGTATATGATGTTTACCCTATTCAAAACAATGCCACAAATTAAAATAATAATTAAGTTGAAATTATTCTTGAATAGATGACATGAAATTTTAAATGTTTCATTTTCTAAATGAATATCTTTTGTGTTTATTCTACATTTAATTTTTAGTTGCAGATTTCCACTTCAAAAGAGTGTATAAATATTTTAATATTGAAATGAAAAATTTCAAACTAGCAATAGGACCAAATGTTTGGTGCATAATATTTGAGATTTTTTACTCTTGAAACATCATCACAATTGTTTATTTCTGATATTGTATTCTATCAAACAAAATTTAATTTTCCTTGAATGGCGTTTATTAATTAGATTATTTGATTTAAAAATTTAATCACAAATTAAAGTAATTTAAATAGAACAAATATTTGTTTCAAAGGTATACTATTCAAATCAATACCACAAGTTAAATCAATAATTAAATTGTAACTATTTTTAAAACATATAATATGAAACAATTAATCAATGAAAGTCATTTTTTAATTTTTCAGCACATACAAATCAAATAAATTTTAATCCAACAAACGGGATAAGTTTTTCAAAGTTTCAAATGTTGAACCGATTTCGAGCTAAGTTTGAATTTAATTCTAGAAGTTAATGAATTAAAGTATTCAATAATACCTCTCCATAAATGATTTCAAATTGGGGATGTAGCCCAAGAGCGTAGTTTTTATTGGGTCTACAGAGCCCACTTTGTGAAGCCCATTGATAACGTGTCATTGATGCATTCATTTTTATCATTAAAAATGGGTTTTAACACATAATTCTTAGTCATGTAATGCATGTTATCATCTTTTTATGGTATTTTTGTACTCATCATTTCATTCCATGCATATACTCAACTTGCATCTACTTATTGCTAATTTGGTAAAAAAATAGATATGTCCTATCATGCACCATTCTTTTCAATTACTTATACTATGAGACTAACCCCATTTGACTCTTTCAAAGTCAAGTGGTTGAATTTTCACATTTTCTATGAGTTATGTGGATGCAGGGACATAGGTATGCAAGTAGGAAAGCATGTATATGGATGACGATAAGAGGAAACAACTCTCTACTAAATTTGAACACCAAGACAACCATATTTTAATGAAATGTGGTAAATGAGGTTTGGATTTGGTAGAGGGATCATCATAATCTTTTTAGGTTAATTCAAAATTGATTTAGAGTGAATATTGGACCAATTTCCTTAAGTTATAAGGAGATTGGACCAAGCTTAATTTTTTCTCATGATTTTAGATATTCTGGGATGAAAGGATAGATGATTAAATTCTTGATCCAATGGGGAAAATTTCATGAAAAAGGAGTTGGTATTTTGTGAGATATTCAATTTCTAAGTTTAGGGATTTTTTCTGAATTTTTAGGGACTTTTCAGATTTTGAGCATATTTACGAAAATGTCACTCTGATTTTTAAAGCAAAAAATTACAGAAATGCCTTCCAATTTTTGAAGTCAGAAATTTACAAAAATGCTATTCCAATTTTTAAAGTGAAAATTACATAAATGCCCCTCCAATTTACATAAATTTTTGAAGTCAGAAATTTACAGAAATGCTACTCTATACTATTTCAATCAAATACTATGATTTCTCTAAATTAAAATCATGATATCTCATGATATAGATGGAGTTTTAAGCTGAAATTTTATTTCTAGATTCATCTTTTAACCCTCTATCCATCCATACCCTTGGATCAAACAATCAAGCTTGAAAAAATGATTTTAATAATTGGACTCTTTTACCCCTTTTACACTCAAACCCTAGGAACCCACTATAAAAGCCTTCATTTTCTCTCTCCTTACATTTTTTGGCTCTCTCTTAGCATCAAGCTACTAGAAGGAAAGGGAGAGGAGGTCAAGGCCCAAGGAGGAGCATTTTTTTATGCCCAACCTTGCAGTGGAGAAAAGAGCAAGCAAAGATCGTGATCGGAGCTGATCGAGCATCACCCGGCCTAGGACGGGCACACCGACGGGGTTTGTGCGACGATCAGGATTGAGTTCTTGTTTGTGTTCATCATCTCCATAAACAGTAAAGTTGTATTTTCCTTTTATTTTTTCTTTCTTATTTTCTTTTACTGTAGTGGCTTTGACATCATCGAGACTTGCAACTCTCTCTCCCTATCGCTGCACATCGATTCGTCGATCCATCACTATCGCCGACCACTCTTCTCACCTTGTCATCATCTCATCCCCATTACATTTCTTTCTATATTTTTTTTCCAGTGGAATTCATATTTGTCTCCTAATTAAAAAAGAAACCTAAAAACTATCACTCATATTTATCTCTACATACCGCATTTACGTTTGCACTTCTTTCCAAGCTCTCACTTCTTCCATGCTCTCTCACCTTTCATTTGAATATCTAATCTCATTACCTCAGCTCCCTCTGGATTCGACCCTTGCTTACACTATACTAAGTAAGGAAATATAAATTTTATTGCATGAAATCGATACACAAAACGACGAAAAACATACGCGATTGAGATCATCACCCATTTAAAGCCAAGCGGGCCACGGTAGAATTTTTAAGAGCTTATAATCTTGGCAGAGGTTCACCGAGGTATACACAAATATTTTATTGACATATTTTAGTACTGCCATAATCTAAAAAATATATTTTCCAAGGCGTGTCATTGCATAGGAACTTCATTTTTATTATTAGTTCTGTTACTCAACAAGTATGTGTTGTTAGACTTGTATTTTCAAGGGTTTTGTCCTTTTAGATGAATCTTCATCGCGTGGAAGTATATACATAAGCCCCGATTGTAACCCTTGAGAATATAAGTTGAAGTTATCCCTTTTTGATAGTTGTATTTTCTTCCTTTTGAGTGTTCCCGTTGTTTGAGAGAGCTCTAGTATTTGCGAAATCAAGTACTACTTCCTAGTTGATTCAATGGCCGAAGGGGTTAGTCAAGTGAACTCAAGACTCAACTCTCTTAGAAAACAAGGCGAGCAAATATAAGTGAGCATTCTTCATTGATCATGCAGCTATATATTTTTTCCCATCGCCTTATTTTCTCACTCAGTTGTCCTTAACATCTCATTTTATTTCTAGTTGACATTTATCTCGTTGACTGTCTATCAAATCGAACGATCGTATACCTGATCATATCAATGCACATCAATCGTTACCATGATGTGATAGTTGCGGTGATTGATGCCCTTCGATCCCATCATGGTTATCCTCGGTTCATCGATCGACTCTTCGATCCTGATCGGATCGCCGTTCCTAAGGACACTTACCAATATTAAACTCTTACCCCCATTTATATTTTATTACGGCGTTGCCCGTACTGGATTTTTACTCTTTTACCCCTTTTAGTTACTGCGTGAAGCAACGGTCTCCCTTCCTTTCCAGAAATTACGACAAAGTGAAATTCTGAAACCCGATCCACATCAGCTAGGTTTCTCAGTTCTTCCCGCGTTCGATCGTGCTACAGCTGGAGGGAAAAACGAGATGCAGAACTGACCGTTGACGGTTACTTGGACATCTCTGACGTTATGTACGATGACTTTTCGGTCGGACAATGCAACTGATGAGGTTGAAAAGGTCAGAGTCGTGGTTTCAGCTGAACTGTGGATCGATCCGCGCGATTTTCTCTCGCTGTCCGAGCGGAGGACGGTACTTCTCGGAGGAAGGAATGGAAGTTGGGAGGCAGACTTTCCAATGTGATTTCTTCTCAAATTGTGATACTCGTTATTTTATAATTTTGAATTCATGTTTTTATTCAGCTGTTGCTTCGTCCGTGCAGGCGAGATATTAATATTGTCGTGAAGGAGAGTGCTCCTCGGGTTATTCTGGTGAACTAATTACGTCTAGCATTTCAGTTTTCTTTTATTTGTTCGTGATTTTCTAACCTGTGGGTGGCTTGGGAAGACCATAAATTAGTAGTTTTATAATTCCTTTCATTTATTATTGAATTCAAGAACTTCATGAATCTCAGTAAATTTTTTATTGATTTGTGACCTCAGAACATATTGGCGGGTTAAAAAACACTGGATACCAGTCTAGTATAATGTTTCATTTATTTCTGAAATCAAGTACTGCAAGAAACTCGGCCCTGTTTTTTTCCCCTCTAACCCGTCGGTGGATTGGAAAAAACATGAAGTATTAGTATCTTTCATTTATTTTTGAAATAAAAAACTTCAAGAATCTCGGTAATGTTTTTCCTTCATTTATCCGTGACCTTATAACCTGTTGGAGGATTGAAAAAAAACATGGAAGATTAGTTTTATATTTTCTTTCATTTATTTTTAATTAGACTTTGAGGTTATCCTCCAGGATTTGGTAGCAGTTTGCGTTTCTTTCTCTCTTTATCCATCTCGGGGTCTGGTAATCTAATTACTTTGGCATGTCAGTGTTGTTTTCTTTTATTTCTGTGACCTTATAACCTGCGGGCGGTTTGGAAAAAAAACCAATGCCTGGTTATGGTATTTTCTTTCATTTGCTTTGAGTTCGACCTTAAGGTTAACATCCAGGATTAGGTAGAAGTTTTCCCATTTTATTATTCTTTTCTCTTCTCTGTTGGCTGTCATCCTGCTGTAATTTTACTAGAATTCTCACGTGTTGTCCTAGGAAATATTAAAAAAATCGCTTAGATAGCATGTATCGTTTGCTGTTTTTTTCCAAGCCTTGGGGATTTTTGGTGGTGAAAGTTGGACTCTTTGTTTCTTGCGTTTGAAGAAAAAATTGAGGCGCATAAAAGCTGAGAAAAAAGGTTTTAGGTATTGTTTCAAACTCAATCAAACTCTCCATGCACAAAGATCAGAATAAGCACTGATCAGTCTTCAAAGAAATGTGTTTAGGGAATCCTCTGGATGGAGGGACAGTGTACAAAAGCAATAAAAATTTTCTGACGCGATCCCATGTTGGAGCTCTAGGATAAAGAGAGTAAGACTTGTGAGTGGATTCTGTATGGGCCCTGTGGGGCCCATTATGTATCTCTCCCACTTGTTGGGCCTCCCTCTGTTTATAAGGAGATTCCCACTTGCTGTTCCAAAAACTTATTCTTCCTTAGTGGTTACTGTGAGTAACTGCAGAATTGTAGTTGAGGGAAATAGAGAGAGGAAGAGAAGAGATGACATGCAGAGGAAATTATATTGACACCAGAAAAGGTTACAAATTAACACTGGCATATGTGCGGTTTATATAGGAAAAGGGAGAGAACCTGATTGGTTACACTTAGCCTTAAACGGCTAGGTGTACCGGCTAGTAAAACTAGCCGTTACCCGATCTTAACAGATCGGGTAACTTTTTGTAATTAGGCCCATTAACCATGGGCCTAAATTACATCCTTCTTATGGGCTTCTAAGCCCATTAATACACTCCTATTTTCTCTTCTTATTATATTTCTCTCTACCTATTACAAATACATTCGGATGGGCTCAATGGCCCATTGGTACATGACATGGCCCATTAGTACATGACAGTTACACTTCTCTCTCTTTCTCTCTCCCTCCACAAATAGTATCTGTTAACTAAATCACATTATGTAACAGATCACAGGTTAACGGGCCTAAGGAGCCCAGTTACCCGATTCAGTCCAGATCAAGTAACGGCTAGAAAAACTAGCCGTTACTAGCCGTTACACGTAAGTGAGATGACTGTCTATAAATAGTTGCACAAAGGAAATAAAACTAAGGCTTGTGACTTTGCAATTTACTACTCTTACTCTCTCTGTTCTACTTGTTTTTGGGTTCTTCGCATGGTATTAGAGCAGGATTTCTGAGGCACAGCTTTTCTTCTTCCTCTGGAGCTTTATGAAATTCATCCTATCAGGAGGAATCTTCATTCTCCAAAACAAATCTCTAAATGGCAGAAGGTGGTCTTCAGATGCCTAAGACGCCCATTCTCGAAGAATATACTGCGCCATCTGTTCATGCAGCATCATCAGGTCAGAACATCACCATCTCTATTGATCGATGGTTGACACATCTTCTAACTATTGCTAAATGCAATATCTTCAATGGTCATAATCTTATCCTATGGGAGAGAACCATTCAAGCTGCGTTAAAACCTCGCAAGATCATCCATCATTTACATGAGAATTGTCCTACAGAGGATAATCTTAATTATCAGAAAATGGGTGATGGAAGAGGAATTTGTCTTTGCCTTGCTACTTGATTCCATTTCTCCGGAATATATGACTAGTTTCATATCCTATGATACTGCTAAGGGGCTCTGGAAAGCAATTCCCAGAAGTCACTCCAAGAAAGGTAATAAGGCAAAGATTGTTGATCTGATTAGTCGATCATACACTCTTAAGTAAGGGGATAGAGATATTCTCTCCTATTCCAATGAGTTGCGTGCAATTCATACCGAGTTGGATTATTGTTGCCCCCAATCCACTGATCCAGTAGCTAGGACTAGGGAAGCAACCAACCGGTTATCTCAACTCCTTCAGGGACTGAGGCTAGATTTTGAGACAGTTCGTAGTCAGCTATATAACAGGGATGAAGAACCTACCTTTGATGAAGCTGTCTCCAAACTTATTAAAGAGGAGAGTTGTCTTCAATCCCTGAAAGGAGAAGTTGAAGGAAGTGTTTATGCTATCAAAGGATATAGATATCCTGGACAAAACCAAAACCAAACCAAGGACTGAGTTGGGAAGAGTGATCTTGTATGCTCATACTGCAAGAAATCTGGACATCACAAGGACAAATGCTGGCAGCTACATGGCAGGCCTCCTCACCTTGCTAGAGCACATGTGATGCAAAATTCCCAGGCAGGAGGTGGCCCCAATATAACTTCAGCGAATGTTCCTTCTGCTCAAGATTTCCAGACAATGTTGCAAGAAGTTTAGCATCTCAAGAACCTACTCAACTCCTCCAACTAAGTTATTGGCTCGACTTCTATAGCCAACTCTGGTAAAAATGATATCCTCTCTAGTTTAACCTTTTTTACAACAAATCTTACAACTGCTTGGATTCTAGACTCTGGGGCAACAGATCATATGACACTATTATCTAATATTTTCACATCAAATGAATCTGTTGCTCCAGGAAAACATGTTCAAACTGCAGATGGCACCTTACTTCCTGTGGTTAGAATTGGTGCCATCAACTTAAAATTTATAGGATGTATAACTGATGTGTTGCATGTACCAAAGCTCTTTGTAAGTCTTGTCTTTGTACAAAGACTTGCAAGCCTAAAAAATTATAGCATTCTTTTTGATGATCTTGATGCCTATTTATGTTCTATGGTCCACGGATCGAGAATTAGACTAGTTAAGGTAAAGAAGGGTCTCTACTATCTTCCTGGCTTTGATTCAAGGTCATCCTTAGCGACTGGCTTGAAGGTGGCCTCAACAATTCTGGTGGAACCCATTATGGAACTTCATCACCGAATGGGTCACCCTTCTTTTCACCTCCTCAAACAAATGTATCCACATATGTTTAAGGACATTCAAGTTAAATCTCTCACATGTAATGCTTGTCAATTAGGCAAATTTAAAAGAACTACATACCCTGCGAACAACAATCGTACAAAAAGGCCATTCCAAATACTACATTGTGACGTCTGGGGCCTATCCTGACGTATAGATCTTCTAGGATATCAATATTTTCTCATATGCACCGACAATCATAGTAGGTTTACCTGGTTTTCCTTCTTAAACATAAGTCTGAAGTCACTGATTGTATCAAAAATCTATGCACATTAATTAAGACACAATTTGGTGATACAGTCCAAGGTCTTAGGACTGACAATGTGAAAGAGTTTCTAAATAACAATTTAAGCAATTTTTTGGCATCTGTAGGAATTAGACATGAAACCTCTTGTCCCTATACTCCTCAGCAAAATGGTTTAGCTGAGACGAAAATTGGAGATATAGTCGATAAAGCCCGGACTCTCCTTATACATGCTCATGCCCCCATAAATCTATGGGGTTTTACTGTTATGACAGTTGTTCATCTTATTAATAGGCTACCTTCCAAAACTCTAGGTCTTCTAAGTCCTATAAATATTCTTGATAATCTTTATCCTAATGTCAGACTAAATACTGACTTACCCAATAAAACATTTGGGTGCGTTGCTTATGTGCATAACCCAACACATAAGCACAATAAATGGTCTCATAGGGCACTTAAGTGTGTCTTTTTGAGCTATTCTACATCCCAAAAAGGATATAAGGTCTATCATCCTATCACTAGGAAGTATATGGTTTTTAAAGATGTAGTATTTGATGAAAGAACATGTTACTACACATCGGACAAAAATCCTAATCCTAGAGATCTGCCCTACCTTCAGCTTCTTGATACTAGTATACCTGATTCCTGCCTTCTAAAAGCTTTCTGATGATCAAAACAACTCTGATCTCAGTCATCCTTTGCATCTCCCAGAATTATCTGTCAGTGACGAAGCTTCTTTAGCACCAGATGAATATTTTGCCCAAGCCCGAACAGATTCTGAAACCTTAGATAATCAGGAGGGTATGCCCCCAGCTCATGTAACTGTTGAAATTGTACCTAGCGAGCGACATTCAGATCATCTACCGACTTATCCTAAGTTTTATGAACGTCGAAAGAAATCCTCATCAACAAAGGAAAAGACTGATTTACCAGAGGTACAATCTCAAGGTGAAGAAGGTTTGTTACAAGATGGGGGAGTACCTCCACTAGCAGAGGAAGTAGATGTAGGGTGGCCAATTGCCCTTCGGAAAGGAACACAATCTTGTACCAAACCTAAATCTCCACAGCATAAACATTTCTTCTAAAAAATACGTATATATCCATTCCAAGAAATCTTTATGAAGCACTACAATCTTTTCGTTGGAAGGAAGCTATGCATAAAGAAATGAAGGCCCTGCTACAAAATAATACCTAGGAGATAGTTGATCTTCCAAAAGGGAAGACTCCGGTGAGCTGCAGATGGGTTTTTAACCTTAAGTGTAAGTCGGATGGTAGTCTAGATAGACATAAAGCCAGACTTGTGGCTCGGGGATACACCCAAACATATGGCATAGATTACCAAGAGACATTTGCACTTGTAGCAAAGTTAAATACTATTCGAATCCTCATTTCTCTAGCTGTTAACTTTGACTGGCCGCTTAGGCAATATGATATTAAAAATGCCTTTTTACATGGAGATCTTAAGGAAGACATATATATGAATATTCCCCCAGGATATAGGGATTCTACAATGAAGGGAAAAGTGTGTAAGTTAAAGAAAGCATTATATGGTCTAAAACAATCACCTAGAGCATGGTTTGGTCGATTCTCTCAAACAATGAAGGCACTTAACTTTAAACAATGTAATGACGACTTAATCAATCCCTCCCTCGCCTGTTTGCCCTCGCATTAGATTCGGAAGGTCTGTTAAGCAGGCATGGCAGAACGCCTGGGCGCCGGCCCTGCCATCGGCACTGTCTGATCAGCGAATGCTTGATTTTATGCGGTTAAAGGGGCTATTGGCTAATCAGCAACCGTCCGCGGGCCCGGATGCGTGGATTTGGAGTGGCCAGTTTTTTAATGTTCGAGCAATTTATCTTTGACTCCGAGAACGAGTGGTTCCGGAAGACCCGCTATTCTTGCGCCTCTAGCGTCGGGTGTGGAAAAGCCGCACTCTGTTGAAGATTCGGATATTTGTCTGGCTCCTTTTTCGACAACAACTGATGACAAGATCTTTTCGACAATGCATGGCCCCTGAATCTGCAGGGGATTGCGTATTGTGTGGGGCGAATATGGAGAATTGTGAACATCTTTTTGTGTTATGCCCCATCTCCCAGGCGGTTTGGCAGTCGGTTGGGGTTGCCTGTCCGACGTTGACGTCGCTGGAAGATTTCTGGCGATCCATTGCAGACGGTCCATACCAGAGAGCAGCAGAGTGGAATCTCATATTCGCTATGCTATAGGCTATTTGGATCAACTGAAACGATGTCATATTTAGGGGACAAACCCCCGCGGTTGATGCTATTCTGCACGACGCGAGGGGATTGGCTGTCTCATGGAAACAAGGCGACGTCGATCCCTTGACTTTTGTACCCCTTTAAATTTAACTTTGTACCTATCGTCATATTCTGCAATGACACCGGGGGGGTCCCATGCTTGTGGGCCCTTCTTTCTTTCTCTAAAAAAAAACAATGTAATGGGGAACATACCTTATTCTTTAAACGATCCTCAAAGGTATTACTTACCCTACTCATTGTATATGTAGATGACATTGTTATTACAAGGAATGATCTTATAGAAATTCAAGGTCTCGAAAGACATCCATATCAGAATTTTCACGTAAAAGGTTAAGCTCTCTAAAATATTTCTTGGGAATTGAATTTACTAGATCAGGCGATGAAATTATAATGACTCAGCAGAAATATATTAGTGATTTGTTAAAAGAAACGAAGCATACCCAGTGTCATGTAAGTGATACGCCTATAGAGGTCAATGAGAGACTAACTCTTGATGACAAAGATCCCAAAATAGAGATTACTTCTTATCAAAAATTAATTGGGAAGCTACTCTACTTATCTCACACAAGACTGGATATTTGTTATTCAGTAAATGTTCTTTGCCAATTTATGCATTCTCCTCGCAATTCTCATTTCCAAGCATCTAATCGAGTTCTCAGGTATCTAAGGGCACCCCTAGACTTGGTATCACCTATGGGAAGACATGTAAAATTGATCTTGTTTTATATACTAATTCAGATTTTGCAGGCTCTCGAGTTGACTATAGGTCCACAACGGGATACTGTACTCTTCTTTGTGGAAACTTAGTCACGTGGAGAAGTAAAAAACAGAGTCTTATCTCAAAATCCAGTACAGAAGCTGAATTTTGTACCATGTCTAAAGGCATCGATGAAGTCATGTAGATTCGAAACCTGTTAGACGAACTAAAGATTTCCTACATCAAGCCAATTGACATCCGCTGCGACAACAAATCGGCCATCAGTATTGCTCATGATCCTGTTTATCATGACATGATGAAACATGTTAATATCGACAAATTCTTCATCCAAGATCATCTTGAGCAGGGCATCTTGAAGACGGAGCATGTGTCTTCTGAAGAACAGTGTGCTGATATCTTCACAAAGGGTCTACCCGTGAAGGCTATGAGGCACCTCACTTCCAAGCTTGGAATGCAAAGTATACACTCGTGCCCTTGAGGGGGAGTGTTAACTAAATCACATTATGTAATGGATCACATGTTAACGGGCCTGAGGAGCCCAGTTACCCGATTCAGTATAGATCAAGTAACGGCTAGAAAAACTAGCCGTTACACTTAAGTGAGATGACTGTCTATAAATAGTTGTACAAAGGAAATAAAACTAAGGCTTGTGACTTTGTAATTTACTACTCTTACTCTCTCTGTTCAACCTGTTACTTGGTTCTTCACAGTATCAGAGCTAGGGTTTCCCTGGCCTTTTCTATTCTGCTTCAGTACCGGGTTATTTCTCATGTGTTATTTTAATGGGAAGAAGACGAAGATGCTCCTGCGCTAGGGTTGTGGAGGAAACACGTAACCCTAACTCCCGTGATTTGAGAAATAGAACTCACTGTTAATTCACAGGAGAGCACTGGATATATAACCCGGTGCTATACACAAGGAGGGCCTCACTTATTAATAAGTGAAATGGCCTAGTAAGGTTTCTCATTAACCTTAGAAGAAGACCATCAGGGTCCACTTATACTTGTGGCCCTCTTACAACGGTTAATGATAAAAGTAACACTTTAACACCCCACGCAAGATGGGTATGGACGTTCGCCATGCCCAGCTTGTCCGTGAGTTTCTTGAATCGGGGTCCTGGAAGGCCTTTGGTGAGGATATTTGCGGTTTGGTCTTCTGACCAGACAAATACTAGTTGAATGATCTTCTTCTCGATTTGCTCCATAATCCAACCACGCTTGATCGCCGAGTGTTTGGTCTTCTCATGTTGGATTGGATTCTTCGTCATTGCAATTGCTGATAGGTTGTCATAGTACACCTTGATTTCGTTCTGTGAGAACGACTTTAACTCTCCTAGAACTCCTCGGATCCACATCGCTTCTTGAATACCCTTCACCAGTGCACCCAATTCTACCTCGGCACTTGATAATGCAATGTCTTTTTGCTTCTTGCTTCTCCAGGATACTAAGTTTCCTCCGAGATAAACACAATAAGCTGATAATGATCTTCTATCAATCACCGAGCTAGCCCAGTCTACGTCAGAGTAGATTTCAATCTCTGATCCCCCAGATCGTGAGTACATTAATCCTTGTCCAATGGTACCCTTTAAGTAAGCCAGAACACAATATACAGCCTTCAAATGATCTTCATAGGGTGCACTCATAAATTGGCTTAGAGTGTTGACTGCAAAAGCAATCTATGGTCGAGTGTGGTTCAAATAGATTAGCTTCCTGATAAGTCACTGATAGGATGTCTGATTTACAGGCTTTCCACCTTATCCCTTATTCAGCTTGACGTTTACATCCACATGCGAGTTTGCTGGTTTACACGCTGTCATGCCCACCTCACGAAGTAGGTCAATTACATATTTCCATTGTGACAGGAATATGCTCTCTAGAAATCGTGCAACTTCAATACCTAAGAAATATTTTAAGTGTCTAAGGGTCTTAATATCAAATTTCTGTAACAGTTGTACACTTAGTTTTTTAATTTCCAGAACGTCGTCACTGGTAACCAGGATGTTGTCAAAGTAAACAATAAGAATGACAACTTTGCCGGTACTCCCATGCTTCATGAACAAAATATGATCACCATTACTCTGATAATAATTCATTTCCTTCATGGCTCGAGCTAACTTAGCAAGCCAAGCTCTTGGTGACTGCTTTAGGCCATACAATGTCTTCTTCAATTGGCACACCAAAGTTTTGTCCGGTGTTAGTTGATATCCAAGAGGAGGAGTCATGTACACTTCTTCAAGTTCGCCATGCAAAAAAGTGTTCTTCACATCAAAATTGAGGACAGTCCAATCCTTCTTTGAGGCCAATGCTATTAGAATCCTGACTGTATTGAACTTGGCAACTGGGACAAAGGTTTCAACATAGTCAATGCCTTCCCTTTGTGTATATCCTTTGGCCACCAGCCGGGTCTTGCATCTCTCCAATTTTCCAGTTGCATGAAATTTTTGGGCATATACCCACCGACATCCAACAAGTTTTTTTTCCTTTGAGAGAGGGGTGAGATCCCACGTCTCATTTTTCTTCAATGCCATCATCTCTTCATCCATGGCCTGTTTCTAGTCGTTGCTAGCTAGAGCTTTATTGACAGTCCTTGGCACTGATGTGCTGTCCAGTTCAGTGAGAAAACTCTTATACTCTGGGGAAATCTTCTTGTATGACAGATAGTGACTAAGGGGATAATCTACCCTCTTTCGGCAGCTCCGAATGCCTTTCCTTAAAGCGATTGGCCATCCCAGGTCTTCTGCATCTTGCTCTTCTAGAATTTGATTGTTGCCAGCAGCTGCTACATCACTGTCAGCAGGTGGTACCTCTTGAGTATCTGTGGTTGATTCATCTGAGTATGCCCTTCTTCTCCTGAACCTTCTGCCTCGATCACTTGGGTATCCGGAGGGGCTAATAGAGTCTTATTGGTTTCATCAGATGGAATTAGTCTTAGATTCTGTGCAGGTGGCTGTGAAGTGATAATCTCCTAGGGAAAATCCAGGAATTGTCAAGTTAATGATTCTCCTCCCAGATCGAGAATTGTTGTTTCTGATTTAAAATACATCACTGATTCATTAAATGTCTTATCTGCAGACATGAAGAATTTTCTAGATGAGGGATGGAAGCATCTATACTCCTTTTGGGTGCCTACATATCCGACAAATACGCATTTAATTGCTCTTGGATCTAATTTTCTGCACTAGGTGTGTACATAGCATAAGCTTCCAAACACTATTGCTGGTAATCCTGTTCTCAACTGGACTGTGGGATATTGCACAGAAAGTTGGCTGAGTGGGCTTTGATAGCCCAATACCTTTGAGGGAATTCTATTAAGGAGGTGTGTTGTTGTTATCACTGCCTCTTCCCAAAGGTATTTAGGGACCTTGCCTTGGAAAAATAGAGCCCGTGCAATCACCAGTACAAGTCTAATTCTTCTCTCGGCCAATCCATTTTGCTGGGGAGTATTCACCCACGATGATTGATGCATGATGCCATGTCTTTCAAAGTAGGTAGTCACCTGTCCCGAAAAATATTCTTTGGCATTGTCTGATTTGAATCTCTTAATCTTAGTGTCCAATTGATTTTGGATCATCTAACAAAACTTAAGGATTATGTTTGGTAACTCTGATTTAGATTTCATTAGGTGTACCCACATGAATCTGGTGTTATCATCGATCAAGACTATAAACCATCTGTGGCCTGAAATCCCAGGCACCTGGACTGGTCCCCAAACGTTGCTATGAACACATTCAAAGGCAATTAAGCTTCTATCATTCAAAGGCTTAAAAGAAGTTCTCTTGTGTTTGGCCAATTGACAGACCTCACACGTGAGTTCTCTACTTGTAAATCTATTAAACAAGAAGGGGAAAGTTTTTTCCAAAAGGCCGAAGGCTGGATGTCCCATTCGTTGGTGTTGCAGCTGGATCTGCGCTACCATCTTGGATTGGTCCACTGAAGCCAGGCACGTTGAAGTCACCTCGTCTAGCAGCAACATGCCACCCTCTCGTCTAACAGATAAAGTCTGAGCCCCAGATACCTTATCACATAGAAAACATGAATCGTCATCGAGTATAAACTTCCATCCTGTATCACTTATAAGTTTTTGTAATGACACTAAGTGCGCTTTAAGACCAGGTACGTGCAACACTCTCTGTAGGACACAATTTCGACCTAATACTATATTTCCAATTCCCTTGACAGGTAATAAACTCCCTCCAGCTGTAAGGACCTTGCGTGAGCTATGAATAGGGATATAGGATTTAAACTGATCACTGTCTGGAGTCATGTGATCAGTGGCTCCTGTATCCAATATCCAATAGTGGGGAACTTTAGGAAATTGTCTAATTAATGTGTAACGCTTACCCGTTTGGGCTATGGACATGGAGCTCAGTAGCTCGCTCAGCTGCTTCATTTCTTCTCGAGAGAGTGAAATTTCTCCCTCTGGGTCGGAACTGCTCCCTACACCAGTCTGGGCTTTCCCTTTATAGACGATCTGCTCCTGGACTTCTCCGAACGATGTGGTGTTGAAGGCCTTCTTTTTGTTCTTCTTCTTCCAAGCCAGCTTTTTGGCAATTCTTTTTGTGTGGTTGCGCTTCTTGCAGAATAGGTCTTTTGGCGTCTGCTGGCTGCCTCCACTTTCCTGGGAATAGTGCTCTCCTGAGCTTTCTTTTCCAGGAGCTGCAGTCTCTCTCTTGGAATTGAATCCCATAGAGATGCCACCTGGGTTGCCTGCAGAGGACACTTTGAACCTTTTTTCATCCTTAATGACCATCCCAATGGCTTGATCATGATCTGGGAGTGCTTCTCTGTGAAGAATTTGACTCCTCACGCCTTCAAACTCGGGATTCAGTTCCATCAGGAAGATGAACACCCTTTGTTTGAGGGTGTATTGTCTATCGCTAGACTTCGGATCACCAACAGGCCAATAATGGTCAATCTCTGTCCAAATTCCCTTTAGTTTGTACGCGTATGCCATCACTGTGAGGTCCCCTTGTTTCATTTGGGTTTGTTGGACCATCAGGTCATAAGTCTGCCAGTCGTTTGATTCCTTGGAAACATTTTTTGCAATCTCCATCCAGATATCCTTCACGGTCTTGACATGGAGGAAAGTATCCTCCATTTCTGTTATCATATTATCCAACATCCATTGACGAATCAACGATTCCTCTGACTTCCACAGTTTATATGCTGGGTCATCCGAATGCAATGCTTCTTCGGTGAGATGATCAGCAAGACCACGCCCCTTCAGGGCCATTTCCACATGTTGCAACCATGTGTACCCATTTGTACCATCAAATTTGGTACGAATATTCGGCAGAACTACTGTAATTCTGTCTTTAGAGAACGTTACCGTGGTTTGCGCAGAGGAATCTCCTGTTCCACTTAGGGCGTCATCGGGTCTAGACATTTTACTGGAGCAGGCTTTCACCAAAGAGCTTTCTAAGCGAAGTCTTCGCTGGATACAGGAGATCTTGGATGGAGACAGTGGCAGAAGCAAGTTGGGTTGCACTGTATTGCAATGACCTGAGGAGAGATGACCAGCCGGTGCCGTAACAACACCAGTTCCTCAAACTGGGCAGGACGACTTGAGGTTGACCACGTGGTCTTGACCTCCCGTAACACCCAGGGTGTAGAGGTTGACGGTACTCGAAGGGAATCTTCAGTCCGTCTTCGCCTCCCCACACAGTTCCGAAATCTGGAGCAGAACGTGAGGATGTCGAATGTACCGTGGAGTGTCAAGCTAATAGCGATCATGAGGAGCGGAAGCGATGGACTCCGTCGATGCTCTCTGATACTAAGTTATTTTAATGGGAAGAAGACGAAAATGCTCCTGCGCTAGGGTTGTGGAGGAAACACGTAACCCTAACTCCCGTGATTTGAGAAATAGAATTCACTGTTAATTCGCAGGAGAGCACTGGGTATATAACCCAGTGCTATACACAAGGAGGGCCCCACTTATCTATAAGTGAAATGGCCCAGTAAGGTTTCTCATTAACTTAAGAAGAAGACCATCAGGGTCCACTTATACTTGTGGCCCTGTTACAACGGTCAATGATAAAAGTAACACTCTAACATCATAGATGACAGCACCATCAGCGTTGGCTTAGTAGTCTTTTTAAAAAAAATTATATCTCACCTCGTTTTAGTGGTGCTGGAGATTTACATCACACAAGTATCACATCTCAAGGGTGGTGGTCTCAAGTTTATTCAAGTTTTTTTTTTATTGTGACATTGGCGATTTACATTGCCCAGCTGTCTCATCTCAAATTGGGTGATCTCATTTTTGAGAGCCTTTTTATTGTGATGTCGGTCATTAGCGTGGCACGGATGTCAAATTGCACAATGATATGATTCCTGAATGTAAGTACCACAAAATGGCCAAACGCAACAGAGTCAAGACATCATATCTCAAAACAGTTCCTAGAATCTACTATTTTCCATTCCCAAGAGCAAAAGATAGGGAAATCATGCTGACCATCAATGAGGACCTCTGAATTGCTTGCTTCTCTTTGCGTACCCTCTCGATATCTCGGATCCCCCCCCCTCCCCCCCTCTCTTTAAGAACCTTTAGGGAAGCTTCCCTTCCTTTATTCGCCTCGCGGCCCTTTATTTTCTGTCATATTCATTAGCCCTTGACTCTTAACTTCCTTCCAGACTCTATCGGGCACCTGCCCAATTGTTGATGCCACATCACCCACTATGGGTGACTTGCGTTTTCCGCCCTTCTTAAAAAGCCTTGCACGAGGAGTGGGATTGTATCACATGGCTCCTGTTTTTTATTCTGTGGCAGCCTTTGTTGGTGGTATGTTTTTTAATCTGCGATTTGTTGCGGTGCATGACATGTCAACGGACGCTCCACATGCAAATTATTTTTGGGAGTTGGTGATTTCTATTTTGCGGGCATGTAATGGCTTGCATCGATGCTCACATTGCCCATACCTAATTTCAGGTGTCGAATTGTTGCCACCGCTGCACATGCATTATCTCGTGGCTGCTTGTGCTGACTGCCTCTGTCGTTGCTTATCATTAAATATAGTTCATCCTAAGTTTTCAGATGTCTGGATGGCTTCCATGTCTATTGCCTAGCCCCTAGCCCCACTGACTACTTCGGCATCCATGACATCATTGTGTCTTCATATTCATTTATGGCACAATTGACTACTCGAACGATAATCTTTGATAAGACAAACTATTTTGGGCAGTTGAGTTTAAGCATTTTCTTCAAAGCCATAATTAACTTTCCTTCATTACCAATGATCTGCCACCTGAGCAGGATTCATCGTATAGCAACTGGTTAGCTCAGGATAAAGCCATCATCTCCTAGATTTTTCAGACTACTATAGTCTCTATCTGTGATCCTATGGCACTGCAAATTTTGTCAAAATCTATGTGGGATGATTGGGCATATTCGTAGGGAAATAACACTAACGCCTTTTGTACAATGAAAGTCCATGAGGAGAATGGACTAATCATTGACAATAAGGGCTGCAGCACAATGGCAGCAGCAGTAGCAAGACATCAGAGTGGCAGCGACAAGATGACAGAGAGGCAGTGGTGGCAACAATGTTATACCTGTGAATGATTCCATGGCTCTGGTACTTTGCGGAAGGGAAAATCCTAATTGATAGATGATAGAAAAGAAGAGTACATGGTTCTATATATGGAAGATAAGAAAATAAAAACATAGGTTTAACATGTGTTAGACTAAATCTCCTCAACTAGGGGCCCCTATTGGGCCATTCTTTATCAGGCCTAGCGGGTCAATCTTATAGTTCCAATGTGAGACCCAATCCCATTGTGCATTTGAATATCTCAGCACTCGATATGCTGCATGCATATGTGAATTTCATGGATCATGCATGAACTAAGAGAAAATTTTAACGTTATAAGTTATTTTCATTTTTTTTAAGTACAAAAAGGACAATCACTTGATGAAACGTTGATTGACCTAGTTTGGGGACTATTGGTCCCCAATTTTCATCCTAATCCTACTTCCGCCTTTCATCTTCCTCTATGACTTGGGGAAACTAGCATCCCATTAGTCCCTCTACCTCGCGTAACACACTATATGTGGAAGCTGATCTTATGGAATATCACCTCATTCCGGTGTAACTAAATCGCTCATAACACTGCTAGTATTCCTTTATCACTTTTTCCATTCCTTTATCCATTCCTCAGGAAACCCTCTTTGCTTCATAAATGCCCACAGGACCTTTTAGTCCAATGCATCATATGCCTTAGCAAAATCTACCTTCCACATGAACCCCTAGTTCCTTTCCTTTACCAAGTTGAAATGATCTCACTTGCTACAGTTACACTATCTACTAGCAGCTTACCCGATATGCATGCTGATTGGAAAGGCCCCACTAGCTCGCCAATTACTCCCCGTAGTCATTTTGCCAACACCTTTGCAATTATGAGATAGATTGAGTTGGACAATGAGATAGACCTAAAGTCTTCCACTCGATCTGCTCCAAGGCACTTTGGTAGCAGGAAAAGATGTGATCTATTGATTTTCGTGATATTATTTGAACCGTGTCAATACCCTTCCAATGTGATCATCACATCGGATCTCACTAGCCCCCATAACTCACTGTAGAACAACACTGCCAGTTCCACTTTATTGCCACTTGAACTTCCTCCAAGAACAATCTCACTAGTTCCACTTGTTGGTCTTGGCTTACCGCTCTTGCTCCCGCCCCCCTCCATTTTCATCAATTTGGTTTTCCTTTTTCGATGAAGGCACGGAAATGATTTGCAATTGCTTGACCAATCGCCTGCGACCCTGCATATTCTTGTTCCTCAATTTTCAATTTCAATCATTGGTTAGCCCTCCTATGACCATTTGCCGCTAAATGGAAAAATCTTGTGTTGGCATCCCCTTCTCACAACCATAATTGCCTTGATCGTTGCCTCTAGTCCACCTCTCACTTGTGGTCTTCTTATGCTACCACCCCCCTGCATCTCCTTAGTTTGCATGTCTCCCCTGATTCTAGCGTTCGTATGTCTTCTAGCTCATCCAGTTGCTTTATTCGTGTTAAAGCCTCACTTCTCCTTTTGTTTCTCTCTTTTCACGTATGCTTTCGGAACCCCATTAGCCACTGTTGGAGCCTCACAATTCTATTGGCCAGCATCTCTGTTTGAGAGATGCAACTACTTTGCACCTTCCATGCCTTGTCTACCTTTTCCTTGAGCCTGACCTCTCGAAACCATGACTTGTCCATCTTTAAATAAGTGGGCTTTCCAATTCCCTCATTTCCTGCCCAAACCAGTGGGGTGTGATCTGATAGAGGACGCATAAGAGATCTCACATCCGCTAGGGGGAAATGTTTAGTCAAATCCACTGAACATAGAAACCTGTCTAGCCAGGACCTCATGTTTCGACCTGTCATACTTCTCCATGTATATACGCAATCCATGGGTCCCATTTCCATTATCGCTACGGCTGTGATGAATGCCCGGAACTCCTCCGAATCTGGGTCTTGCCCTCCCATGTCGTTTGGTTTATCTTTTGCCTCCAGGGTCACGTTGAAATCTCCCCTTATTAACATGGGGGATTGACGTTATAAGTCATATCAGGTCTAGTGGGATATGACGCTTGTAACTAGGCCTTTACTAGATTACCCTCACTGGAGGGAAGTTGTACGGACACCCCCTATGGGTTATAAATTGGCAGGTCTCCTCTTTTGGGATATAGAAATTATTATTCAAAGTATGGTTATCTCTCCTCCTGTTTAGGGTTTACTCTCCTCATGCCCAAAAGTGTTTCTCTCATATTTCTCATGAAATGTTTATTTCGTAAGTTCGCTTTCATCTTCTCCTGATGATCTGCTTCTGCTTTCTATAATTTCTGCAGGAAATTTTCACAGAAGAACTTATTTATGCACTGTATCACTCAAATGCACCTTGTCAAGGGCAAAAATCCACAGAACCCCTTGTTTGCAGTCTTCCGTTGGATGAAAAGGTCTCAAGAGAGAAAATTTACAGTAGTGCTGACTATATGTTTGTCAAGGAGAGATTGGATGGCATGCAGAAAAACACTGCCTGGTTAAATTTGGAGGAGGACCAGACAGCTTTCCATATTGCCATTAAGATTGGGGACAGTTACCAAACAAAAGACTGCGGTTCGTTGGATTCTGAAAGAAATAATTGTCAGAAGCGGTTGTCTTGTTTCGCTTTATCATCTCCCACAATGACGGCCAACGCAATTGATGACGCTAAGTTTATCTGTGAAGAAACTTCAGCAGAAGAAACAAACACACCAGCTGCTGATCCTCCGCACATTGCTCCACAAAATATTTCAAATATCTTGCCCAAGACATGTAGCTCTAATATCTTTTCCAATGATAGCAGTATGCTTGAAAATGATGTCTGTTTGCCTGATGCACACCAGAAAGAAACACGTCCAGTAATGGCAACAATGGTTAATTCACCTCTCTCTTCATCTGATTTCAGTATGAAGGTCAAGGTTACAGATGGGAACACCGGTATCTCAGAGACATCACCATTACTGGATCATTGTGTACATTATCCCATGCAGACGATGACCCATTTAGATAGCTTCCCATCTGCCTTTCAGAATCCACTAGAAATTCACAGGAATCAAGAGAGGCACTCAGTGGAGACATCAGGAAGTGCTAATGTTGAAAGTTGTATATCTACTTTGCCCCTTCCCTCTGCTAGATACATTTTGAGATCCTTGTCAGAAAATCTGGCAATATCTAATGCCTTCAACTTTGCTGATATGCCTTGCGATTTGGTTTCACTGTCTCTTCCAGCAAAAGTCAAGAGCGAGCCATGCGAAGACAATCTTATTGATAGAGATTCTGACTCTTCATTGAAGACTCCTGGCTCAGAAAAACCTCCCAGTAAGCTTTCTTCCTGCAGCTTTCAAGTCAATAAAGAAATAAACTCGATTTTTTCACATATAATAGCAACTGGAGCTGCTCCTGGCGGAGAAAAGCACAATGTGAATGGTCCACTCACTGACTCTGATATACTGATTTTCCAGTCAATGGTGAAGGATGAACCCTCTGAGGGAAATGATGAAACCAGCTCCAGAAAGAGATCTATGTGTTCCTTTGGTCTACCAGACCAGAACAGTACATTGAATTCCCTTCAGACTGCAGAACTCCCAAGAGAGTCCAGAAACTGCCAAAATGTCAGCCCTTGTAATGTCTCTAACTCCAATTTTAATCATGGAACCCCGATAAGCTCGTCTGAGATTGATTGCTCTGCAGATGCTCAGATGACTTTTGGCGGAAACAATGTCTGTACGGCCAACCAACATCTAGTTTCAGATAGTTTAGGTTCCAGAGTACTTGAGAATGCCAAAGAATTTAAGGAAAGCTCGATAGGTAGAATTTCTGATCTTTCCATTTATGGCTTAAGTAGTTCATATTCAGTAAACACCCTAGGAGTAAGGTTTGTTGACACTGTGAAGGGTATGAAATGTGAATCATTTGATGGGCATTTGAACAACCTTTCTGATAACAAAGAGATTCCACCAAAGAACAAAGATGATGGACTTCCAGTGGATTACTTAGACTTAATACCTCTCTCTGAACGGATCAGGTTATTGAATTCGACCATGCCACCACACTTGAAACCTGCAAGGAAATTGAATCGCTGTAAGAAAACTCAAGAACATGGCGTAAACAAACGGGATTCTGAAACTTGTGCTACTCGAAGGAAAAGGAGAAAGACAGCCACGTTGGTGTCTATCTTTATTCCTTTTGAATTTTTTCATTTACCTTTCAGTATTTTTCAATGAATTTAATACCAGTGTGAAATTTGTTGCTTTTGTCCATTAGAGAATTGGTACTGTGGGTCTGCATAGCCTCAATATGAGAGTGCATTGCCCTTGTCTGCTCATTAATTTCCAGTAAGAAATGTCTTGCTCATTTAGGTGTCAGCAAACACCCATATTTCTGCAGTAGATAATGAATTACTTTTTCCCTTGAACTTTTTGTTGAAAAACATACATTCCATGGTCGCGTGGAGTGGCACTTGTCGCATGGGAGACAGTGTGTCGGCCAGTTTCCCTAGGTGGCTTGGGAGTCCCTCATTTACAGCAAGCCAACACGGCCCTCCTGACAAAATGGGTGGCTCGCCTTATGCAACCGTATGGAGATATGGTAGTGGCGATACTTCGGGATGGATATGGCGCATCCTTGGACTGGCAGAGGTGGCAGACCCCCCAGAGAGGTGATTCGGCATTTATATTGTCTTTACGGCCAATCTTCCAGATAGTGAAACCGTTCTTCGGACCTAAACTGGGCACTGGGGAGTCATTCCGGTTTTGGGTGGACGAATGGTCGGGGAATGGACGACTTAATCAATCCTTCCCTCGTCTGTTTGCTCTCGCTTTAGATCCGGAAGGTTCTGTCAGGCAGGCATGGCATAACGCCTGGGCGCCGGCCCCGCCATCGGCACTGTCGGATCAGCGAATGCTTGATTTTTATGCGATTACGAGGAGTTATTGGCTAATCAGCGACCGTCCGTGGCCCGGACGAGTGGAGTTGGAGCGGCGTCTTTTAATGTTCGAGCAGTTTATCGGCGACTCCGAGAACGCAGTGGCTCCCTGAAGATCCGCTTTTCTTGCGTCTCCGGCGTCGGGTGTGGAAAAGCCGTACTCCGGTGAAGATCTCGGATCTTTGTATGGCTCCTTCTTCGACGGCGATCGATGACGAGATCTTTTCAACAACGCATGGCCCCCGATTCTGCAGGGGACTCGCGATGTGTGGGGCGAGTCCGGAGAATTGTGAACACCTTTTTGTGCTATGCCCCATCTCCCAAGCGGTCTGGCGGTTGGTTGGTGTCGCCCGTCCGCTGTTGACGTCGTTGGAGGATTTCTGGCGATCTATTGGAGACGGTCCATACTGGAGAGCAGTAGAGTGGAATCTCATATTTGCTACGTTATGGGCTATTTGGATCAACCGAAACGAGGTCATTTTTAGGGGACGAACCCCTGTGGTCGATGCTATTCTGCACGACGCGAGGGGACTGGCTATTTCATGGAAACAAGGCGTCGTTGATCCCTTGAATTTTGTACCCCTTTAATTTTGACTTTGTACTTATTGTCATTGTTGCAATGACATCGGGGGGGTCCCATGCTTGTGGGCCCTTCTTTCTTTCTCTCAGAAAAACATACATTCCAACTTAAGAAATATGTTGCCTTTACTGGTCAATAGATACACTTCAACTTAAAATATTTTGGCTTTCTTCATGTGGACATTGATGAATAAATATATTTATCCATCGTTTTCGTTATAGATGAACATATTACCATGCATCATGAAGATTTTTCTAATCTCCGAGGGTCTTTCCTGCCCAAATTTGTCTTTGTCTTACATTACTGGTATGTTTATCGTGTTCTGTTGCTGCTATAGCGGTGACTACTGTAAAATAGAGTGAGATCTGAGAGAGAGAGAGTGAGATAATGCTCCACCACCAGAAAGGGGGGCACCTGAGAATAAAGAACAGAACAGACAACAACATAATTTCGGTTTAGGATTCACACCCCTTTTAACGGGACAAAAGAGAGGGAGAGAGAGAATAGGTTTGACAGTGGTCACATGTGCGCCCCTGTCAGCAGTCACATGTGACTCTCCTCAGTCACACGTGTGACTCTCTTAAGTGAGGTCACACGTGTGAGCAGAGGGAACAAATAGGGGAGAGAGAGAGAGAAAGATAAGAGATTGTGGGTTATGTCCAACACCCCCCCGCAAGCTAGGTATGGATGTCGACCATGCCTAGCTTGGACACCAGCAGTTGGAATCTGGGACCCGGCAGCGATTTGGTGAAGATGTTTGCCTTCTGATCAGTAGTGGGAATATATGTCGGCCGAATGTTCCCACGATCGATGTTCTGAGCAAGGTAGTGACAATTTAGTGCCATGTGCTTCGTTCGATCATGCTGAATTGGATTCTTCGCGATGGCCAATGCGGACTGGTTATCACAATGCAGTGAGATACCCGCTCCATCGTACACCCCAATGTCTTCGAGTAGGTGCTTCAACCACCTGCACTCCGACACTCCTCGCTTAAGCGCTCGGAGTTCCGCCTCAGCACTGGAGAGGGAGACCTCTTGCTTTTTGCTTCTCCATGTGATGAGGCTTCCACCCAATAAAGTACAATACCCAGATGTTGACCTACGATCCGTCTCGGATCGTGCCCAGTCTGAATCAGTGTAGGCCTCTAGCAATAAGCCTCCTTCCCACCGGAAAAATAGTCCCTGTCCAGCAGTAAACTTCAGATACGATTAAATTCTGTATGCCGCACGTAGGTGGATTTCGTGGGGTTCACTCATGAATTGACTCAGCAAACTAACAGCATACGAAATGTTCGGTCGAGTGTGATTCAGATAGATCAACTTCCCAATCAGTCTTTGATAAAAGGCTTTGTCCACGGCTGCTCCGTCTTCTCCCTTCCCGATCTTGACATTGACGTCAAGTGGGGTAGTGGTAGGCTTGCACCCCAAGTGTCCCGTCTCCTGAAGCAGATCCAGGATGTATTTGTGTTGACTTAATGTGATCCCGTCTTTGGAATACGCAACTTCAATGCCCAGAAAGTACTTTAACTGCCCCAGATCCTTCATTTCAAATTGTCGTGATAGTGCCTCCGTCAGCCGTTGAATCTCTTCACAGTCCCCTCCGGTGATTAGTTTATCGTCTACATATACCAACAGAATCGTAACATTTCCTGTTGAACCATGCTTGATGAACAGTGCGTGATCACCCCTTGCTTGATGATACTTCAACTCAATCATGGCCTTGGTGAAGCGCCCAAACCATGCTCTAGGAGACTGTTTTAGTCCCGTATAGAGCCTTTTTCAATTTGCACACTTGGTTTGGGTTGTCGGTTAGGTGGTATCCTGGAGGTAACTGCATATATACTTCTTCCAATTCTCCATGCAGAAAGGCATTCTTCACGTCGAGTTGAAGGATGTCCCACTTGCATTTAGCTGCCAAAGCTATCAACACTCTTACTGTGTTGAATTTTGCCACTAGTGCAAACGTTTCGCCATAGTCAATCCCCTGCGTTTGAGTGTACCCTTTCGCTACTAATCGTGCCTTTAATCTGTCCAACGTTCTGTCTGCTCGAAACTTGGGCGTGAAGACCCAACGACATCCAATTGCTCTTTTCCCTTGTGGGAGTGTCGTAATTTCCCACGTGTTGTTTCGTCTAAGTGCACACATATCTTCGTCCATTGCAGCTTTCCAACCGGGATCTTGGAGAGCTTCTTCCACTCGTCTTTGGTATAACAATATCATCAAGCAAGGAGAGAAATGCTTTATATTGAGTTCCCAACTTCCCATACTTCACGTAGTGACTGATCGGGTATCTGACATTGGCTCGGCATGATCGTACCCCCTTTCTGAGAGCAATTGGCCATGCCAAGTCATCATTCTCTTGTTTCCGGTTGAACTTCAGTCGCAGGGGTCTCTTGTTCATCACTGACTTCTTCAACCTCAGCAGGAGATTGACTGTCGCTTACCTTAGCATCACCCGCCTCTTCTGTTACTAATTGATCAACACGTTCTGCTGTCTCCACTGGGGTCTACGCTGTCTCCACCAGGGTCTTTCCAATCATAGGACAGTCCATAACATTTGCTGGATCACTATAGTGCACAGTTCCTGAATTTCTCAGAAATTCCATACCCATTTTCTCCTCCTCCATAGGTACTGGTTCAGAGATCAATTCTTGCACAAAGTAGAATTTGTCTTCATTAAATACAACATCTGCTGAGGTAAAAAATCTCCGTGAAGGGAGGTGGTAGCATCGATATCCCTTCTGTGTACTTGAATACCCAATAAAGACACAACGAAGGCTTCGTGGATCGAGTTTCCCAGCATTCTGATGAACATAGGCAACACTTCCAAATACTCGAGCTAGAAGACCAGTGAATACTTTGATAGTCGGGAAGAAGGCTGTCAAGCGGCTTAGCGGAGTATCATAATCAATCACCTTCATCGGAATTCGGTTAATTACATGTGCAGCAGTTAGGACTACCTCGCCCCAATACTTCTTCGACAAATTTGCTTGAAAAAGCAAACATCTGGTGGTGGCAAGAATGTATCCCATATGCCTCTCAGCAAGACCGTTTTGCTGAGGGGTATTCACACAGGAGAATTCATGTACAATACCATTCTCCACGAAATAAGACCTAACCTGTGAGTTAAAATACTTTGTTCCATTGTCTGTCCGAAAACGCTTTATCCTCTTCCCAAACTGAGTCGATATCATCTTGCAGAACTGAACAATGAGCTGTGGGACTTCTGATTTGGATTTCAGCAGATGTAACCACATCGTTCGACTATGGTCGTCAACAAAGATCACAAAATATCCACCGGACAAGGACCCCAAATGCCACTATGTACACATTCAAATGGTGATAAACATCGATCATCCAACGATTTAAACGAACTTCTCCGGAGTTTTGCCATATGGCAAGCATTACAAAACAAACAATTGTCTGAAACTCCATGAAACAAAGACGGATAAATGTTCTTCATCAAGTCAAAAGGTGGATGCCCCATCCGCCGGTGTAGACGAATCACCCTTTCCTCCTTGGAGCTTGAGGACTGAGACACCAGGCACTGCCGAGATGGAGCATCGAGGAGGAGGAGGCCGCCTTCTTGTCTAAAGGATGAAATCTTTCCTCCCTGGAGACCTTGTCACATAAAAAACAGTCATCACTGTCGAGTATGAAACGCCAACCATGATCGTCAACTATCTTTAGTATAGAGATAAGATTTGCCCATAAATTCTCTACGTGTAAGACTCCCTTGAGTGTTCCCAGTGGACTGAGGCATACGTCTCCCACTCCTAGGATGGACAGTATGCCACCACCTGCTGTCTGGACTTTGTGTGCTCTCCTAGGTGATGAATATGACTTGAACAGACGGTCTGTTGGTGACATATGATCGGTAGCACCTGTGTCAGCTATCCAGTCACAAGTAGAGGAGGTACCTGATTTCACAAGTGTAGTGGAGCTCAGTTTTTCTTGGACGTCTCCAACTTCAGTTCCTTGTGATTATTGTGGCTGAGACGTAGTCACAAAGGCCCTCTTTCCACCATTCTGATTCTTCCACGCCAGCTTCCAGCAGTTCTCCTTCAGTATGTCGTTGTTTCATGCAATAGGTACAGAAAAGTTGATCTCGGGCATCTTCTGCTTCCGCCCCTTGCATATTACTAGGATGTGCATGTCGGGGTGTCCAGTTCCCGGAGGGCAGAGACCGGGCATCTGGTTTCTTGGTCAGCAGCGCAGTGGAATAATGTCCTTGGGGCTCAACGCTGACCCTGTGACGACTCTCAGCCTGTCGGATTGCTCCGATTGCCTCTTCTAAGCTTCGTAACTTCTCTCGATGAAGAAGTTGGCTTCTCACATTTTCATAGATGTCATTGAGTCCCATCAGGAACGTAAACAACCGTTGTTTGACTATATACTGGCGTTCTACTGACTGCGGGTTCTGAGTGGGCCACAGATAATCGATTTCTCTCCATATCACCTTCAGTTTCGATGCAAACCGAAGTACATTGTCGCCAGCTTGACGGGTTTTCAATACTTGGGCGTTTAACTCGTAAATCCTCCAGTCGTGGGTCTGATCTTCGCTGTATTTTTGTATGTCGTCCCACAGATCCTTCACTGGAAATTGCAGTAAAGAAAGTCTTGCCGCATCTCAGGGGTCATCGATCTCAGCATCCAGCTCAAGATAGATGATTCGGCAGCTTTCCACTTCTTATACTCAGGATTAGTCGCTGGAGTTGCGGCTTCAGTCAAGTGATCACCCAACTGACTTCCATCTAGGGTGAGGGTGATCATTTTTGACCACTCAAACATATTTCCCCCATCAAACTTAACTTCTGGAGGGGGAAATAAAAATGCAGGCCTTCCAACAGCACTTAGACTGGATGCTTCTGATATTCTGCCTTCAACTTCACTGCCTCTAACTTTATTGTGATCTCCTTCAGCCTCCATATGCAAGAGAAAGGACAAGAACAAGTAATAGATGTGAGGAAAGGACAAGGGTAGAACCTCAAGGGGTCTCTTCAACTGCAGCCTGAAGTCTCTTCAACAAGAGCTTTCAATGCTCTGATACCATGTAAAACAGAGTGAGATCTGAGAGAGAGAGTGAGATAATGCTCCAGCACCAGAAGGGGGGGCACCTGAGAATAAAGAACAGAACAGACAACAACATAATTTCGATTTAGGGTTTACACCCCTTTTAACGGGGAGGAGATTCGTGCGGGGTCACATGTGACTGCTGTCAACAACATAATTTCGGTGGGAATAACGCGGAAGGAGATTCGTGCGGGGGCCCATCGAGAGGGCCCCGCCGGCGACGGGGCTCCACCTCCACAGGCAACGAAATGCGCGTGATTTCTCCCGCGCGGAGGCTGCGGAGACCGGGACTTACTTTCCGTACGGGGAAGAGGAGGCCGGGCGTAGGCGCGAGGAGGGGGGAATCCGGGAAGCAAGAAGAGGGCTCCCCCCCCTAAACGATGGAGGCGGAAGACATCGCACCTCCATCGCCCGAAATCGAGGGGGGGAAACCCTACGCGGGAGATTTTCTCTGGACGCGGTTTCGGGGGGGGGGGAGGAGAAACCCTAGTGCGTGTAAATCGTGTGGGGCGGGGGATGATATCCTTAGGCATTGTCAGGACGGTTTGGTGGCCAGGACGGCTAGGCATGGCCAAGACGGCTTGGTGGCAGGGGCTATCCTCCCCCCTCCCCCCCCACTACCTGCACGAGGAGGCTATGTGCAGAAGGTAGAAAATTTGAGTCTTGACCGGCAGCAGAAGAGGGGAAGTGGCGACCGCTCCTATGCGCAGGTCGCGCAGCAGGGGATCGGAGCGGCCAGATTGGCGCGAGGAGAGGACGAAGACAATGGCTGGCATACAGTCCGAAATTGGCGCGAATTCCACCAACCGCCGGTGACGAACATGGCAGGAAGATGCTACAGGTGCTTGGGGAGAGGACACTTCGCCCGGGACTGTCGGGACCCTATCGTCTGTCGGGTATGTTTGAGAACAGGACACCGCAAGAAGGAGTGCACGAACCAAGGTGGCATGCATAGGCATGAGGTGGGCCGCCGATCGGCTGTCATGGAGGGTATGGCGACATGCTTGGTGGGCGAGGTTCAGGAGGGCACCCCGACAGCGGCGACCATCCTCCAAGGAATTCCTACTAGCGACAAGTCTTCAGGGCAGCTGGAATGCTTCTAGCTGGACTCCGGCGGCTTCCTCCTGCGGGGCCTATCCGAGGAGGTGTATCAGGAGCTTTGGGGCGTCACTCAAACTAATGCGGAAGGAGACAAAATACAGTGGAGACGACCTTTGGCCACGGATGGGGCGCACACGGCCAAACAGGAGATCGTCACGCTTGAGGTTCGGGGAGTCCCTTTCGGCCTCAGATCTTGGACACACACGGCGAGCCTCATCAGGCGCTTCGGCTCGCTTATATCGATGCTCAACAACGGCCTTCAACAAGGGGATCCAAATGTGATGCGCATCGAGGTGGCTGTCTCGCCGGGCAGCAAGGTGCCGCTGTCAGTAGCTTATGCCCCGGCTCCAGAGGGTAAATTGGCATACATTTCGGTGATTCCGAGCTCCTCCCTAACACCGGGGCAGACGGCTGGTAGTGCAACCCCAGTACACGTACCTTCCCCCAAGGCCTCCACGGGGAAGGCCACGACGGAGGTCCCCCGGTCGGATTTCATGGCAGATAGCTTGGTGGCGTCAGGGGGTGAGCGGTGACACCCACAGCCCAGTGGCGCAGGTCCCCCGAACACAACGAGACAGGCGCTCCCCCAGCCCAGCGGGCAACCCAGCTTGCAAGCCTCTCACCCCGGAAGATGAAGGTACTTCAAAGAACACCTGCCTTTCTCGATCCCACAGGTCCGCCGTGGTGGGCCGAGCATGGAAGATGGTACGCATGCAAGGCAGAGTGAGTAAGCAGCAAGGAAGCAGGCGAAAGACTCGCTTGTGCAGCAAGAAGGTGACAAGGGCCATACAAGATAGGAACATCACATCGCCGGCGGTGTTGTCGCAGGACGGGACCTCGGCACATTCTGCCGGGAGCGGTGCCGGCCCATCCACTACGGCGGATCCGGCGCAAACTGAGGTCGAGAATGTCAAGAAGGTCGTTGCAAAAGGTGCAGGCATCCGCTTGAGGAATTCAGAAGGGGAAGTGACAGCGAGTCCCCCATGAAGTGCTTATCATGGAACGTCCGAGGCCTCCGGGATGATAGGAGGCGGGTGGTAGTGGGGACGCTACCTCGGGAGTGGGGTGTAGAGGTAGTTTTCCTCCAAGAAACCCTGATGGAGCATGATGATAGCCGCCTGTGGCGCGCCTTGGGCTGGGGGGAAGGAGGAGCCCACGTAGCTTTGGAGGCGGCGGGCCGATCGGGGGGGATCGCATTGGCCTGGAGGGACGACGCACACGAGAAAATGAAGGAATGGCGGGGTCGACATGTGGTGGCGGCTCGACTCTCCAGGCGAGCGGACGGATGGTCTTGGGTGGCGGCATCGGCATATGGCCCTTAGACCTCAGCACGCCGGATGGAGCTATGGGAGGATATTTCTGAGCTGGCTACAACTTTTCAGGGAATCCCAGTGATCATTGGGGGAGATTTCAATGTCACCCTGGAAGCGGCGGACCGACCGAATGGACTTGGCGGACAAGACCCTGGGTCGACAGATTTCCGAGATGTGCTCGCTCAAGGTGGGCTCCAAGAGATGGGGCCATCAGACTGCCGCTTCACATGGCGGGGTTCGACAAACCCATGGCACGATCGAGACTGGATCGCTTCCTGTGCTCAATGGAGATGCTTGAAGTCTTCCCGTCAGCTAAGGTGACAGCACCCTCGAGACCAATATCTGACCATACACCTATTATGTGGTCGTCACATCGGGAGACTGATAGGCCACCATATTTCAAGATGGATCGGTCATGGTTTCAAGAGGAAGGGTTTGCTGAGGATTTGCATCAGCGAGGCTCGTGACGAAGCTGAATGGTCTACGCCACCACCTCATAGGGTGGCGGAAGAGGATCCGCGCGGATAGAACGCGAACCCGGGACGGGGCGCTAAGCGCAATTCATGAGCTGGATGTCTTGGAGGACACTCGACCCCTATCGGCCGAGGAGCACGCGGCACATAAGGAACTCCGGAATGCGGTGGCGGAAGCAGACTTGAAAATTGAGATGGACTGGAGACAGCGCTCCAGACAACTTTGGTTGGCGGCTGGGGACGCGAATACCCGGTTCTTCCACCAAGTGGCCAGTGGCAGGAGAAGGCTTAACCCCATTCATTCCATCCGGGTGGGCGACCGATCATACAATGGGCACGCCGCAGTGGGAACCGCTATAGCTAACCATTTTCGGGCGTTCTACCGGAAAGGGCCCAGGAACAAGTGGGAATGGACCGGTGAGGGGGCGGCTATCCTCTCTGCTGGACAGCAAGACCAACTAACTCGCTCGTTCACAGAGGAGGAAGTTAGAGCGGCAGTTCAGGGCCTCAATGGGGAAGGTGCCCCGGGGCCGGACGGGATTCCGGTTTTCTTCTATCAGAAGTGTTGGGATATGGTTGGCCCCGAGGTGATGGTTACGATAGAAGACTTCCATATCGGAGTGTGCAATATGGACCGCATGAACAAGGCTTTCTTGGTGCTCATCCCCAAATGCCAGGGTGCTGAGCAGGTGGGAGATTTCCGGCCTATCTCCCTATCCAACTCCATTTACTTGATCATAGCTAAGGTGTTGGCAAACCGGCTTCGCGAGGTGATCAATCATTTGGTGGGGGCGGCTCAGACGGCTTTCATCCCCGGGAGACAGATGGTAGACAGCGTGGTGATGGCTGAAGAGATAGTGGCAGCCTGGTAGCGCCGTGGCACCAAGGGTTTCATGTGGAAGTTCTTTTTGCGAAAGCTTATGACTCGCTCGACTGGCGATTCATCTGGCGTGTTTCGCAACGTCGTGGCTTCCCGGAGACGTGGGTGAGATGGATGAAACAGTGTGTATGCACAAACACTTTCGCTGTCCTAGTAAATGACCGGCCGCAAGGTGGATGGATACATCCCCAGAGAGGGATCCGGCAAGGCTGCCCGCTGGCTCCTCTCCTTTTCATCCTGGCGGCCGATACATTGGCGGTGTGCACGGAGAGGCTGTGCATGAGGGGGCTACTGACGGGTTTTCAGACCGCTGGATGGCGAGGCGGGGTACCTCTATTGCAGTATGCCGATGCCACGATTTTCTTTATGGAGGGCTCGGTGGAGGCTGTGGAGAAGGTCTCAGCTCTTCTAGATATGTTCTCTGATTTCTCGGGTCTCAGTCTCAATCGGGCCAAGTCCACTTTCATCGGATTTGGGATGCCAGCGGAAGAGAGGGATCGATGCGCCCGCATTCTGGCCACACCTGCGGGATCTTTACCTATCCGGTACCTGGGACTTCCCCTCGTGGAGGGGCGGATGACAATACGAGAATGGCAGCCAGTTTTGGAGGCAATGGAGCGCTGCCTGGGGGGGTGGCGGGCTCGACTCCTGTCCCGTGGGGGACGCCTCATTCTTCTAAAGGCAGTGCTTTCCACTATCCCCACATATTTCATGTCAGTGTTCACACTACCCATTGGGATCTGCAACCGCATGGAAGCCATCATGAGACGGTTCTTTTGGCGAGGGGCTGATACAAATGGGTCCAGGGGACGAGCCTTGGTTAAGTGGAGTACGGTATGTCGCCCCACGACGTAGGGAGGCCTAGGGGTGAGGAATCTACGACACACCAACACAACACTGCTTATGAAGTGGGTAAGTAGAATGATGCAAGCTCCATCGGACATGGTCACCCGGACCTTAATGGATAGCTATGGGACTGTTTTGGATTGGGGACAGCGATCCGAGCAGCGGCGGGGCGAGTCGGCGTTTTACAAGGGTCTGAGACCAATTTTTGCCCAGTCCCAGATGCTGTTCCAGGCTAAGCTGAGGGATGGAGCGATTTTCAGATTTTGGGCTGACGATTGGTCTGGTTTGGGGCCTCTGCGAGACGTTTTTCCCCGGCTCTACCGTCTCTCCGCCACTCCAGAGGCCATGGTGCAGCAGGCATGGTGTAACACGTGGTGCCCACCCCTCCCTGATGCTATGTCAGAACAGAGGCTCGAGGACCTACTCAGGATGCAGACGGCACTGGCTCACCTGCGGCCTGCCGAGGCGGGGAGGGATGCTTGGGAATAGAGGGGCTCTCGGTTCACAGTCCGAGAGGCTTATAGATCGCTCATAGTCACAGAACCTCCAGAGGATCCAGTACTAGTGCGCCGATGCCGGCTGGTGTGGAGACGACGTATCCCGCTAAAGATTAAGGTGTTCGGTTGGCTTCTCATACGGGACCGATTGATGACGCGATCCTTGCAGCAGCGCTTTGTTCCGGAAGCGGATGATGGATGCGTTATGTGCTCCGGCGCGACTGAAGATTGCTCTCATTTATTTTTCGAGTGCCCGTTGGTCCAGCCCGTCTAGACCACAGCGGTTCTGGGGGAGATCGATGTCACAGCGGGGGATGCTTTTTGGCGGTCGATCTGCCATGGGCCTTTCAGGCGGGAGGTAGAGTGGCAGACCATCTTCGCCACACTATAGGCGATATGGCTCCACCGTAACGAATTATTTTCAGGGGTCGACCCCCCTCCACCGACGCGATACAGCATACGGCGAGGGGAATCGCAAGATCTTGGCACCTCGGTGGCATGACCCATTCTGGGATAGCCCCCTTGATGTAATCAAAATTAGTCATTTTTCTCAATGACCACAGGGGGCCATCAGTTTCGGGTGGCTCTCTATTTCTCTTCAAAAAAAAAACCCCTTTTAACGGGACAAAAGAGAGGGAAAGAGAGAATAGGTCTGATAGGGGTCACATGTGCGCCCCTGTCAGCAGTCACATGTGACCCCTATGGTCACATGTGACTCTCCTTAGTCACACATGTGACTCTCTTAAGTGAGGTCACACGTGTGAGCAGAGGGAACAAATAGGGGGAGAGAGAGAGAAAGATAAGAGATTGTGGGTTATGTCCAACAACTACAAATGTAGTTTGTGGGGGCCATAGCAGGTGAAGGTTTTCGTGTGACATTTTAGCAGTAGTGATTAAGATTATTAGGCAGAATCTGGCCATGAAATATGGTATATGAATGCGTATCCTCAATGTCAGTTCAAATAATCTTGGTCGACAAATTATATTTAGGAACCATTGGGACACTTCATTTCTTATTATATGTTTTTTATGCATCTGTTAAATTTTAAAGGGACTAGGATAATACATTTGCTAGTGTGCAATCCAAATGCAGTATTTATTGCGGAAGTTGTAGAAATATGTTTGTTTTCTAGTACCTTGAGGAACGAAGTTATTTAAATTATTATATTTCTGTCTATGCTTTTTCAATTGTTTCTTCAAGATATTTTCACGATGACACACTCTCTTATTACTCTAAAAAACTGTTTCAGGGATTCAGTGGGAGTGGCACTAGAAGAAGATGCTCCAGGACTTCTCCAGGTATTTGTCAGTTTTTTGTTGCTATTGCATGAGTAGTTATCAGATATGATGCATCCTGTAATTCTGCCTCTAAGATCTTTTCACAACAGGGATTACTGGATAGAGGCATAAATCTAGGTGAAATCAAGCTTTACGGTTGTGAAGAAGATGGAGACGTAATTGATTGTGCATCTGATGAAAACAGTTTTGATGATTTTGAGGATGTGATCAGTAAGGTATCTTATTCCAAGCATTCATTTGTTATAGTATTTGATTTCTTGACCCCCCATCTTATGTTCAGATTGTATATTTTTTGCTTACCAAGAGGATGAAATGGTTAAACAATAGTGGCAGCTTTAGTTAGGTAAACAATGTAAAGAAAATAATGATTAGTCTCTTTGTCAGCTCTTACAGGAAAGGGTCCCCTGTTTTAAAGATTTTTTTAAATTTATTCAGTGTAAAAATAGTCTGGCATTTTTTAACTCTTCAACGAGGAAACATTTGTTGTCTTGTCAATAGATTTAAGGTAAATTAGGATGAGCGTTGTCATTTCCTCTGGATCTTTTAATGCTAAAAATTCAAGGAATTTTAAAGTCTCTACTTGTAGAGAAGGAATTGAATACAGCTGGCATGTGCACGAAATAGAGAAGGGATCCATCACTACAATATCATAGAAGACTATTTATATTAGTGATAATTTTTTTTTAATAGTATATTAGTGATAATTTTGTTATCACTCTGGCCACTCTCCTTTGTTTCTTATTTGGGGTGCAATTCTCATCTGTCGTAATAGCTGTTGCTTGTTCCTCAGTTGTCTTACTCTTATGATTCGTCTATTCACTTGTCTAATTTTCCTCAGATTTTCTCCGGGTGGTCTAATAATAATTCACTGGGCAAGTTCAATCTGCTGCGACCTGGTAAAGGAACCAAGGCAGTCTATTGTCTTGCTTGTTTGGTTTCTCTGATAGAGCAGGTAATAAAGTAATTTACATGCGATGGGAGTTTTCTCTCTTCTGTTTTTCACATGCAGTTAATTATTGTTTATCTCCTTTTTCTGAGGGATTTTCATCACCCAGGTTCGATATCTATGCTTTCGGAAATGTCCGGTGGAGTGGGGTTGGTGCAGGGACCTTCAATCTTTTATTTTTGTCTTTGAGATGCACAACAGGCAATTATATCCATTTTCCTTCTGATATTGTTTCATTCTGTTGTTGAATGGACTAACGTTTTTTTTTTTTAATTTTTGGCTTCACTTCTTCGTCAACTATGTACACAGGATTGTCTTGGAGCGTCCAGAATATGGCTATGCCACCTATTTCTTTGAGCTTGTGGGGACTCATCCCATCGAGTGGCAGATAAGACGTTTGGTAATAGCAATGAAGGTGACCAGTTGCAGTAGAGTTACAATAATTGAGAACAGGCCTTTGTTGGTAAAGTATTTCCAATCCATCCTTTTTTTCCTGGGAGTTCCGTGTTTATTGTCAAATTTAGGCCCCTAGAGTTCCTTCTGCAAGTTTTTTTTCCAGTAACCTTTTGCACCAATTTTTCAATTTAGAGTTGTATAAACAGGATAAAAAACTCTAGGGTATTGGTGTAATCAGTATTGGTGTTTAATTCATTCATCAAGTATTTAGACCATGCTAAGATACATGACAGCCGATTCTTTCTCGTGTTAGGTGGGAGAAGATGTCTCCGAGGGAGAAGCTTGCGTGCTAGAAGAATATGGATGGAGGCGGAATAGTGGGATGGGCTCAATGCTCAACTACTGTGATAGGGTGGTGCATGACCGTGCTCAAGAGCGCAAGTCCTCTGATTGGAGACGCAAGATTGGCAAACTCCTTATGGACGGGTATGATGGTGGCCGCATAGTCCATGCTGACAATAACCAACAATCCCTGGATCCCACCTCCATAAATGTCAAGCTGGAGACTTGACCCAAATGCAAGACTGCAAGTGCTCTGCCAGGCATGTCCTAGATAATTGTATAATTGTATGTACAACTGAGAACTTGTGTCTTTTTGGGCAGGTTCCTGTGCTTTGTTAATTAAGAGCAAAAAGATTCTGACCTTGCCAATCCATGTTTCTCTTTGGCATCTTCTGCACATGGAACCATGGGTTGATGTGTAAAATGTGGCTTTCTAAAGCTTGATAGAAGCAGCTAGGTCTAATAGAGTGCAAGGAAAGGCGGGCGATTGCCTTGCACAACTCGAGGAATCAATCAAATCAAGAATTAAAGACTACGAAGGTTCTTGATTGAATGAATAATCAAAACAACCTAGATTGGATGAGTGATGTATCCTACTTCATGAAGCCCATTAAGAGCTGAGTGGATCCCACTGGACAATACTTGGGAAGCTGACAAGATCTTCAAGAATTGAATGGGAAATTGAAAATATTTTGATAACTTATAGCATTTTTTGTCAGATTAAGAGGCCGCTAAAAGTTCCAGAAATCACTTTTAGAGGTTGAAATTTTCCTACTAAGTCTGTCCTCCGCCATTTTTGCTAGCAGGTAGTGGCTGTGATACTATTTTGTGTTATCTTTTCACGGGACAATCTGTAAATTTGGACAACCCTTCGTTGTTGAGGCTAATATACAATCTGCATCATAGTCTTTGAACAATCTGCTTCACTTTTTTCCCCTTGAATGTTCTTGTTTGAGAGTGTTCTTGTGATTCATGGATTAAACATAATCCTACATGAATTTAAGGGTTGAAAAGGTTAGTTCTTTAGATTTAAAACTTTGCTCTTTCATGTAAATCAAGACATGGATTCAAGTCAAGGTTTTGCATTTTTCTTACGCTAAGATTGCATTAGATGATCATGTGCTAGTAATCGGAAACTAGGATCTCCTTTCATGCAATCACTTCTAGATCTCATCCTAAGGGCCTTGTTCAATAGTGGCCCTATGTTCTCCCTCCTTGATTCATCTTCCCAAGATGACTTCCCCTTATAGTCTTGGCCCTATTTGTAAGGCTATAAGGCTATACTAAAAAGAATAACCATTTATCATTGCCCTCGGATATTATGTGGGTGGGTCTTCAATTCTTTACAAGAAGTTAGACTCTTAAAATTGTGTCCATTTCAATGAGAAGCAATGGGAAGTGTTAGGATAACTTACAAGGGTCATCTTGAGCTAATCAACTGATGGATATTATGTGACATATAAGCCAATCACACTTCCATGTATCTTGTTTATGTTCATTGAAATAAAATTTATTTATTGGCATTCTTGTGTAATGTTTGTAGTAAAGTCCATGAGCATATGCAATGACAAAGTGAATTATGATGAAATCATAATATAATGATCACTAGTATTTCAATATATGTTCTAAACATTTCTATTCGTAGGATATTAAAAAAGGACATCAATTATCTATAAAGAATAACACTATTTGATCCGACTCATATGAAGAGATAGTTGATCCTGTAACCATTGGTATGGAGACACTAAGGATAAATTGTGAGTGCTCTTTGGAGAAAGAGTTCATTGAACTGATCCGTATGAATCCATAAATGATATTATACCTAACTGTCGATCAGGTTGATTTAAGTCACGGTTGTGTATGTGGTCCTTTGACTTGAGATACCAAAGACATCTTGTGGATGGATGACAGTGTTTTGATTATGACTTACGAATCCTTAGCCACGGGATCTCTAATACGACATGAAGTCCTCGAAGATAATTGTGTGGTCAAGATGGGATCATCTAACCTCGGTATTTGAGGAGATTGACTCAAAGAATGAGATGCGATGAAATCCTTGGCCAAGATAGTAGAAATATCATATACGGAGTTCTCGATAATTTCATACACGCATCAATACTAACTTGAGTGATTGATTAAAGTTTGACATTTGACCATACCCTAAGTCATTTATTATATATACATGATAACTGATAATGGAAAGGTTCCATAAGAGAGTTTTTACATACTTCATATCTCTTAGAGTCTGTAGTATAGCTTGGCACCTAACAAGCTGGCAACTCAACCTATCGATTGGGTTAAATCTATTATTAATTAATTAATTTATATGTTGATGCGGATTATTAATTAAGTTGGCCAAAAAGGTGGTATTAGGCCTATAGAGTTATTAACTAGTGAGATATAGACTTAGAAGGTTACACACATAAGGTCTGAGGGATACGATGGATATATACATTATTATAATGGTATTTATAAAAATTTCATAAATCAAATATTTATAAATAGGGGGAGAACGACCACAGTTGGAGGTGCCCATACAAGTCTCGTGAGAATTCTCTCCTTTCTTGGTGAAGAACTTTGAAGAGAAAATCCAACCATCTTAAGACTGTGTAGATACCACTAGAAGCTAGACACTCAAATAGCTTCAATATCTCTCTTAAGGAAACCGTGTAAGTATGTTTTCTCATCCATAGTAGATGATAGGATTGTTTGTTCTTAGTATCTCAATATTTTGAATATTCGATTTCATATATTTCACTGCACTTGATATTTTGATCAAAATTTTGGAAGGCTTATCAACCTCAAAACCTAACAGTACGTAATAGTCACCCTTAGCTACTCCCACATGTGTGATGATTGCAACATCAATCAAGTCTATTGGGACACATTTTTGCCAAGTTTATCCATCTATAATTCTATACAAAATATCCAAAAATTAATTAAAATTCGTATATACTTAGGAAAGTCATTAAATTCAAAATATAAGTTTTCTTGCACCATTATCTAAATTATCATTTTTATTTAATTCATAAAAATAGAATTGATGACAAAGTCAATTTCTTTGACTTAAGTTGATTTTAAAAATCAAGTAAAAAACAAGAGTTCACTTCATACCTATGCTTTGAAATGATGTAAAATCTAAAAATTAACCATAAAATCATAAAAAAAATAGAAACTTATGTAAAATGACATGCTCTCAAAGCACATGAATTTTATGATAACATGAATCATAATGACAGGAATTCAAAATTAAAATTATTTTACTATTTTGTAATTTCATGTATAAAATGCATATTTTCATTCTTATATCATTTTTATATTTCTAATTCTTCCAAGATTCATCCTTTATATGATGCAATTATTGATTTCATTTAATTTTTAAAGAAAATTTGGTATTTCTTTTATTCAAGGACCTCATAATTTACACCTATCAACAGTCCTTGCATATCCCAATGATTGCACTCTGTGGCTCTTGCTTAGTCATGCTGCCTTGCCCAACACCACATTGGCATATACGATGGTCTTGCCAACATCACCTTGTCTCGTGTCTTTGCATAGGCATGCTGCCATCACCTTGAGCAATGATGTGCTACCTTGTTTATGATGAGAATTTCTGTTTTTTGGGGGGGGGGGGGGGGGGTGGTGGTGGCGTACGACCCCCGTCGCCACCAAGGCATGACACTACGGCGCCGGAGGAGCCGACACCTGCGCGCGTCCAGCCCCCTCGACAGGCGAAGACGAAGGATGCCGAGTTTCACTACACCAAGTGAGGACCTCATCTCGCCACGACACATTTCACAGGGCTCGCGCGCGCATGGAGTTATCTTTCCAGTCTTTTATTTTATTATGAATTTTATTAGCCCGCACGTGTTTAAGCGGGCCTTTGCATATTTTCTTCTCTCCCTTTTAGGCTTTCGGGTGGGTTCTTCCCTTTTCGAGATTCCATTCGTTAAGCCCTTCTCTTTGTGGACCTTTTTATTTTTTATGATTATGTTAGGTGTGGGTTGTGGGCCTCAAGTGGGCCCTTTCCTCTCTCGGCCCACTATGGGCTTTATAAGAGGGGAAGGGACCCCCCCACAAACCCTAGCCGTCATTTGAAGAAAGAAAGGAGTGTTCTCCCTCTCAAGTGGCTGCTCAAGGAAGATCAAGGAAGGAGACCAACCACCGCCTCCGCCGCCGCCACCGCCGCCGCACTCCAACGTGCCGCCGCCGAAGCTGCCGCCTCCCCTTGCCGTGATCACATGAGTCATCGCACAGGCCTCCCTACGCCGCCGCCGCCACAGGCCGCCGCTGCCGCCGCCGCTTCCGGAGTGCTGTGCTACCAACCCATCCCCTCCACGGTCCTATCAGCCTACCTTCCCCTCCAACGTCCTGCTCCCGACACCACTCTGCCCTCACGACCTGCCCTCCTTCCTCGTTACCCCCCTCTCGAATTTCTGCCCTGCACCCTTTCCGGGATCCCCGTCTTTCCCAACCCAGTTTTCGTCCCAACTCTCTCCCCCCCACATCTCCTCCAACGGACACTCTCGATCAGGTCGCCGCCACTTCCATCAACACCAGCGAACGCCACCCTCCAAATCCACATTTCCGCAGCCCCGCCCACCTGCAAAATTCTCACAAGACATCCCGTCATCCCTCCTCTGTCCCCACAGCGACCAACTCCGTTCTCCTCCTTCACTCCCGCCGTGAACGGTACCACCGATCTCTACCCGAATATTTCTGGGCCTGAGTATTTCCCGGCTTGGGCGATCCCCCTCGCCATCCTGTTCCCACCCGACTGCACTCAGCCTACTCCCCACGCCTTCTTCCCGGCCTCTCCCCTACGAAAATTCCGCACGACCGTACGTGTCCCCACCGAAAAACAAAACTGCCAACGCCTCCCTTTCCCTCCTGAAATTACCACCCTGCCCCGTCCTACCTTCCCGTCCTATCACCTACTACCCCCCCTATTTACCGTGTAGGCCCTATCGTCCCATCCCCAAACAGAAATCACCTAGTATCCGCCCTACCTACACTTTCCCTGCCGTAATTACGCACCCCGCGCGATTATCGTTTCCCCCCTATCTCTCTCCCCCGACACCACCTACGGTATCACGAACTGCACTCGATGCCACACTCCTCACCCCAAGCGGCGTACCTCCGTCTCCTACCCCGCGCCACGACTCATCGCCTGCCCCGGAATCACCCTCTCACCTCCCTTCCGTGCCCATCTTCTAGGACGTCTCCCTCCTGTGTACACTTCCCGTGCACCCCTTCCTCTTACGCTCTCCCACATCTGTCTCGCTCGCCCTCTCTTCACGAGCTAAGGTCAACCTCCCCGATCTCTCACTCTCCCTGTCTGGTCACTATCGCCCGCACGTTGTACTCTCCCTGTCTGTTGGAGAATATCCACTACGCCCGCACGCTGGATTATCTCTCCCCTACAACGCCTCTCGAGGATTTCGCGACATCGATTTGACCCACGTCTGCCGACCGCTCGTGCCACGTATGAATCACCAACCCCTTCACCACGACCGACCGGGCTCGCGCCCCGCAGGTTAAGCACACATTCCCCTTTATTTTACGTCAAGTCTATATTTCCTTCAGTATTTCCCTCACCGTCTCCGCCACCTTCGGGATTTAGTATCGGCGAGTGTTTAGACGACTTGATAGGATTGCAATCGTGGTCCAACCCGTCGGGTTGACCGTCGAGCTCCCCTCGACGACTCACGGCCTTACGCCCGCGAGGACGTGGACCGGAGGACTCTCGGACGGACTCTACCCGGCGCACCCCAGGGACTACGGCGACGACACCTGAGGTGGCACTCTGCTTGATTTCATTATTAGTTTACTACATCATATTAGAATTCCCCTAGTCCATCCCTAGTATCGCGGTGTTAGATCGGTTTCACACCCGGTCCTGCATCACGGGGGCTTATGCAAAAAGTTCAAGAAAATTTTTTAGAGGAAAAGGATGTCTCTTCCCTTGTGAAGGAGAATTTTTGTGCGGGTGGGGCCATTCACAATTGCCCCCATCATTTTTTCTCGTTTTCACCAAGTGCAATCATGCCATATAACATTAGCAAGTCACACTTCCCCTACTTCCTAGCCACACTTCCATCTACTTCCTTGATCATGATTACCAGAGCCAACCCATATTTTCTCTTAACTTCCATGACTGTGATCCAACTATCAAGTGACTCGTCTTCCTTGACACAACTTGTCTCTATCCCATCCATTATCACCTCGTCTAGCCCATCCATTATCACCACTCAACTTAATGGACTGACATATATCTTTAATGTGCTTGATTATGAACCATGAAATTCTGGCTTTGAGAACTTTTTCATTTCTCACATGAAACTTAATCATTTGATGATGGCTCCACCTTGTGTGATGAACCCTTATGTCCCATAGGCAGAAATTGACTCTACCATCTTAACCTTGATGCACAAGAGAATTTAGACCTCTACTATAGAGCTTCTTGCCCACATTAAACCAGCTCACAAATTGCAATTGGACATTGAGCATGTACCCTAAAAAGACTGTCAAGCTGTTTGACTCTCTCTTGTGTGCAAGAAAGGTGATCTATCTCTCCAAGGTTCATGCAATCATTCAAAATTTTTACACTCTTCAATGATATCACAAAAATCTTTACATAGGTGCCTATCTTAGTGGACTTATCCCACTATTGCATCTTAGGTAGAGGGCAAGTTTCTCTCTAGAAAGTGTTACATACATTTCCTCTTTTGTAGTTTCACTTGAGCATGGGAATTCCTCGTGGGGTTCCAACTTCTCTACCTCTATCGATCTTTCCAGCCCCTGTTCCCTTAGAAATCTCCCCATCTTGTGGATTTTGGATAGCTTACAAGGATCCAAGGGGGATGGTGTCCTGGATGAAAGGAGAATATGTTTTGTCCATTCGAGTGCGGTGGTAAGACCAACCATTCATCTTTCGAGTGTAGGAAGGATTTCGAGAGTTTATAAATGCCTTGGTTTTGTTCCCACTCGTAAACCATTCAAATTGGCTCATTTTGATGCTCGATGGTACCTTCTTGTACTAAAGATCCTTGGTCATCATTTCTTACCTTTACGAGTTAATGACTATTTGCACATCTCATCGGTCTATCGTCTAAGGGACGAGACTAAAACAAAGCCCTTTGCTCTTCAATTTCTTCCATAAATATCCACCAAATGTTTCCCCAAGCCAAAAATCTTTTTACAAAAATGCCCTAAAGTTTTTGTAATTTGCATGAAAGTTTGATTTGGTGCCCTCACACATCCTAAAAGGATGGCCCTTATATCTCTTTGTTTGGATATTGGGTACATTCACGTGCCACCTCCTAAATTCACGTGCCACCTCGTAAATTCACGCCGCCTTTTTTAAGGCAGCCACCTGATAACTATAACTCACGGTCTTTAATAAAAAAATTAAAAAAATCAAATAAATATACTTATTAAAAAGTGAAAATAAAATTTGTAAATTGCCACTATTAATACTCGTAACACGGCCCACAAGTTTCATTATCTCTACTAAGTCGGCCCACCCCCGTACCTCCCAAAACCCTAAGTACTCGAGATTCTAGATACAGGAGGAGATAATGGAGTACTGCTACGGGCGAGACTTTCTGTTCTGCGGTATGTGCGGCACGCAGCTCTCCCTCGCCTCTCCCGAATTCGTCGAATGCCCTTTCTGTCGCTTCAAACGACCCTCCAACGGTTACTAAACTACTGTTTTTCGATTTCTTTCATTCATATGCCGTACATTGATTGGAAATGGCGATTCGTTTTGGGGGAAGAGTTTTAAATTCACGTGCGAGGGATTATTTCCGTTTTTTCTGGAAATATTGAATACAAATATTTGGCATAGACGAATGAATTTGACTCGAATTCCAATGTTAAAAATATCTCTTTAAGGAGATTGAATAAACTTATTTATGAATTTTAGCTTGAATGCCATGGAATTATTAGAGAATCACGTTGGTTATTCTTTTCGTTGCAGATATAATAGGGAAAGAAATACGGTATACGATTACTGGTGAGGTACGCTATATTGTCGAAGATCATCATTTCTTTGTTTTATATTTTTAATACTTTAATCCGGACATTTTTAGCTTACACTGAAGAGAAACTGAAGTGAAATGACGAATTGGGAGGGGATACGGGGGTGGCGATTGTAGACAATTTGAGAGAGAGAGACGAAATTAATAAAAAAAAAAATTTGATACCGACAATGTTTGTAATACACAGGGTTCAAGAGAAATAATGATTGTGAAGTGGACAATTTTAGAGAGAGATGAACATAATAACATGAAACTGATACTTATGTGCTCACCACCAATGTTTTTATACATAAAGTCCTAGAGAAGCAGTGATTGGGAAGGATTAGAGAGAGGGTGGTTGTGCAGCTGCCCATTTTCTTCAAAACTGCTGGGGTCTCCTAGATGTCGGCATGGACTCTGTACGCAGAATACTCCGAGATCTCTTCTTTCTTGTCATGACTCTTTGTTCAGTTGGCTGAGAGGGTTCATCTTGGTTGGGTTTGCTGAAACTTTTCTGATAAGACTCTTTTCGATTGAAGGCGACCAGAAGTAATGCTCCCTTGCAACAGATAATTAAGGGCAGCAAGAGAGATTGCGATACAGGGAGTAGAGATTGAAGTGTAGGATAGAGCTCAGACAGTTGAATTGGTTTCTCAAAGTCATCAGAGAATCTCATGAAGCAGTGACCGAACTGGCAATCAATTGTTAAATACCTATTTACTTATACAAGGCGTCATCATTGATGTGGTGAGCAGCTCAGGATATCCAGTGAGCCACGGTTTGAAAGTTAAGCCAAATCATCTCCAAAAATCGCAGAGCTGGCCATTTCCAAAACGCGAGTGATCTGTCATTCTGGCAGATCTTCTTTCTCTGTTCTTGTTTCTCCCTTCAGTGAATCAATTCCTGTTCTTCTCATTAGGAGTCTTACCTACGGAATGGCGATCCGATCTGATCATGGGCAAGCATGATCAATTTTATGTTGATCGATTCCCTCAATCAGTCAATTGGATCAGATCGATGATCTGATTGATAATGTTAAACACTTCCTTGATCTGATCAACAATTGGATCAAGAAACCTTGATCTGATCAACAGCATGATCAAGGAAGCGATCATTGATTATATCAATGATATGTCCAAAAAATGCATCAAACATTAAAATATATATGAAAAATGATTAAATTTTTGAAAAATTGAAAAAATACCCCTCAATCTGATAGACAGTCCTGGGGGGCACTGTTTTCGGGGTGCCCTTCTCCCTCTGATTCAAAAAAAAAATCTGATAGACAGTCAGATTGGGGAGTAATATTTGGACCTCAATTGCAGATCGACAATTGAATCAAGGGATTCGATTGTGTCAATCTGAGGCAATCCCCTCTATCTGATCTCGGGACTGATCAGAATCATTCAACATTTTAAGGATGTTAACAAAGGCTGAAACATCTACTATTGTAAAAATTAAAAGGTTGAAACATGAAACATTTTAAAGACTTTGTCTTGAAAGTGGTGGATTTCATCTGATTTTCAGGACATGAGGAGGGACCTGAAGATGGAGCCGTTTGTTCTCGTCGGTGCAGTTTCTGAGAAGGACGAACAACTCCAACGTCCAGTGGTGAGCGCAATGCCCATTCAACAAATAACAAGTTTTAATTATTTTGGGGATTTCTTGAAAAAGATGATTGTATGCTTGGCCGTGTTTTCTGACAGTCTCATGTCCCCTCTTGCAGGCTAACAAGATATGCCCAAATTGTGGGCATAACGAGCTCGAATACTACACAAAGCAGGTAAATGAATCAACTATGAAGCCGTGTGCATTACATGTTCATATTCTCCATCTATCAGCACATATATATTTATCCATCCGTCCATCCGGATAATTAAATTTCAGAAAATCGGTCTCATTAGCTCGTGAATAATATGTAGTGATAAACCTTCATATGAAGGACCGGAAGACGAAGTCTGAAATCGAGAAAAAAAATAGTTTAGTTTCAGAAGAACTTCTTTTAATCACGAGTTCCAAAATGAATTATGACGTCTCTCTTCTCTCTCTCTCTGTGCAGATGCGTTCTGCGGATGAAGGGGCAACAACCTTTTACGAGTGCAGAAAATGCAAACAAGGGTTTAGAGAGCAGTGAGTTCTGCTCTCTTGTTCAATTGGTAAGCGTGGTTTGGGGGTCATATTCTTCCATCACTTGGAAAGACTCTCATGTTTTCTGTCTCACCCTTCTTTTCTGATTCAACTGTCAGGTCAACGGTCAACTCTCCCATTTTGACTCCTCTCGCTTGGGCTTTGAGGACATTTTGTGCTCCTTAGCATGTAAAGATAGAGAGAGAGAGAGAGAGAGGGGCTGACATTTTGTGCTCAATACCATTTAGAGATAAGAGAGAGACTGACATTTTGTTCTCAGTATCATACAGAGGTAGAGAGAGAGGAGCCGATACACTGTGCTCAGCATCTCATAGAGAGAGAGAGAGAGAGAGTTTGTCCTCGTCATCATATATATGTTAGAGAGAGGGAGAGTTTGTACTCGTGATCATATATATGTTAGAGAGAGAGAGAGAGAGAGTTTGTACTCGTGATCATGTATATGTTAGAGAGAGAGAGAGAGAGAGTCTGTGCTCACTATCACAAGCTCGTACCAGAAATATACCATTAACCATCCTGTACGTGGATGTAGATCCGAGATACGACACTGAGGCCACTAATTAAGTAATTAAAATATTATCGATTCCGGACGTCACGAGGGACCTGAATAGCTGACATGGAGGTTAGAATGTATATCGGCGGCCTTGGCATGCAGCACGTGGCGAACAGGAGCGGGTCATTCCTTGAACCGAAGACAGATCAGTGTCTATTCACAAAGTTAAAAGTCCAATGGCTGAGGTTAAAGAGCGTGTCCTGGCATTTAAACGCCATTACTGCTGCCAACGATGCTGTTTCTCTCTCTACCCAGTCCTCTCTCTCTATAGACTGTAAGTCAATAGCCCAGGGGGGGGGTGTTGGAGAGGAAGAATAGCAGTCGGGCGAAGCTCAGGGAAATATCTAATGGAAAGGAACTTCTTGGGAATCAGCGGATTAGATTCAGGTATTCTTTTTCTTCCTCGTTTTCCTGTTGCTGTTTACTGTTCTTCAGTTTTCCATCCTGCAGACAAGTCGCCCGCTTTCTCCACCAAGACGAACCCTAGCTCGAGGAGGATATGCCTCAGTCACATCTCTTATCCCGGATTCCAGCCGCAATCTGTAATACTTGATTCAAATCTCCGATTCCACCAAATAAACCTTTGATCTCCCTGCATCATGTTGACGAATAATACTCCAGGTGCAGAGAAACTGCATTACCGAGAGCACGGGCTACCAACCCTTGTCTTCTGCACATTCTTCAGCCTTTCATGAATTCTTGGACGAACGCTGGCAGTTTACTAATCAGCGGCAACCCCTCCGGAGAGTAGCCCCTCCAGGGTGATAACCCGTCAACGCGGATTTCTTTGCCATCTTTCGCAAACAATTCAGTAATTTTTTTATGTGCTTTCTGCAGAGATCCATCAATTTATCCTGGCAAGACGACGCCGTTGACCATATTCTATGCCGGGACGGTACATGTCTACGATGGAATCCCACGAGACAAGGTAAACTAAATCATTGGTTCCCGAATGCTAATGATGATGATGATGATGATAATGAACAACATGAATGAGTACCCGAAATTTTTCTAGAATTTGCAATTTAAGGGTACTAGGATGATTCTTTTCCATGCCGAGTGTGCTTGTATCCATGGGCAAGTTTTCCTAAAACAAGATAAGGGCATCCTCTACACCATCATCATCAATCAATGTCACCATGGTCGTCGATTATGTTATCCTGTGGTTCATCATTGTCCCCAAGTCCCAGTTTCCCGGGCAATCGGCCAGAAGAGACAAGTGCAAAAGAGTTGTTTTCCATGCTCGAAGCGACCTAACTTTCCTGTTTTCTGCTAGGTTGAACCCATCATGCTCATGGCAGCCAAGGAGATGAGGAACTTGGGGGATAACGAGGCCATGTACATGAAACATTGGACAAGAACATCATCCCATACAAGGGATGAGTCAGAGGATCAGAGAACCACTCGTCCTCCCATGGACAACCGTGAGGCTCATGCTGTGTCCTCCGCCACCATTATACCCCACGTTAAGTTGCCATGTATGTAACGATACATGCATGCAAGAATGCATTCAACGACTTTCAACTGATCAGATTTCTCATAGCTCACTTTCGTTGCCCTAATGGCCGAGCCAACTCATTCAAAAATTTCTGACACTTTCTGATCTGCAGCTATTCCCCTAGCTCGAAAGGCATCGCTTGCACGATTCTTGGAAAAGCGCAAGGAAAGGTAACAAATTCATATTTGATTTATCACTCTGGTGTGAAGATACGGTGAAAGAAATGTTGTTAACGATGGTGTTGATGATGATAATCTCATCGGTTTGCAATTGATGGATGGATGGATGGACCGAGCTGATGTTCCATCTGATGTTGTTTGCAGGATGGCCAGTGCTTCACCTTACTCGGTTATCACAGAGCTTTGTGGCAACAACCGGGAGAATTAAGTGAAATCGTTTCCTCCTTTGAATTTATTGTTCTGTATTCAATCTCCAATTCCAACGGGTTGGTTGGTCTGTCCTGAATCGACGATGATCGGCTACAAGCAATTAGTAAATTTATTTTAATAAATTTTCTTGAATTCTTGCGAAGAACAATGAAATTTCAACTTATTTTACAGAAGACAATCTTAAAGCAATTAGAACAGATCACAAAATGAACGAAAAGGAAACGCTACCCGAGCTTCAATAAAAGTGACAAGCGATCAACCGGCGGACTCCTGGACTCAGCGAGCGACCCTGGAATGATTGATGAGCCATTGGATGACGACGTCAATGTTGACCGATTCCTTGCAGGAGATCATGTGGCACCGAACTTCTCTGCCCTTGATGGCCTCCAGATCCCTAACACAAGATCCAAGCCCACGAAATTTAGTTTATTTCCACTGGTTAATCATGAATAGCTGTCTGCCCAAACGAGGTTTTGATGAAACAGTCATCATTCTGGTGGGTCTTATGATCTAACTGGTGGTCAGAGGTGGTAGGTTAATACGGATGCAGAGTCAATCCATTCAGAAGACAGATCCAAAACCTGATGATGGGTTTGACTACCATCATCTGGATCATGGATGAAGGACGACGCCACTGGATGACAGATCACAGTGCTGGATGTCGTTGTAGATATCATTAAAATGATAGAAAAGATAAGTAAAATGGAAAAAAAATATAAGATTGATGATGATCTCCGATATCCATTAGCAATATCTGATATCTTATCAATATCCAATTCCACGATTGATATCCAATATTTCATCAAGATTCATCATCCACCATACAAGACGTTAGTGTGCCAGTAATGGTAAGCTTATCAACACCCCATACCATCATCCAGTTAATGATATCTGTCATTAAAATGACGGTATTGAGTATCTTGGTTATCCGATACTGCTAAGCTTCTGAGCAGTTTCTTATACCAGTATCGCAAATGGTACCTGTATCACAGTCATCATTTGGATATTAAAAATGCTTAAAATACTCTGAGCCTGTTCACTAAAATAACCATGAAAAAAAAATCCATAGAGAACATCAGCCCCACCCATTAAAAATTATAGAAAATAAAGGAATAAAATGGGTTGACTCACATCTGGTCAACGAGAACTTGCATGGAGAGAGCCTCAGACTTATCAATCTTGTTGCCGAGGAGCAGAAGAGGAATGCCGCTCAAGGAGGGTCTGGTGAGCAGATCATGCAGCTCGCTCTTTGCAACGGGAATGCTGTCCCTGTCCGCAGCATCCACCACATAGCTGCCTACATCCATGATCCTTATATTAGCCAGCATTCATATCCTTAATTAATTTATTTAGAAGACCACAGAAGAAGCAATCAGCACAAGTGAAAAAGAAGGTCAGTGGGAACTAAAGAAATATCGTTTAGATGTTGAACCTGAACTAAATTTTTTTTTTTGAAATGAGATCCTACACTATTTATTTCAGTAAAATTATATCTTCTTTGGTGTTCATAAAATGGAGAGTAAAACAAGAAGAGTATGATTGGGTAGGTATTTCTCACACGATGGCAGAGACTCCTCGACAATAACGCTCCCACATGGTTCGAAATCTTCTCTGTCCACCAAGATCCCAGAGCTTTATCGTGACATTTCCCTTGGTAACCTTTCGCATGTTGAAACCTACCTGTTTTTGTTTTTTAGTTTTTTTGACGAAGAGAAAAATACAGATGATTGTGAGATGATGGTTCTGATAGAGTAGCGGAGAAAAAAAAGCTTCATATGATTATCTATTTCTCACAGTGGGAATCATGTCTTCGCGATATCCACCTGTCTGGAAAGAAATTAGGATATGGTCAGAGCAACCTTCAGAATGATCCGAAATCAAGTTCAAGCCGACGAATTTATGGGATTTCGACTCACAGCAATTGCATTGACCAGGGATGTTTTTCCAGCATTTTGAAGACCAACGAGCGACAGCTCCATCTCCTGCTTGAAAAACAAACTGCCCCCAATACCACATGATGTTAGACATAAATTTCACCATCGTTATCATCATGATCATTAACTTCTTCTTCTTTCTCCCCTTTCTCTCTACACTTGCTCATGTGATCATTAGCTTTTCTCAGTGAAGAAGTGATTTCGGAGTTCTTTTATCCTAACAATATGCCCAGAGATATTCAAATACCACACTTAAGAGTCAAACAGAAGAAAAAAACCCTCAAAAGCATGCCAGAAGTATTCCATTCTGATTTTCTCACATCTTTGCGATCATATGAACAGTGACATGTGTCAGATTATTCTCGCTAATGAGTCGGATCTTGCCTATTATCAGATCCGTTACCCAAGAGCATATCGGGTTGGATGATTAGACAGCTAAATAGCTGTTATAACTATCCGTTGCTGTACTTTAGTTAAACTGTATAAATAGCTATCTTCATGAATGGAATACTGACCTTTTCTTTTACCTTCTGAATACGCGTTTCTCTCTCCAACATTCGGAAGTTTTACATGGTATCAGAGTGGGTTTCGTGAAACACCGCTATCGAAGAAATAGGCGGAAAATCATCCTACGGGAGGATTATTTCGAATGTCTTCTGGCACAATGGCAGAGGAAAACGCGAAGATTCCGGTTTCGGTGGCATCGACGGCGATAGTGTCTTTGATCTCCACCAACAAGTGGCTCACGCACTTGCCCGTCTTCGCCAAATGCAACATCTTTAACAGTAATAATCTCCTTGCGTGGGAACGAACGGTGCAAGCCGCGCTACGGCCTCGGAAGATCATTCATCATCTAACCGAGGATGGACCGCATGAGGGTCATCCGGATTTCATGAAATGGACATTGGAGGAAGAATTTGTCTTCGCCTGGTTGCTGGATTCACTTGCTCCGGAGCATCAAGCTCAATTTGTTTCCTGTGATACATCTAGAAAGCTCTGGGAGTCCATCCAGCGTAACCACTCTAAGCAAGGTGATAAGTCAAAAATTATTGACCTAATCACCAAATCTTTCTCTCTGAAGCAAGGCGATAAGGACATCATTACCTACTCAAACGAATTACGGGCGATCCACAACGAATTGGATCACTATTCTGTAAATGAAGGACCAGTTCCCCTAATTCTCATAATCGAACGGTACTGATTGTAGAAAAAGGCCTCAAAGGTATGCCTGAATTATTTCAGCACCTCACTATGGGATCAAAGCAAAGAAAGAAAAACCTAAACAAAAAAGCAAGAAGTATTCCGATACCACACATCACGGTTTAATTGAACGGAAAAAACCTAAACAGCATGCTAGAAAAATAACATCGCGATTATCCCATACATTTGCCATTAAAAGAACAGCTATACGATTCCTCCGCCAACTGATGAAAAAAGAAAGACAGATTTCCCTAATTCTCTCAGCCTTAGTCGATCAACAGCAAGGAATCTCCGTTCCATGAATCAAAGAGGACTTTTAAACTTTAAACCGGATAAATCAAGCGTTATCGATTGGTAACAGTATCATAACGGAATTACAGACGGGAAAAATAGGAGTTGGATCAGAGATCCGTACCTTCGAAGCCAGTTCAGAATGGAATCCCAAAGTCCCATCATCGGCGGAGTAAAAGATCACAAAATCCAGTATGTGCAGAAAACCCTAACCTGACCGTTACAACCGAAACACACCTCCGAATTGGCTGTTACACCTTTTTTTAGTCTCCATAATTATTATATTGAGAAATATTAAAAAAAAACTCGATTGGTCGGTTCGATATCAAGTCCCAGTTCCTCTGATATCTGATATAAATTTAATTCGACGAATAAATTTAGATTTTAATCGGTGAACGCAAACTATTATATTTAAATTGGCATGTTATTAAGTTAAAATGTAAATGTTTTCAAACAGTAATATTTACGTGAATCTGAAAATAAAAATATAAAGCTAATTTAATAAAGTAAAAATGAAAAATAAATCAATTCACTGTTCAAGGGTAAATACCACAATTTTTCAAAAAAGTTTGAAAAATTGGTTACTGCTCTTGAGTTGTCCATTGAATCGATGACTCAAATCGAATTTACTGAATCGCGATCGACGATTCGTCTCGCAAATGATTTGATCTCGGCCGTTTTGATCGATCCGATCTCCACTCGATCAAAATCGGGAAAAGTCCGGATCCCTAAAGGGCCAGGAGGGAACCCGAGAACAGACCAAAAGAGGCTGTTGTTCCTCTCAATCAATCAATCTATGTACTATCTGTTTATCTCTCTCTCTCAATCAATCAACCAATCTATCAATTATCTATTTATCTCTCTATAAATCTATCTGCTATCTATTCTCTATTTATCTCTCTCTCTCTCTCTCTATCAATCTATCTACTATCTACAATATATTATCAATTATCTATTTATCTCTCTATTAATCTATGTACTATCTATTCAATATTTATTTATCTATCAATCTATATCTGTATATATGTATATGTGTATGTATGTATTAATTTATCTATTTATCTATCTATCTATATATCTATCTATCTACATATCTGATTAAACATTCATTATTCTGTTATAGCGAGAGAGATAGAGATGTCGTCTGCCGCGGCGGAGCTATTGAGCATGGGGATTCTCCTAGATATCTTGGATGAGGAATGGATGCGAGATACTCTCCCTCACGACGGTTATTTTCTCTCTGTCCCTCTCATTGTTTTGTTTCTCTTTCTCTCTCTAGAGTCTCCTCCCGAACTAATTAGATGAATTTTACAGAGATCCCTCTGCCTTCTGGAGTAGCTCTCCGTGTAGAAGATTCCGAAGATTCGTCCAGTACGCGATTCTCTCTCCTCGGCCAACTCACCAATGTTTATCTATTTTTTCAACAGAGAGAGAAAATAAATAAATCAGAGAAAAATTATGAAATCCCCAAAATTTTACAAGTAAAGCGATTAGCTATGAACTCAAAGAAGCCAAATAGCAATCTGTCTGTTACCTGTTCGATGAAATATCTCTTGGGGATAAATATCGAGCTTAAATCCTGTACGTTCTCTTTTTCTTAAGCAAGAATAATACGAGAAAAAAATATAAAAAATATGAAGAACCCTATAAATTTTATAAGCGAAGAGATTAACTATGAAATCAAGGCAGTTAAAAGTGATCTGTTTGTCACATATTCGATGAAATGCCTCTGTTGGGATAACTATTGTGATTAATCTCCAGCACGAATAAAGGAAGAAAAAAAGAAATAAATCAGAAAAAAATAATGAAAAACCCTAGAAAATTTAGAAGTAAATTAACTATGAACTCAACGAAGTTCAAGAGTTACCTGCTTGTTACCTGCTCTGTGAAATGCCTTTTTGGGATAAATACTGTAATTAATCTCCAGCAGGTTATCTCTTTCTTAAGAAGGAAGAATAAAAAGAAATAATCGGAAAAAAATTCTTTTAAACTCCAAAAAATTTGTAAGCGAGTAATCTTTCTGTTGACCGTCCGATGAAATGCCGTTTATGGATATATTTGCAATTAAACTCTGTTTTTCAAACGGTGCCTGGATTACTCTTTGATGTTCCAGTACTGTTGCAGTATTCTAACTGCTAGGGTTTGTATCTGTGGGCTCTTACAGATCAGGAGAGCCATCAGGTAGAGGCGGACACTTGGCACGATCTTGCACTGGATAATGTGTGAAGTATGCTCCACCCATCTTTTTACTGCTTATAGATCGTCATCTTGCTTTTTTGCTCTTGAGGAGATTTTTCGGATGATTTCTAGCGGCTAATATTTAAGATGCCATTTGGCTTTATAATCACTTGAAAAAAATGGTAGCTATGGTAGCTCGAAATAAATGAGTTTTATATATATATAAAAAGGGGTTAATCGCCCCATTTATCCCGTGTTTTGGGCTTTATTTTCGTTTTATCCCGTGTTTTTAAAGTTTAGCCTATTTATCCCCAATTTGTCAAATCAGCCCGCTATATCCCGTGTTTGTCACATCAAGCCCAGTGGATGTTGAGTGTGCTGTCGTGGACGGCCACGTGGGCGTGGAATCCACGTCGGACGCCACATCATCGCGGGAAGAATCTTCCCCGTTATTTCTTCGAGTGTCCTCTTCATATCTCCTGGTCGCGGGAAGAATCCTCCACCTCGTCCTCAACGACTCCGTCGATCTTGTAGAGGCTCTCGAAGGCCTTGACTCTGACGACGAGATGGAGTCCCTGCGCGTCGACCTGTTAGGGATAATCGAAGCCCAGGAGTTCCACAAGAAGACAGACGCCGCGCTGTTCGTTTTCGAATGGGCCACAAAAAAGCATGGACTTGCCGAGCTCTTCGGATATTGCGAGGGAGGGTGCGGTCCGCTCGCTCCCGCCATGATCAGCATTTTAGGCAAGGAGGGGCGCGTCTCCGATGCAGCTGCTCTTCTTTAGTCTATCCGGAAAGAGGGTTGCCCTGTCGACGTTTACACTTACACTTCGCTCGTTTCGGCTTACGTGAGAAACGGGAGATACAGGGAAGCTCTCTCCGTAGTTCAAGAAATGGAGGAAGACGATCGCAAGCCCACCATCATCACCTACAACATCATCCTCAACGTCTACTGGGAAGCTCTCCATGCCCCGGACGGAGATAGTTTCCGTGGTCGACTCCATGAAGAGAGAGGGTATCTCCCCCGATCGGTACACTTATAATACGCTGATTAGCTCGCTGCGACAAGGGTCTTTATACGAGGAAGCGAGATCGATTTTTGAGGAGATGAAGTCGCTGGGTTTTCGGCCGGATAAGGTGACCTACAATGCGCTGCTGGATGTGTACGGGAAATCGAGGAAGCACAAGGACGCTATGGCTGTGTTGCGGGAGATGGAGGATGAAGGATTATCTCCCACCATCGTGACGTACAATTCTTTGATCTCTGCGTACGCCAAGGACGGGATGCTCGACGAAGCCATGGAGCTCAAGGAGCAGATGAAATCCAAGGGAATAAACCCGGACGTCGTTTCCTACACCACTCTTCTCTCGGGCTTCGAGAAAGCCGGCAAGGACGCGCTGGCCATGGAGATCTTCAAAGAGATGAAGGCCCAAGGCTGTAAGCCGAATCTCTGCACGTACAACGCGCTGATTAAAATGTACGGCAACCGGGGGAAATTCCCTAAAATGATGCAAGTCTTCAAGGAGCTGAGCTCCGGGGGTTCGTCCCCGATATCGTCACTTGGAACACTCTACTCGCCGTCTTCGGTCTGAATGGAATGGACGACGAAGTCTCCGGGGTCTTTAAGGAGATGAAGAAGGCAGGGTTCATCCTAGAGAGAGACACGTACAACACGCTGATCAGCGCTTATAGTCGCTGCAGCGCGTTCGATCAAGCTATGGTGGTCTACAAAAGAATGATCGCCGCGGGAATTACGCCGGATCTCTCCACCTACAACGCCGTTCTCGCTGCTCTTGCTCGAGGAGGACTCTGGGAGCAAGCGGAGAAGATAATTTCGGAAATGAAGAGCAAGAACTGCAAAACCAACGAACTTACTTACTGCTCTCTCCTACACGCCTACGCCAACGGAAAAGAGCTCGATCGAATGACAGCCCTGGCGGACAAAATCTACTCCGGCGAGATAGAGCCCCACGCCGTCCTCTTAAAGACTCTGGTTTTGGTTTACAGCAAGAGCAACTTGATGCCCGAAACGGAGAGCGCATTCCAGGAGCTGAGGAAGAGAGGCTCCTCCCCGGACATCACCACTCTAAATGCCATGGTTTCGATCTACGGCAAGAGACAGTTGACTGCTAAAGTCAACGAGATACTCAACTTCATGAAGGAGTCGGGATTCAGCCCTAGTTTGACCACTTACAACAGCCTGATCAACATGTACAGCAGGGGGGGCGACCCAGAGAGAGGGGAAGAAATCCTCAGAGAGATCAAAGCCAAAGGTAGACGACCAGATCTCTTCTCGTACAAACTCGGAGCATCAAAGCAATGTCGAAATGGCACGTGAATGATGTAAATGATTAGAGAGTAGCATAAATAGTCTTCACAATCAGGCGGTCCCTCTCGCTACCGGTGGCGAAAAATGAATGCATAGTGGAACAAGAAAGAAGCGGGACAAAGCGCAAGTCTAGAGAGAGAAACGTTTGTTCTACGCGACGACAGCGATCGCCACCATAAACGCCCATCCCGCCACGGCCAACACTCCCGTCCGCGCGGCAGCAGCACCCTGAAACAAAGATTCATCACTGAGCCGGCCATACTCTCGGATCTAGGGCTAAGGAAAATCCATGAAGAAGCAAGAAAAGGAAGGTTATTGGAAATCGATGACGCGCTGACGTCAAGGCAAGAATATTAAAAGAAAGTAGTCAGGGAAGGGGCTCCATAAAGGACTACCGACAAGACTACGGCGCGCCGTGCTGCTTCAGGGGAAGAAATATTAAAGTGACCGCAGAAAAATCGACGGCCCGCGATGATGTGGCGTCCGACGTGGATTCCACGCCCACGTGGCCGTCCACGACAGCACACTCAATATCCACTGGGCTTGATGTGACAAACACGGGATATAGCGGGCTGATTTGACAAATTGGGGATAAATTAGGCTAACTTTAAAAACACGGGATAAAACGAAAATAAAGCCCAAAACACGGGATAAATGGGGCGATTAACCCTATAAAAAAGAGAAACCTGATATTAAGAAGTATACCTAAGTTGGCTATTGCATTGGCTTTCTGATACGACCCTGTCAGTCGAAGAAGAGAGAGGCCCATTACTAGCCCAATAAGGCGCATTTCATAGATACGGAAGACTTGGAGTATACCTTGAAGCATCGAGTCAGGCTCTACCTTGAACTCTACCCTGATGTGGTTTTAGCTCTCACTCACCCTTGACTCCCTCTTACCCTTACCTTTAACCATTGTTTTCTTCTTGATGTTTTCACCTTAACCTCAATCTTCTGTACAGCAAGGAGATTATCAATACCACAGTGGAAATGGATACACTACCATAGTATCTTATCGCATTCCTCATGCCAAAGTGATCTGTAGTGGTATATGTAGAGTCTCCTAAAGGTGAAGCTAAAGGAAAAAAAAATTTCAAATTTTTTCGAACAGATGGAAGAAAATGACCTCGAGAGAGAGTATTAAGAATAACTTCAAATACGTGTTCCCTTCTCAATTTCCCCGCTCTAAAATATTATCGTAAAAACCTTTTTTGATTATACTTTGGATAAGGTCTGACTACATCACTTTGGGCTTGAAACATACCCCTGCTTCGAAATGAATGCCTCTTTATCCCATATACCATGGGATTTATCTTATGTCTTTATACTTTCATGGGTATGAAATCCTTTAAATTTTATCCTCTGCACCTGTCCCTAGAAGTTTAGGGCGCCCATAAAATGACATTCCCATAAAATTTCCATGTTTTATGAGCTTTTTGGCCCAACACTCAATCCTACAAAGTGATCTAACCTTATCTAGAATGGTGAAAACGTGACACTTCATTGGGCCTGTAATTCATTAATTTCAAATCTATTCAAGTTGACAATATCTTAAGATCTGCTTGGCCGATGCTAGAATCCTCTAAAACTCGCTCAAAGTCTCTATCTTGACTTGCCGATGCCCAAGATCTCCTATTTTGCTTTCTCAATTTTGAATTTTGATGCATCTATTTTCAGATGGCTATTATTAGAAACCTCTAGGGTCATATTGCTTTGGATGAGCCTGATGTAGCCCAGAATAGAGCCTAGGAGCCCAATTTATATAAATCTAGGCAAGTTCACATGGGAGGCCTATTTAGAGCTAATTGAGTCATGGGAGAATCCCCAGAACTAGATAGATTCTTTATAAAATCATCTAGAAAGCAACATATTTTTGACAGATTCTGCAGGCCTAGGAATCTACAAATATCTTTATGTTGAGGCCTGACAAGGCTTAAAATCTTTACTTTTTTTTGTCAGTTTTTTTTAACACATATTTTGTTAAAGTTATATTTTTAAGACTCTTATGTTATCTTTTCATGGGTCAAATCACTTAGACAACCCTCCACTTTTTGACCCTTATATAAAGGCCTTCATTGTAACACTTGAACACACAATTTGAAGTTATCTTATTATGAGTATTCTCCTTGTTAGAGAGTGCTATGTGCTTCTGGATTCAAGTACAACCCCTTGTAGATTCGAGGGCTGAAGAAGTTATTTCTGTAGATTCAGACTCAAACCTTTCTTGTAGATCAATGCTTATGAATTCAAGTCTTTTTTCTACATTGTTCTTGCGCTAAGGCTCCGTCAGATCTTCCATCTTTCGGGAAACCTCTTGGGTTATTTTAGGCCTCTTAGAGAAAAAAGTAGAGACAAAGATGGAGAGGAAATAGAGAGGGAGAGAAAGGAAGAGACATGTGTGAAATATTGTGAGTGTATATAATTTGTATATGACAGAGAAAGATGGAGAGGGAAGAGAGGAGATAGGGAAAGAAAGAAAGTAGGAGATTGAGAGGATACACACACATTCGAGTGTGTGTGTGTGCGTCCATGTGTGCGCGCATGTGCGTGTGTGTGTGTGTTGCTCTCATTCATGGCCTCATGTGTATTATTGTGTGTCATGAGTTGATAATCATGTCACGTTGCCCATTGTTGCGTCATATAAGTTAAGATCATGGTGTTGGGTTCGATGTTAATTAAACTTTTAAAATTTTGATCAAAACATCGAATGCAGCGGAAAACAGTGAATCGGATACTCAAAACACTAAGCTACTAAGAACAGATGATCCTATAATCTAGTATGAATGAGAAAACATACTTACATGATTTTCTTAAATGAGTTCTTGAAGCTATTCAAGTGTCTAGCCTCTTAAGGTATGTACACTATCTCTGGATAGTTAGATCTCTTCTTCAAAGCTCTTCACCAAGAGAGAAAAAAATAAATGATAGAATTTTTGTTGGGTTCTGAGGTCGATAACTTTCCGAAATTTCGATCAAAATATCAAATGTAGCAGAATTTATTGAATCAGATATTCAAAATATTGAGGCACCAATAACAGATTATCATATCATGTAATATGTATAAGAAAATATGCTAAAAGGTTTCCTTGAAGGAGTTCTTGAAACTATTCTAGTGTCTAGCATCTAGCGGTATCTAGACGGTCTCTGGATGGTTGGATCTCTTCTTAAAAACTCTTCACCAAGAGAGAAAATAGAAGAAATGAAAGAATTCTCACAAATTTTGCATGGACACCTTGAGTTGTGGTCGTTTTCCCTATATTTGTAAATATTTAGTATGAGGTTTTTTTTTATAAAAACCTCTATAATTATGTTTATAACCACTAACATCTATAGACCTTATGTGTGTGACCTTCTAGGTCCATATATCTCACTAGTTAATAATTCTATAGACCAAATAACATCATATTAGTCAACCTTAATTAATTATCAACATTCACATATAGAATAATTAATCAATGATCGATTTAACGTAATCGATAGGTTGAGTTGCCAGCCCGTTAGGTGCCAAGCTATATCATGTATAATATGAGATATGAAGTATATAAGAACTCACCAATATAATCTTTCCGTTATCGATTACTATGTGTGTATAATCTTTTCATTCATATTAGACTCATAAATGACTTAGGGTATGCTTAACTGTCAAACCTTAATCGGTCACTCAAGTTAGTACTAATACATATAAAAATTATTGAGAACTAGTTCTCCGATATTTATAATATATTGGCCAAAGATTTCATTGCATCTTATTCTTTGAGTCAATCTCCTCAAATACCAAGAGTGGATGATCTCATCTTGATCACACAATCATTTTCCCGGACTTCATGTTGTATCCAATATATGACGTTTTCGATATCTCGTGGCTAGGGATTCATAAGTCATAATCAAAACATGATCATTCATCCACAAGATGTCTTTAGTGTCTCAAGGCAAAGGATCATATATACAACCATAACATAAATCAACTTGATTGATAGTTATGTATAATACCATTCAGGGATTCATACGGACCAATTCAATGAACTCTTTCTCCAAAGAGCACCCATTATCTATCATTAATGTCTCTACATCGATGGTTGTAGGATTAGTCATACTCATCATATGAGTTGGATTAGATAGTGTTATTCTTTCCGGATAATTCGATCTACTTCTCGAATATCTCACGAATATGAATGTTTAGAACATATGTTTAAAGTCTAGTGATCATCATATTATGATCTCATCATAATTCACTTAGTCATTACACATGCTTACGGACTTCATTACAAATATCACACAAAAGATGACAATGAATAAATTTCATTTTAATGAACATAAACAAGATAAATAAAAGTGTGATTGGTTTATAGGCCACATAATATCTAATTAATTTTTATAAGGGTTATATAGGTACCTTGAGTTGTGATCGTTTTCTCCCTATTTATAAGTATTTGGTATGAAAGTTTTTTTTATAAAAACCCTTATAATTTTGTCTATATCCATCAACATTCATAGATCTTATGTGTGTGACCCTCAAGGTCTAAATATCTTACTAGTTTAATAACTTTATAGACCAAATAACACTTTTATTGGTCAACCTTAATTAATTATCCACATCAACATATAGATTAATTAAAGATTAATTTAACCCAATCGATAAGTTGAGTTGCCAGCCTGTTAGGTGTCAAGTTACACTACATATTCTAGGAGATATAGAGTATGTAAGAACTCACTTATATAACATTTCCGTGATCAATTATTATGTATGCACAATCCTTCATCCGCACGAGACTCATAAATGACTTATGGTTTGGTCAACTGTTAAACCATAATCGGTCACTCAAGTTAGTATTAATGTGTGTATAAATTATCGAGAAGTCTTTTTCTAATATTTCTACTATCTAGGCTAAAGATTTCTTTGCATCTCATTCTTTGAGTTAATCTCTTTAAATACCGAGGGCGGATGATCTCATCTTGATCACACAATCAACTTCATGGATTTCATATTGTATCTAATATATGACGTTTTATATATCTCATGACTGGAGATTCATAAGTTTTAATTAAAACATGATCATCTATCCATTAGATGTCTTTGGTATCTCAAGTAAAAGGACCACATACACAATCATGACATGAATTAACTTAATTGATAGTTATATATAATACCATTCATGGATTCATACAGATCAATCCAATAACTTATTTCTTTAAAGGAGAACCTACTATTTATCCTTAGTGTCTCCACATCGATAGCTATAAGAGTTGAATAGTATTATTCTTTATGGATAATTCGATGTACTTTTCAAATATTTTATAAATATGAATGTTTAAAACATATGTTTGAAGACTAGTGATTATTAACTTATGATATCATCATAATTCACTTAGTCATTGTATATGCTCGTGTACTTCACTGTAAATATCACACAATAATGACAATGAATAAATTCTATTTTATTGAACATAAACAAGATACATGACATTGTGATTGGCTTATAAGCCACATAATATCCATCATATGATCTCTTATGGTTTTTCATGTATGCTTTGAAAGATTTCTCCAAATTTAAACAATAAGAAAAAAAATATAATCTTAGAAAATTCATTACTTTCATAATTGAAGGATTTTTCAAGGAAAATTTTACCGTAGGTCAACAAAAATTTATTCTATTAATTATCAAGTTATTTATTAATTAGCTTGAAAAAATAAGATGACTAGTTGTTCAAGTCAAATTAGGAAAACTATGAGTTGATGATAACATGAAATCTTAACATGATAAAACATGATTATTAATGCAAAATAAGGCATAAAACATTCCATTTTTATGCATGTTATCATACTTTGAGTGCATTTCTATCATTCTATGCACTTTTATGTGATAATCTCAAAATGCGTTAATTTAGGGTTAATTATGATGAATTAAAGATTAAAGATTTCATAACCTATCTTTACTTGAGATTATAAGTGGTTTTTAAAGTTAAATAATAGGAGAAATTATTTTTTATGAACATTCATTTAATTTTCTAAAGTTAAAATCTTAAATAAATGAATGTATTTTTGAAATAAAAATTAAATCTCTTGTTATTTAAATAATTTGACTTTTTGGAATGGTAGATAATTAAATTTCAGATCAAATGAAAGAAATTTGGATTAATTTGGAGTTGTATTTTGAAAGTTATGGATTTTACAATTTTTATAATTTTTTCATATTTTTTATGAATTGATTTTCGATTTTTATTGATTAAAATAATTAAAAATAAGGCAAAAAGCGTTTTGTTTCAGCGTGGGGCCACGTGGATGCGACGTGGCACTCTGGGCCACGTGGCAGCGCCACGTGGACCCGCGCAACGCCTACGTGGCGTATTATACATATATAGTATTTATTTATTATCGTATATATAAAGGGTCTTCAGCCTTCCTTAGATATGAAGGGTTATTGATCATCTAAATCGTTGGGTCTTATAAACCCGACGAAACGCGTTAATTAATTCCGTGTGGGACTAATCCACACACGTCTTTAATATGCAGGTGACGTGGCGCGATGAGGAGCGTCGGATCGAGCGAGGCGCAGAAGACGGCGCGTTGATCGCGTGCGCCCGTGGTCCACCAGCGATGATCAAGACACGTGCTTCAATTGGAGCATTATAACGGCTGCGATTAATTGGCGCGGATCGCATCTCAGCCGTTGGATCGCGATCCAAGGAGCGAAATGGCGTGCGTTTTATAACACATCTCAAGCGACGCATCTGGACCCTCCATTTCAGATCCGACGATCGCGACATTTTCTGAAACGATCCATCGTGGACGTTTCATCGTAACCGTTGATCGAAACGATCGGACCGTTATGATAAAAAACCCTATAAATCGACGAGTTCTTCGTCTTTTGTAAGCATTCGAGGAGGATTTCATCTAATTGACTCATCTATACCCTTCCTCTCTTGAATCTCTCACTTGTAATCGTTTCTAGACTCGATTTCGCGTCCACGGAATGTTTATAAGTGAGATTTCGACGATCGTGTGAGGAGAATTTGTCTCTTGAACACCGATGTTCACGTTTAAATTCGTGGAACGAATAGCCGTCGATCCGGCGATTAATTGGATCGATTTGATCATTATCTCGGGTTAGAAAACAAGTTTATCCTCTTATCTATCGTCATGTATCATCAATTTTAGGTTTAGGATCTCAATTTAGTTCAATTTCGTTTTTAATTTCAATTTGTGTTCTTCGCAATTCCGAAAATTTCCTTCCACTTCCATCTTTGATTTCTCCGTGATTACTAATCCAAATCGAGTGATTTTTGATTCCACGGATAGATCTTTGAGTTATCTTTCTAAATATACCATTTTCCCTAATTTCTCACCTCAATTCATTGTCCAATTTGACCAAATTCCAAAAGATCTCTCGAAAATACCTTAATTCCCTATGGATTCGACCCTTATTTACCATTATACCCTTCAATTCGTTATAAATTCCCAAAATTAGTAACTTTGGAATAATTTTTGACACAAGACCGTGTGAAATCGACGACCTCGCGGTCTCATCCCGTCAGTTGACTCCATTGAATTCCCCTTATATTTGTTCTTTTCATCATAGAATTTACCTCAACATTGTAACTTAAGGCTAACAAAACTACATTTAATAATTTTGATCTTAAAATGGTTAGTCTGAAAGTAACTATAAAATCTTGATAAATACAATTAAGTGAATTAACATAATATCACTTAAATAACATGTATTTAAATCATTTCAATTACACATTTAAGATGTTAATCATACGTAAATCATACATATTTAAGATATTAAAATGAGCAATTTGGCATGTTAAAGTATGGTTCAATAGGATCAATATATCAAGTAGTTCCACATGGGGTATGTCTTTGTCTATATTTTCCTTTTTCTCTCCCTTTCATGATTTATCTATCAGGGTTTTGCTTGTTTACATGATATTAGTGCCTTTAATTTTTTTCTTGGCCTCACTATATTGTCATCACCACCATTAGCTGCCCTCACTGTCGTGTTCCACTGCCACCATCATCATCCTAGTGTTCTGCCACCATTGTTGCCATCTATAATATGTTAACTAATCATTGAAATTCTATTTCTCATGGCTTGAAAATTGTTCTAAGGTGTTCGAGGACTCGCATTGGCCATTTGACCTCTATTTGTCATAAAAAATGTTGACATTCCACTTGACCACCACAACTTCCTCTGGTTCTTCTTAGTTTAATTCCCTTAATTAGCTCATACGAATGCACCGAATTTAGTTTAATCTTAAAAATCTTTTTGCTGATTAAGAGTATTTTCATGATATAATCATCGGAGACTAGTTAAACTATATTATTAAATGAAATAATATCCAAATAAAAACATAATATTACAATTTCAGCATGTATTTCTAGAATACAAAGAAATTTATAATCAAGGGTTTTATATGCACTTATTGATAACATAAGAAATTTCTATATTTATTCATTAGTTTGTTGTCCAATTTTCCAAATTTTGACAAAGTTTTCTTTGACAATTGTCGTTATAAACCTAACTCATTTTGAACTCAGCCTAAAACTAACTTAGATCTTTTTTTTAGAGAGTCGAATATTTTCTTCCATGTATAAACTTGTTTTTTAACAACTACATTTTTGTATGCTCTTTAATTTACCACCTCATCCAAATCCTCACAATATCAATTAAATGTCAAGATATCATTGGTTTGAGGTTGATTGACATTAACACCCACTTGTCCGACCTCGAAACAAAGCTTCAAATAATATTTTTGAAATTTTTTTCACACCCTTCTAAAGCTTGAAAAAGTAGTCCTAAATCTTAGAACCCTCGGTATAATGTTCTAGTCGTCAAATGTCCCCGTAAAATAGTTTTATTTGTTTTTCCCAAGGTATAAGAGGCAACATGAGAGATTTAAATGGCGAGCTCGCAGAGAATTTTGGAAGCTATCATCCCAAAGAATGTACAAGAAAACTCTATAAAGAGATAGAAATAGAGATAGAGATAGATGTAGAGATAGAGACAGAGGTAGAGAGAGAGAGAGAGAGGTAGAGGTAGAGGTAGAGAGAGAGAGAGAGAGTTTTGTAAGATGAACCACTGACACATCTTTGGTAGTCACTATTGATATCCTTAGTTGGTGTCAAAGAGAATAGTTTAAGGTCCACTTGATACCCATTTTTGTAGCAATCTAATCATCCAGCTGGCTGATTTGACGGTCCACGATGATGGGCCTCTATCGGCCCATCATGATCTTGGCCCATAAAGAATTTTTTGATGTGATCATCAGTCTAATCCGAATTTTTTATTTCCAACATCTACTTATTTATTGCAAATTTGACCTGAATATTTTAAAACAAGCCACATACTTATCCTCATCATAAAAAAAACGGAATATTTAATGCTTTGAGCACATGTAATTAAGTGGAAGTGCCTGGGGCAGATGGTCTTTTCCCTTGTGCAGTGCATTCTAGAAGAGAATAATCACGAAATGCGTTCCATTTGCAGAATGACAGATTTCTAGAATGGAATTTGAATTCACGAAATTTTTCGGGAATGCATTCCATCAACAGTATGAGATAGCTGAGTCTCCAATATCCATTCCTGAAAATTCAAATCCCACCATGCGGTTAAAATTGTGAAGAAAATGTATTCCCGAAAATGCATTCCCGAAAAGTCGAATTACTCTTTAAAGCCGGGTATTTAAAAGACTCAAGTTTCTCTTCTCTCTCTAACTAGCTCTTTCTCTCTCTAGCAGTTGAACTTCGGGAAAGGACTACGCTCTCTCTCTCTCTAGCAGTGGGGGTCGTTGAAGTCTACGTTGACGTCAGAAACCTTACAGAATAGAACGATCCTCGAATCTGCTCTCCATCTTCCTCTTCTTTATCAGTCGCTCGTTTTGATGAGTTTGTTCGCCGAAATTGCGTTCCCTCCCGCGCGCGCAGGAGGATATGAGGAACGATGAGTTCCCTAGCCCGTCTTCGGATACCGATCCTGCATCCAGCGGCTCAATTGAGGTTTATCTATTTCCTTTTCCACTCTTATTAAGTTGAACCGCGGGTGGTTATTTTGGGAACCGGATTATATGGTTACGTCTCGTTCTTATTAAGTAAGAAATTCACAGAAAGGAAATTTGCCATTGAAAGGATCAAATTTTTTTCACATAGAGGATCAATTTTTTTCTTAAATTTACGAAAAGATATCGCGTAAATTGAACAGGTTCTCCATCTCTTTTTCTACTGCTAGTTCAACTGAACTACGTTTTCCGTGCACTGTAAAACTGTTCCATGATTTTTGGATTCCATTCTCTTTATATGGTAGAGTAGGATTGACTCTGGCAACCTGAAAAATTTGATCTCTCTGTCTCTCTGAAGTGGATATCCTCAATGTCATATTTATGTGTCTACAGTAATCAATCTTGAGAGAGAAAAGATAGGCAAATTATCTGTTTATGTTTTTCTAATTCATCTTTTCGGAGGAAGCATGCTTTTCCTGCCCTGACTGTAGAAAATTGAACCATGCCTTTTGATATCTTTTAAGGGATGATAGGTGAATTATCCCTTTTTGTTTTTTGTGATTCATCTTTTCAGAGAAAGCTTGCGATACAACAGTAAAATGAAGTTTGGCCTGATATCCAATAGAGCCCTCAATAAAGGGTGATAGTAAAGGGTATTCGTGTAATATAATCCTAATAGCTTGTATAGTAGGCTATACACCTAAATAGTTCCAGGGCTGTAAATGTCACTCATCTTGAAATAGATGATTTAAGTGGCCCTTTGGGTTTTGGAGAGAAACGGGAATCCCTGTTGAAGTGCATTCCCTGGTTACGTGATTTTTGTTCACAGTTTGTAAGGATACGATCTAGGATCTTATCATTGGTATCAAAGCCGAGTTCATTTGACAAGCAAGAAACTTCCAGAAATGGCTCAAAAGATGATTGATGCAAGGTTTGATGCTATTGAAGAAGACCAGAAAACGATTTACAAAAACCAACTGCAGTGCTAAAAGAAATTCGAAATGCGGAGAAGAAATCAGGTACTCTTTTTAAAAGTTTCTTCAAGAGTGTAAAGATATGGTGAAGATTTCAAGAGTCTGTTGTGTTGCAATTGAAAATTGGAAAAGAAACCTGTGTCTGCATGGACTTAATTTGAATTCCGATCAGAACCTGATCCAACAGAAAGTTCAAGAAAAGGCAAGCTTGATCAACCAATGGCAGGAGATTCTAGCCAAAGATCTCTTCGCAGGACATTCACCAGAGAAGTTGGATGATTTTCTTCTGGAGAAGGTGTTTTCCTGCATTCTTGAAGGTAGTACGAATCTTTTCAAGATTTTTCCCAAGAAATGAAATGGCTCGAAGAAGATAGAAGTGAAATTTCAAATCCAAGCAGAAACAACTCCATAAATTTATGTTGCAAGTGAGTTCCAATCGTGGAAAGGAAATTCTGAGCTGACAGATCTATCTCATTTTCTTATTAGGTACAAGATGCGCAGAGCCATCAACAGATTTTGTATTGGAGAATGGTGAACTTCAAGAATCTTGGATGGGAACAGTAGGAGAATTGTGGACAAGAATCCTGCAAAAGAATTAAAACAGGATGATGAGGACAATACATCCAGAGGAAACGTGATTTTGAGCATGTGTTTTCTTATCACTGAGTCAAATATCCACAAACTTCATCTTCCAGAAATTAGATGGTTCCTGTATTCATTGCATCTATATGAGCAAAGCAGAGCTCCATCTCAAACTCTGGAGGCAGCAGGCCTTTAATTCTTTCAGGACTGTTATCAACCATGGCAGAAACATGATTTGACAATGTCATCAGTATTTCTATCATTGACTGGAAGACACTACATTGGGCATCAATGCCATGCCTCAATTCAAAAGGAAGACTTAATGGCTGCCACTATCACATCTCCCCATTTTCTACAGAACTCCCTGTCCAGCATGACAAAGACTCTATCTCTGCATGGTTCTGCGACTGTTAGTTGGCCATGGCATGGGCTCCATCCCCACACATGACATCACTACTGCAGCTCATCTCCACCTCTCACCATCATCGAATTTCAACATCAATGCCTCTCATTGTCCAACATACATCTACAATGCCGACCTTGAAGTAAGCTCTAATTCATCAGGGGGAGCATTGACATGACCCTAAAATGAAATTTGGGCTGATAGCAAAATAGAGCCCTCGATGAAGGGTGATTGTAAAGGATATTATTGTAATATACCCCTAATAGCTTGTATGTAAGCTATAAATGGCGTGAGGACTGTAAATGTTACTCATCTTGGAATGGATCATTCAATTTGCCGTTTGTACTTTGGTGAGGAATGGGAAGCCCTCTTGAAGTGCATTCCCTGATCATGTGATTTTGTTCTCAATACCTAAAGATACAACATATGATCATAACAGCTTGATTTTCCCTACCTGTTAGCTGAGAAATGAACTGTATTTTGATTTCTTATAAGAAGTCCTTAACCCTCACCCTGATTCAAAGTTGATTTTCTTCTAGGACTGGTTTTGATGAAGGAATTTTTTTCCTGTTTGTCAAAGATAAGCTCTTTTTTAGTGTTTTTGGGTGTGCAACTAATGGATACTGTTTGAATCAGAACTAAAATTTTATCTGGTGGATGCATCAGTGTTCTTTGTCAGATCAACTTTGATAGTTTGGGCAAGATTCTCAGTGACTATCTATGAGCACTGTTAATACCATGGTTTATGCAAAGTCTCAGCACATTTATCGTTGATCTTGAAACAATGCCTAGTTGATGTAGCCCATGAGCCCATTTCCTTAAACCCATTATGGGTCTATTGGGCTTGGGCAGAAACTTCCGGCAGCTGACAGGATCTGTGAAGAATTATCTACAGACACAAAATCTTGTGTCAGATTGAGCACTTGACAGAATCTGCTAAAGAATCTTCTATTTTGTCTTGTCAGTTTTGTCTTCTAACATCCTGATAAGCTTTGGGGATGGGTACTGTACTCAGCAAAGGCTTATAGGTGCCGCTGCGTCACTGAGCAGTTACTGCTGTGCAGCAAGATGAGCTCGCATGGCCCTGTGGGTTGCTGCGGGGAAACCCTAACTATCCCCAGGGTCTTGAGCAAGGAGGACTTTTGGCCAGGGGAAAACTTCAGATGGGAGAACACTAGGCAGTGCTCACCGGAGAGTTTTCCTTTGATCTCTCTCTCCCCGAGTACTTTCATTATTCTCTTGTTCCTGCTCTATGATCTTCATCCATCTCATGTGGAAGGCATGGACTTTTGATTTCTGGCGATTGTTGTGTTGGATTTTCTCTATCTTGCTGGTTTGGGGATTATCACATCCCCGCAAACATATTGGCCTTGTCAAAATGTTTTGTGTTGTCTTTTGAGTCCATTTTGGAAAGATTTATATAAGCCTTCCCTAATTGTAACCATAGAGAAATCAATTCCATTCACTCATTTTTTACATCATGTATCTCGCCCTGAGTTTTCTTCTGGTTAGAGAATGCTCCAGTGCTTGTGGACTCAAGTACAACTCCTTAATGTATTCAAGGGAAGCAGAGGCTAGTTTTGTGGATTAAGGACTTAGCTTCTTCCCGTAAAACAACGCCTGTGAACTAGTTGACCTTATGCTTCATTCTTGCCCCGTGGCTGCATAACTACATTGTTTGAGTTTTGTTTTTCTAGGCTTGTATCTACCTTGACGATTCAGTTTTTCTCCAGTGAGTTTATTTTTTATCAACAAATTGGTCCTTCTGAAATTTTATTGTTCGCACTTAAAATAGCCCATTGGAGGGTGTATTGCACTAACTCTTATAAGAACTCCAAAGTTAAGCATGCTTGAGTGAGAGTAATAATAGGATGGGTGACCTCTTTAGAAGTGCTCCTATTTCGTTATAGGAAATAGGGGGGATGGAAAGACAACAGGTCAGGGTAGCCTAGGGGTTACCGCATTTAAAGACGATGAATGTGGCAATGTTGACGAAATGGGTGATAAGGATTGTAGGCCCGAAGGAGGACGTGATCAGAGCCGTGATGCGAGATAGATATGGAGCAGGCGTGGTTTGGGACAAGATGACATCCAGAGTGAGGGGAGCATCGGCTTTCTGGCGGGGGCTAGGGAAGGTGGTCCCTAGCATACAAAAGTTTTTTGCAGCCAGTCTAGGGGGATGGTGCTTTATTTCGGTTTTGGCTGGACGAGTGGTCGGATAAGGGGTGTCTTCGAGGGAAGTTTTCCACGCCTTTTTGCGCTATCCCAGCACCCACAAGGTACTTTTAAAGAATGTTGGGACGATGGGTGGAACCCGTCACTTGCGGCACATCTATCGGAGCAGAGGCTGGGGGAGTTTATGAGTATGCAGCAGATGTTAGAGGGGAAGAGGCCTAGGGAAGGTGCTAGGGATGGTTGGATATGGAGGAACGAGCCATTCTCAGTTCGCGGGTTGTATTGATAGTTGAGGACGTCCCAATCCGAAGACCACAGTGTGTTGGATGCATGTCGCGATGTCTGGAAACAAAGGCTACCCTGTAAGGTGGCGGTTTTCACATGGACGCTCGCTAGACAGCGGGTATTGACAAGGGTGAGACATAGATACTTAGTCTCAACAGGGTCAGCCTTATGCATGTATGTGGGGAACATGAGGAAGACTATGAGCACCTGTTTTTCAAATGCCCCATTGCGATCAGGATTTGGGGCAGTCAAGGGCTTTCCGAGATCAAGTCAAGTTCTATATTTTGGGCTACATTACCTAGGCGAAGAAGAGGTCATGACGCCGAACGGGGAAGAAGATTTGCGGTGGTATGGGCCATATGGCTACACCGTAATGAGGTGGTTTTTGAGGGGAAAGTGGTATCAAGCGAAGGAATAATTCATGAGGTGGAGTGTTTTGTGGGCTCTTGGTTTGCACCTGTTGTGTGAGTTAGAGGGTAGAGAGGGCACGATGGGCCATCTTTTTGGTCTCATTACCCTTTTACCTCTTTGTATGGCGGTTCACCATTTTGGGTGAGCTGCTTTCTTATTCAAAAAAAAAAAGAAGTGCTCCTATTTCATCTTGCTCTTGAGATATTAGTTCGACATGGGTTATATTTCTGTACTGCAAAAAAATAATTGTTCACCCTTAAAGAATAAGGCTGTCATGTCTCAAGAGGCAGCAAGTTTTAATATGAATAATGCACGTTAGTCCCAATGAAAAATCTTGTTATTATGTTATTTATAATGTCTATCATTCCTTCTCTATGAACAATGAATGGTTTGATTTCTTTCTATTTACCAGTGTCCTGAAGATGCTTTTTTTGTTCCTTCAGGATATTGTCCAAAGGAGCCAAAGCCAGAACAGAGACAACATTTTACCAACACCTACAGAGCACAGGCATTGGAGGGATGTTTTCTGGCTGCTAGTATTTGCTTTTCATATGCTAGGGATTGGATTCATCCTTTCTCTCCTCGGATTAAACCAGTTCCACACCCCTGATAGGCTTAAGATTAATAGATTTACCCATCCACGCAGTGTAAAATCATTGGAGCTCACAGAGACTTACTGGCCCTTGTATGGGCTTGCTGGAGGCATTGGCACACTCTTAGGGTGGGCTTGGCTGCTGCTTCTAGGCTCTTGTGCCAGCCAGATGCTCAAGGTTTCTGTTCATTTCCTCACGACTTATCTCTCCATATTAAGCGTTTTATGCTTCTGGAGCGAACAGTTCTTCTGGGGCATTGCGTTTGCTATTGGTGCCTCTCTTCAGTTCATGTATGTTATGTCAGTTCTTGACAGGTAAAAAATTTCCTACCATTCATTAACACTGATTCCAAAATTAGAGGACCCTTCAATCTCATTTTTGCTAATTTTGAATAATGTGATCCGGCAAGATCACATGGACGTAAAATATTGATTGCTTGAATTCTGATTTAAAACTGTGTTCAGGCTTCCATTTACGATGCTGGTATTGCAAAAGGCAGTGAAGATGGTGTGGAATCTAAAAGAAGTGATGAGAGTGCCTTACATCTTCATGATTATTATGCTCTCTTGGATGACCATCTGGTCGTTTGGAGTAGCTGGTGTGGTGGCCTCAAACATAGGTGCCCAAGGACGCTGGTGGCTTCTTGTGGTGAGCTGGCAAGTCTTCTCTTTTGGTGCTTTCTTTTTCTCTTTTTTTTTTTTTTTTTTTTTTCTGATAGCTCCTTGATCAACGACTATCATGCCATGGCATACTAATTCACACACTCCTTTGCCGGATCCCATCAGAACTCTGAAGTGAAGCATCAATGGTTCAGTAAGGGATACCTTGACCTCATCCTCCAACATTCTGTGCAGATGTTATCAGTGAGCTTGTTCTGGACGGGTGCGGTGCTCTGCAACACTGTCCACGTGGTCGTATCTGGTATGGTGTTCTTGGTGCTCTACCATGGGGGCCGGGCTTCTCCTTCCCTTCCCCCCAGACCATTATTCAACTCCATCAGATGCGCCATGACCACATCCTTTGGGAGTGTATGCTATGGTTCGCTTTTCACTGCAGCCATCCGCACATTGCGTTGGGAGGTGGTATTCCTACTCATGGTCTACCTTTGATATCATCTGCACTGTTTCTAACATTTTAATTTGGTTGTTGAATCCAGATTCGTGGGATCCGGTCAAAGATTGGAAAAAATGAATGCTTGCTCTGCTGCGTTGACTTTTTATTTCACCTGGTCGAGACCCTGGTCAGGTTTTTCAACAAATATGCCTATGTTCAGGTAACAGATCAACTGAACTAGTAATATTTGGCTCCTACACTCAGGCATGATTTTTTCCCAAAGTTCAAGAGGTGATTTAGGAAGGTTGATTGTTCACTTCAGATAGTGGTCAACGGGAAGGGATTCAACCAGTCAGCAAGAGATGCGTGGGAGCTGTTCCAGTCTACGGGCATTGAAGCACTAATTGCATACGACTGTTCTGGAGCAGTTCTTCTGATGGGGGCCATCTTGGGGGGACTCATGGCAGGGACTTGCGCAGGCGCCTGGGCCTGGAACAGGAACAAGGACACACTTCTCATGGTTGGTTCCACATCAGCCCTAATGGGGATGATCCTGGTGAGCTTCAATTAGTGTATGAATGTATGAATATTATACATTTGACACCACCTTGTGCCTTACATGGGAGAAATTCCTCTCTCTCTCTCTCTCTCTTCCACTCCTTTCTGTCTGCATCTCATCTGCCTATCCGAGAAGGAAACCTCAAACTCTTTCTTTCTGTTTCTCATCTTTCCTAACCAGCTAGGGAAACTCCTGTTCATCATCTTGCCCAACTGAAAGTGTAAAGTCGTCTGCTGCCATTTTTTATGATTCATCTTCATGATAATTCCCTTCTCCTCTCCCTCATCATCTTGCTTAACCAAGAAGGGAAACTCTGTTGCAATTTTTTATGATTTATCTCTCTGATTGTTCTCTTCCTCTCTCTCTCCCTCATCATTTTGGCTCCCATTTTGGATGATTCATCTTCAATATATTCTCTCTCTCACTTTCTCACTCTTCCTGTTTGACTTTGCTTAATAGAAAGAAAGTGAAGCTCATAACTGTCTATCTCCTTCTTGCGGTATTTGTTTCAGGTGGGACTTGCAGTGGTAGTGATAGAGAGCGCTGTTACATCCATCTATGTGTGCTTTGCAGAAGATCCATCTCTGATCCACCGGTGGGACCCACACTTCTTTGACCAGCTCTCAGAGACCCTTCACCAACGTCTCCAGTACCGCAGTGCCCGAGCTTCCCATCTCATCAATCGCCCTTCTCTCCACACCATCCCCTCCCTTCGCCCCCCTTCTCTCTAAACCTTCTCTCTCTCTCTGTCAACAGAAAAGCAGAACTGAAAAAAGGTATGGATAATTCTTGTATTTCTAATGTTATGAGAGCACATGCATATTTTTTGGGGTGGGGGATGGATAAATGTAGTATGGTTCACTTTCCTTCAGTGATTTCGATGATGAGAATATTCAAACAAGGAAATAACAAAACTACAAAGAAATTTACATAGTGTTGAGGTCCACAACGGGCCCACTTTGCTTGCCTGCCGTCAACATTTTGAATGAGGCCCTCATAACCCAAGATGGCCCAGGTACTGCTGCAAATTTTTTCTTAGGCTCAAGTGACGATAATCATTGGTAATATTCTCTAAACTGTTTCTGGTTGGGCACTTGAGTTTTGTGTTATCAAGGACAGTACCATCTTTCCCATAAAACTATCTCAAACTCTCCTGCAGCTGGAAAGAAACTGTTAGTTTTTATTTTTTTGGTGTGAATGAAACATCAGCCGGACTGCAAGGCTCTAACGGTCTGCAGGCATGATCATTTTGAGCTATTGACTGCCTAATTGATCGATCTGGCATTCTATTCTGCAGCTTTATATGAAAAACACTGGTTTTTGATCCTTGAGCAGTCGATTTCAATCAACTCTCAGCAGTTGATCCTTGAGTGTCGGTCGGGGCAACTCTCAGCTCAATCATCTAAGGCCATCTTGAGCAGTCAGAGACGCCTTATCATAATCCAACAGTCATTGATGGTATTGGATAACTCTCCCTCCCCTAGTATTGGATAACTACATATTGGGCACTCCTTATTTTTAAAGTTTTTTGTTGACCTTTTTCTATCTTTGAGAATGTGCTCCCTGAATAAATCTTTCTCGTGTAATCAATTGAAAGAATTTCCGAGAGTAGATGCAATTCTCTTAGATTTTAGATGTGTAATGGAACGAAGTCGATTTCAGTTTGTTCCATATGTTCTCCTTCGAGTTTTTACCCCGCAGTTCATTAAAGAGTGTGAATAATGCATGAAAGGTTCTAAGTCATTATGTCGACTTACCATAAATTGTTGAATTTCTGTGGTTCCTCTTCCTCATGGCTTGAGCCACTACTTTTGTTGAAGTTTTTCCAATGTCAAATCACCAAATTCATTTTCTATTTGTCTAATATCGTGGTCTATAACCAATTCCCTATTTGTTTGAACTGGTTTGAATCATATAAAGTCGCATGAACTATTTTTAATGGTAAGAACTGGTGTAAATTTATGTTCAATGGTTTGCATTGGTGAATGATAAAGAAGGAACATTGAATTGAATAGAGAAACCTTTGTTCCAGATGAGGTGGAGTCTGGACTCTTCAACTCTCGAGTCCGCTAGGGAGTTGAGCTTAAGATCATAATCACTTGAGCTCTCTTTGACGAGGAGAACATTCACATGTGAAGAACGAAATCTGTCATAAGAAATTCCTGAAATTGTTCCCTCTAGGGTTACAATGGGAGGCCTTACATGGGCCGCAAAGAGTGAAGGTTTGCTCAAAATGATAGGAACCTTGAAAACCACAACACCCATGATAGCTGGGTTGTTGCAGAGCGAAGTTGAATAGACGACATGAGACTCTCATACTTATGTCTCATACTCTAGACATGAGACTCTAGTCTGATATTGTGCAGCTTCTAAAAACAAGTGAAATGTACACAAGATATTGCTAAGTTGTATATGATTCTCTATAGATTTACTTTGCTTCTAGAAAATTCCCCTTGGCCTTTTAATTTATGAAATCAGTTTTCAGGTTATTTCTAGCCCTTGTGACTCATTGTATTTAGACAAGACATTTTTTATAGCCCTTTCCTAAGAGAGAAGGTCTCTCTGTATTTTGATTCATCTCTACTAGTTCATCAAATCCATTTGCTTACCCTACATTCCATTAAGCTTCAAGAAGACACGAGAGATTTACCTCTTGACTTCACAGAGGTTAGCCTCATAATATTACTAATTTTAGAAAATAATTCATATCAGAACACGAGGTAATTTCATTTTCGTTTATCAATAAATAATACATATATTTGTTGTTGTAATCAATAATTGTTGACAATGTGATCAATAAACCCTAGAGTTTTGGAAGAGAATAACAAAAGTGTATATGTGTTTATATAGACTAGAGAGAGAGATAATGTGCCCTAATAGGTTGGGAGCCCGATACATTTGAACACTCCCCCTCAAGCTAGAACATTTTAGTCAAGCATGTCCATCATAGTGCACGTGGCATTGTAGGAGAGACAAGAAAAGCTTTCGGTGAGGACACCGCAAGTAGATGAGATGATACAACATGAGGAGCGGAGATGAGTTTGGTAGTTGATCTAGATATGCTTATGTGCTTGTGAAAAGGGGAGTTGTCGACGAGGAGAATGGTTGCTTGGATTTCATGATATATAGGCATTGAGGAAGGAGGAGAGATGTCGAGTTCTTTGACGAGTGAGCGGAGCCACACCATCTCCGGCGCTATTGTACGCAACATGGAGCAAAATACCACCCTATGCCTTTGTGACTGCCAAGTGAAAAGGTTGCCACATATATATATGCACAATAACTAGTAGTGGACTTACAATCACCATTATCACTTGCATATTCATTATTCAAGTAGGCGTCAATTGCAAGATGCTCATGCCATTTGATGTATGTTAAGACCCATAGAGCTCTCTCCCAGTGAACCCGTAGTGGTTCTTGCATAAACTAGCTCAAAACACTAACCATGTATACGATCCCATTGCATGTAATAGTGAGGTAGGTCAGCTAGCTCAATAAATATCATTATAGGGTAGCATCCTTTAGAAGTTGAGACCACAACTATGGGCCACATTCCATGGATGAAGACTCTTTCTTGCATCCAAGAAGTCTTTTTCCTTGAAGTAGATGGAGGGTATACTTTTGTTGGGTCCTGACGAGCTTCCCCTATGGGTAGGAAAACTGAAGACCAAGAAAATACTGTAGAGTCCAAAGTTCACGTATGCTAAGGTGTTGTATGCCTAGATGCATGCCTCATCACTTCTAGTAACAAGAAGGTCATCCATGTGGACAATGAGAATGATGATGCTACCCTTAGTCTTATCTGTGAAAAATGTGGGATCCACGGCACATGAGAGGCCAAACTTTGTGAAGAGGCAGCTGACCTTTGGCGAACCATGCACATAGACTCTACTTGAGCCCATAAATAGCTCAGTGCAAAAGACACTCCTTCAATGACTTCCCTTGAGCAACATACCATGGAGGTTGCTCCAAGAAAACTTGCTCCTCAAGTTCACCATAGAGAAAAGTAATCAAGACATCTAATTTATATAGGGACCATGCCCAATTAACCACTAGAGAGAGAACCATGTGAATAGAGCTAAATCAAAAATCAGGGAGAATGTCTCTTTGTAGTCAATACCATAAGCCTAGGTGAAACCACAAGCAAGCCTTGTGTCTTGCAATAGGTCCAATCAGGTTATATTTGAGGGTGTACACCCACTTGCATGTGATGATGTTTTCATTACTTAGACAACAAGCCAATGTCCAAGTCCCCTTGACTTGGACTAAAGCATCCATCTTGTAATCAATGGACACCTTCCACTTGATTACTTGTGCAACCTCAACATGTAATTGTGGAATTGACTCAGAGGCCATGAAAAGGGCGAAGGCACAAAAAGAAGGGATGTTAGATGCAAGCACAAATACCTTTTTGTGGATGGCAGTAAGGATATGGAGATCATCTAGAGGTACGCATTGATGATTAGCTTGGAGAGTGAGAGGCTCAATGCTCAATGGTGAAGATGAGGTGATGCTTGGAGCAAAGGTGATTCGGGAGAAGGGTTGATGGAAACGGAAGTGGTAGAAGGTGAGCAAGGGGGAAGAGAGGGGAGGGATCAATAATGACCATCTAGGGAAATTAGGTAGTGGAGAGAGGGTAGCCTAAGTGGGAGTCGGCGTGGTAGAAAAGAAAGGAGATCTGTCATGGAAAGTATCATCGACATACGTCACAGAGCCAGGGGTTTCGAGGAAATTACGAAGATGGCATGCAAATTAAAAAAAAATTGGCTCAATTGTTGCCTTCTTTTTTAATTTCTTCATAATGTATTTCACTCAAGCCGTGAAACTGTCCAAAATCAAGAAAATATAGTTTGTTCGAGGTAGTTTAACTTTGAAAAAGGCCATACATGTGATGTAGCCCATTTTAGCTCTAATTTATGCAAACATGATCTATATGATGTGTAGAAATGGAAAAATAAAATGAATGCAGAAATGGCAAAAAAAAACTTTATGATATGTAGTCAATTCATGCAAATCATGCATTAAAATTGACAAAATATTGATTAAAATGCACATAGGAATAGCACGTTATCAAAACTCTTTTCTAATGACCATGTTAAAGATTGGAAATAGACAAATGTGGACATTTCCTTATAAATATCTCATTAGGTTATCCAAATAATGAAAGAGATTGACAGATAAAAAGGCAATATAAGTGATCTAGATGTGCCGATGTCATTCTATGGAAATAATGCATTTTTATGTGTAAGAGAAGAATGGGCAAAACAAAGAGAGTTTAAAATGTCAAGATTCCACAATAAAATAAGAAGAATTAGTCATTGTATGAATCAATTGTCTCTTAAGATTGTTTGTGCATTTTGAAATCAAATATTTTGAGTTTCATCACATATTTTTTTCATTGAGACATGCTTTGCCACCTGTTGGATATGGGTTGTGCATACTCACTAAGAAGAGGGACCCATTTTCAAACATCAAGAAGGCCCATAAAGAGAAGAGGAAGAAGAGCATATCAAAAACAGACCCAATATCTCCCACTGAGACCTAGTCAAGAAGTTCAGATGTCAACCAGTCAACGGTTGAATCGTCACAAGCACAGTCACTGATCTACCATTAGTGAGATAGAAAGTCGCCTTAGAACTAGAAAGATCACTTGATATAGTGTGGAGGGAAGCTTTTTGAGGCCCAATAGGCAAGGAGGCTTCAAGCGAGGAACCCGCAGTCCATTTGGAAGAGTTAAAATCCACTAAGAGAACGCAAACCCCTAGAATTTGCATCTCTTATTGGGTAACATCTGATCTTTGGCTTCTCATTCACATGCACTTTGGATGTGGTTCCATGGTGAGAAGATGAATGCCACTCTCAGACCAAAGATAAGAGGTTATACACACTGTAAGACTAGCTCTACATGGACCTATCTTTTTGGTGAAGATCATAGGATCTTTGTTAGCTTGCATGGCTACTTACAAGGAGGCGAAGCTCTTGGCACGGCGCAATGAAGGATGGCAGGAAGAAAATGAGATCATTTTGAGGCCAATATGATATGGTCACATAGTCTGATCAAGAAAATGGGATCATTGTCAAGGATATTTTCAAATATCTCAAGAAAATGGGATCATTGTCAAGGATATTTTCAAATATCTCAAGAAAATGGGATCATTTTCAAGGATATTTTCAAGAAAACCTTGAAATGACCTACTTCTTGAGACCTAAACTTGGTTAGGATATTGCCAAGCACAAGAGCACCTGCCTCAAATAAGTAGTCAAGCAGCCCAAAATATGTATTTATCGACGAGCATAAAAACGTGGAAATGATTAATTAAAAGATAAAAGTAATTGTAAAGTAATTCACCCCTCTTGATGATAAACTGGCCTGTATGAAATTATTATTCGTTGAGATGTATGAGCTGTTTGGGAAATGGTAGGTGGGTCGTCAAACATGAATAGACCTGCATGTGAGAGAGAGGAGAGAGAGATAGCGTGAGAGAGATGGACCATGTGACTGAAGAAATGAACAAAGTTCCGAGTAGCCAATACAAAATTGCACTTACGAAACAAGTCCTATCATCAATTAACTGCGCCACACAATAATCATTTTCTCGGCCTGGATGATGAAAATGCCGATGACGATGGTGGCGCTGCCCTCCCTCCACCACGCCACCGGTCACCACTGCCCCACCTTTCAGTCTCTGGCGGCGGAGCACCAGTATCAGCCCTGGCACTGGCAGCCCGGAGCCTTGGTGGCACATACTTTGATGCCCCTGTAGCGGCTGGAGCGGCTGCAGCAGCTGGCGCTGCCGAAGTTGCCACAGAAGTAGCTGGCGGTGCTGCTGGCTGGAGGGGGGGAACATCTCTCCTGAGGAGAGCCTCCTTCCTCAGCCGCTCCTTCTCCTCCAGCTCTCTCTCCCTTTGCCTCTGCTTCTCCGCTATCTCGTCCAGCTTTGCTTTCCTCTCTGCTTCCTCTTTCTTCTTCCTCTCCAATTCTGCAACCATAGTTCACAACATTAGACGACACTCTTGCTGTCTCTTGAATCTCCAGAGAAGAGACAAACCCTCAAGCTTGCGGGCTTCTTCCTCTTTGCGCTGCCTGGCAAGGCGCTCCTCCTCAGACTTGAGGAAGAAGACAAGCTTTCGCCGGGTCTCACGGTCAAGCTTTCTCGCGGCTATGAGCTGGCTCACTCTCTCGTCTCTCTCTCTCTTCATCTGGCTGTATTCTGCCTCACGCCGGCTAATTATCTTCTCCTGCAGCATAATCTGTACAATGCCAAATGGCCAGAATGTAAAACTCCATTGACATATATGTACGGACTTAAACAAGAGAGTGAGAGACAGACCTTGTGCTCAAACATCCTTGAGAGTCTATTCTTCTCCTGCAGATCCCCGGAGTGATGTTGCCGGCTGAGCTCGTTGGCTTGCTAAAAGTGGATACAAATACAACAATGACCAGGTCAGGGAGAGAAAAAAAATATAAAGTGCTAGATGAAAAGAGAGCGAACATAAAACTATATAAAACTTTGTTTAAACTAATCGAGACTGAAATTGGATGAAATAGAGCAAGATAGAGATTAAGGGATTTAAGAAGCTCATTTTCAGTGGAGTGTATCTTCAAAAAGGGAGACCAATGTAGAGCCGTGAAAGAGTAAGTAAAAGGCTTTTAAGACAAATTTAAAGAGAGCGACAGAGAAAGGGAGGGAGGAATGAGATTCAAAAGGAGAGGAAGAGATAAAAACAGAGAGAGAGGAGAGAAAGAGAGACCAGCTGCTCCTGCTCATGAAAAATTTTCTCTTGGACAAGACGCTGCTGATATGCAGCCTCAATGAGGGGAGCCTCCTCCTCCCTCTTTGCCCTCTCTAAGTAGTCCATGGTTCTGGCTAGCTTCTGCAGCTTTTTCTCCATCTCCTGTCTCACCTTCAGCTGCTCACTGCGCGCCAACTCCATCAGCGCCTGCTTTGTCACCTTCTCCTGCACAGCATCCCACAAATATTTCTACACTTGGTTAACCGCTGAGCTGTCAAGGGATTTGCCTTAATAACTATAATCCAGTGCTCTGGTAACAAGATATTGTCAAAGATCATCACGAGAGGTTGCTCATTTCTTACGCCATCAATGGGTTGTTTCTTGCCCTTTTTCTTGCCCCGCTTCTCAGACTCCAGGAGCATGGCCTGTCGAAGCTCCAGCGCCTCTTGCAGCTCTCGCTCTTCGATCTCCCGCCGGATTCTCTGCTCCTCCCTCCTAGCGAACTCTGTCGCTCGTCGTTTCTGTTCTGCTTCCTCGGTCAGCTTCTGCAGTTTAATCCTCTTCGAATCCTCTTCTTGTTCCTTTAAAATCAACCCCCAATTACCTGATGATAAAAAGTAGAAACCGAAACTTCCTGTCTTGAAATTGAGGGACAAATGTACTGACCTGCTCTTGCATCTGGCGTTCGTGCTCTTCCTTGCGCTTCTCAATTATGTACTTACGAGCCAGGAGGCGCTGGTGTTCCTTTTCCACAATCTCGGCCAGATACGTGATGTTATCACCCAGCTTGGATTGTCTTTTTACTGGAGCGTAGATCATGCTCCTGGCTTTGTTCAAGGACTCTGTGAGCACCACAAGATGATCACAGAGACCGTCGGATTCCAGGTCCTGAAATAGATGGTTGGTTACTTCTTTGTGACTCATCAAACTGAAAAACCTAACGAAACAAAAAAATTGATTCTTTTCGCGCACCAGATGCTTGAAGTGAATTGCTCCACTCATGTGGTCAACTTTCATTGAGATGAAAGCATGTTTCACAGAATCAACCGCAATCTTCTCTATAGATTGAATGTCAAAGAACGGAATCATCTTAGAGATTGTCTCTATCTTCATTGTCTGGTACACCTTGGAAACCTAAACAGGAGTGAACCCAAAAGCTTATAGATTGCACCCATAAATGATAATTCAAAAATATAAATTAAATTTAAAACAGAATGCAAACCTGCTGCAGAACCCTCAGGGCCGTGAGTTTTTCCAAGGCAGGAACATACTGAGACAACTGAACCTCCGGAAGAGAAGATGCTGACAATAGCTTCGACCCAATTTTTGATATCTTTGTCAAAAGGGGTTGGGCTCTTGATGCGAGGTTCAAGGGATGAAATTCCTGCTCTAGGAGATGGTAAAGATCCTTGACCTCTTGCGAGGCGCAAGCCATGACTCCTTTGGAAGCCTTTGAAACAGTATTATTAAAATAGAGGAAGTCAGAATAAGTGGGAATCATTAAAAAAGATTCCCCCAGCAGTATTTGAAACAGCTAGAAGGGACTATTTTTGGAAACGTTTTAAAAGCCCACCAGTTCGGCGAAAAGTGACGACCTTGTCAGCTGCAGAAAAATCCAAGAGAATGTCAGAAGTTGTAAAAATATGGCTTACAAAAATTATTTTAAAAAGAATGATACTGTACCATTTCCTTGCTCTCTCGTTTGGGGTCAACATAAAAGTTAATCAGGCTCGCCATCCTCAGATTCCGCTCCCTCTCATTTTCAAGCTCCAGGTGTGAAGCCCCATGTTTAGAGTCATACGGAACAACCGACAGAGCGGCTAGCAGGACAGACGACGCGATCAACTGCAGATCCTTCTGACTCAGGTTTTTATTGTGGCTTTTCTGGAGACTGAAGAGCTTCAGCCATGCGTATGCATGATAAAGATGACTCTCCGAGATCCAGAAAATCCCCGTCAGCTTGGCATAATAAGTGACCATCAAAGATGGCTTGGGTGTCTTCTTAACCATGGACATTAAACCATGGATATCCTCAACAGAACGGAATGCTTCCTGAAAAAGGAGTCAGGAGAAACCTCAGTTAGATCTCAAAAAAATGATTAGATCTGAGGAGTATTAATAGCCAAAAACTGATTTGCACATAAGCACTGGTGATCAACCTGCCACAGTTCTAGGTCAGTTGCGATCTTGAGCTGCTCCATTCTAGTGTCCAGATACAACTGCAAGGTTTCAGGAGCATTCAAGTCGGGTCTGTCCCTCTGATCTCGGTACTTGTTCAGATTAGACAGGTGGTTCCTAATGATTTCACAAAGCCTGCGGAATTCAGTGGTTCTCTTGTATTGCTTACAGAACTGGAAGGCTCTGTGGGCAGTCATCTAAAATTGAGATCAAAGAGAAGTTGATCAAGAATTTCAATCATGTGTGATGCACCATCCAGCACAAATAGAATGAAGACCCGTACCGCATACAAGGCTTCCAGCTTGGAATTGTTACGGAGGATCTCCAGCACAGTGCGGAAGGTTTCCCACAGAAACTTGAACCAGGGGGTGACGAGCTCCCTGTCAGACCTATCTTTACCTTTCTCCCCGCTGACGTAGCTCAGCATCAAGTCTTCTGGTCTCTTATCAGCCTCCAAGTCTTCAACATCTAAGGCATCTTCAAGCTCCTGAGCTTGGCTGCGAGCCTGCTCTGCTTTCTCACTGGAAAGTTGCATGAAATGCTTGATGACCTCCTCCAACGAGCCGACATTCACTTGCTGGCAGACGATTCGATATTGGATCAGGCCATCTTTGGCGAACCGGCCCCTCCGCAGGTCCACACAGAGCTCCACGTACTTGAGCATAATACGCTCCAATGGCTTTTGCCAAGCTCGATATCTCTTTGATGTTATGACATCATGGAGAGCTTGCAGTGCCGACTGCTTCTGGCCAACATTTATCAATTCTGTGCATTTGATTGCCGGAAGATAAGATTAAGGTCAGCACTGATTATCTTTTGCTTAAATGGATGACCATTTAAAAGATTAAAAACCTAAACATTACATTGATATGATGAATTTGAATCAAAGAAGAGAAACTCCACAGAGTTTTCACCAGATAGTCAATTTACTCTCAACATGATCGATGAAAGGTAGAAAAGATTATCCTAGTTATCATTTTCTTTGTCTAAATCAACGTCCATAAAAAGATCAAATAAAAAAACTAACCGAGGAATCAAATTTCGTTTTAATCAATCGACATAAATGAGGAAAAATTCCAGAGAATTTTCAGCCAAATATTCAATTAACATGAGAGACGATCATATCAATATCCTTATAAAAGATCGCATCAAACATTCCAGATGCGACAACTTCGAACTTCACTTAAAAACCTAGATATCAACATAAAGTAAGGAATTTCAGACATTAAAATTTGAAAAAAAAATTCAATGACCGCCAACAAGGAAATACTCCGGAGAAACTTCAGCCAAACAGTCAATTCACACTCCTTGTGCACGATTAAAAGCAGAAAATAACATATCAATGTCCTCTTAAGAGATCTAATAAATAGTTCCAAATTCAACGGCTTTAGACTAGATTATAGAATTAAATTTTAACATCAAATAAAACATTTCAGGCATCAAAATTTAAAGAAAATTAACAAACGCCAAAAAGGAAAAACTCGAGGAACTGCAGAAAGCTAGTCATTTTATAATCTTCATAAACGATTAAAAGCAGAAAATAACATATCAAAATCCTTATAGAAGATCAACTAAACAATTCCCAAAGCAAAAGGCTTCAGACTAGATTAAAAACCATGGTACTAATATCAAATAAGGAAAATCAGGCACCAATTTTTTTAAAAAAATTCGACGAACAACAAAAAGGAAAAAACTCCGGAGAAATTTCAGCCAAGAAATCAAATTACCCTCCGCTCGTTTCAAAGCATTTTCCGGCTTTGCAAAAGTCGCCATGATTCCTATCAACTGATTTGGCGCCCGCTTTTCTCAAAGCAGGCGAGAAGAATGCCTGCATCGAGCAAAAGAGACGTTAGAAACGATTATGAGCAGCAAATTAGATCGCCCTACTCACTTCAGATCGGCAGGAAGCCGTTCGCGAGAGATCAGATAGTGAGGAAGGTAGGGTTTTGGTCGGTGCGAGGGAGAGGGAGATGGAGAGAGAGAGAGAGAGAGAGAGACCAGGAGAGTAAAGGGAAAGAAGGGCGGCTAGCGGGAGAGGGTAAGGGGAAATGGAAGCCCGGGGACTAGGGTTCGGCGATAATGATCGAACCGAATTCAATTCGACAAAAGTCGAATCGACCCTTTCTTCAAAATCGTGATCGGCAGGTCGACGATCAAATCCGACAATACCCGATCTTGAGAGGGTACTTAAGACAGACTGTCAAAAACCTTTTTAAAATGTCGACGATCATCCCCGCCGCCGCCATGATATTACTTCGTATTGTGGCAGGATTGAACATTCTGGAAATCTACAACCGCCGGCCCCGCCACCTTACCCAGAGAAAAAGCTGCAGCAATGTTGGTTCGGTTAAACCTATACTTTCTGTGATAGGTCATTTGAATTAATATATAAATTGTGTAAGATTTTTGTGACACCAAAATATGCAAATATATAAAAATATATTTTACAAATGAATGATAAGAGATTAATAATTCTCAATACAGAATTTAAGATAAAAGTCTTAAATAGATAAACTTCTACTATTAAAAATATTTATAGTAATAATATAGTTTTAGATAATCATCTCTCACGAGTCTAGCTAGAAAAATCATTTCTCTCTCTCTCTCTCTCTCTCTCTCTCTCTAGATAGAGAAAAGAAGAACAAAATTTCTTTTGCCGTTGTGTTACCTTCTGTTGTTAAAATTTTTATTTCTCTTTGAAAAAACACAATTTATACATATAATTATATGAATATTAATATAAATTAAGACATAAAATATTCAATTCTTATTCATATTATCATATTTTGAGAGCATGTCTATCATTCTATAAAAATTTAAGTTATCATCTCAAAATATACAAATTTAGGGATAATCATAAATAATTAAAGAGAGATATTTGAAATTAAGATTATTCTAATTTTATATTTGAGATTATAATTAAGTTCAAGTCTTAAATAATAAGAGAAAATATTTGCATATACACTTATTTATTTTTTTAGTTTCATTTTCTAAAAGAAATGAATTAATTTTTTAAATAAAAATATTTTCTCTTGATATTTATTAAAATTGATTTTTTTAGAATGATAGATTATTTAATTTATAATTAAAAAATCAAATTTAAACTAAGTTGGAGTTATATTTTTAAAGTTATAAATTTTCCAATTTTTATGAATTTTTCTAAAATTTATTTGAATTTATTTGGATTTATTTTCAATTTTATTTTGATTTATAAAATTAAAAATAATATTTTTATTACTCGCTAACGAGGCAGGTGACATAGCAGAGTGAATGACATGTCGTCACATGGCGATGTATGCACGTGCCACGTGGTGCACACATGTGGGTGTGTGCACGGGTCATTAGTGGGTTAAGCATCCATTTAATGGATATCAGCTAACCCCTTCGAACCGTTAGCTTATATATATATATATATATATATATATATTTTTCCTATCATTTTTTTCATGTGAGACTATTTTTCTTTCTTTTTATGCGTAGGTGACATGACGTGACGAGAAGCATCCGATTCTCAAACTAAATCAAAGCCGTTGATCTTTACTTAAATTGGGGGGATGTGCAACGGCATCTAATCGAACGATGATTCATCTTTTTAAAATGTTTTATCTCAGCCATTCATCTAAGAAGTTATAATGACTCAGATTAAATTGCTTCGAATGGACATCAAATGTTTTATCTGTTCGATGAAGATCAAATGGCAAACATTACACGACAATTCTTCTTCACACGTGACGTGATGAAATATGAGCACTCCATCTTCAATCGGATGAACAGGACTTAATCGTGACAATTTGCATCTGAGTGTTTCATCTAAGCTGTTGATCGAAGATGAAGAGGCAAATCGATTAGTCACACCCAAATTTACCCTATTTGTACCCTTGTTCTTCAATAAAAAGAGCATTCTCAGATGTTTCGAGCAATCAAACTGTTTAGACATCTTAATCCTTGAATACTTTTGTTTCTTTCTCTTCTAGACTAATTTCCGCTTCCAATGAGTGTTTGAAACTGAGATTTTACTGAGAGAATCTAGAGAATTCGTCTCTTGAACATTGGATTTATGTTTTTCGAAACACAAAATGAAAAGCCTTGATCTAGTGATAAATTAGATGATTTTAGACACGATTTCGGGTTAGATTATGTGTTTTCTCCTTGATCTTTCTTCTCATATCATCATATTTAATTTCGAATAGTAGATTAGTCGAATTTTATAAAATTTTACTATTTTATCTCTTTTCGTGATCAAATTTTCTACCTAGATTTCGCTCCTTGATTTCTCCACAAATACTCATCCAAATCGAGTAATTTTTTATTTCGTGTATTCTTCTCGGAGTCTTATTTCCAAATTTACTAAAATCACTAATTTTTCATCTCAATTCCTCATCTGATTTGATCAAATTTTAAGAATTCTTTGAAAATTCGCTATTTCTCTATGGATTCAACCCTTATTCACCATTATGCTAATTGATTATTGATTAAAACTTTAAATTGGTGAGTTTGGTAATTGTTTTGACACGCATTCGTATGTATTCAACAACCGCATGAATTCATTTTGTCACTCTCTCACTAGGAGGAAGAAGAAGAAAAAAATTCTTCTGATATTGCATTCTCCATGGAAGTACCTCCTATGTTACCACCTACTATTTCCTCTTCTTCTCTCTCTCACCGCCTTCTTAGGCCAAAAAATTTCTTAGGCCCAAGCAATGGAAAAACAATGTCTTCCATCACACCTTCCTGCTCCTTCTGCCTCAATCTCTTTCACGCCTCTGCCTTCTTCATCCATTCTGCTCCTTCCGCCTCCATTTCATGTCTCTCTCTCCCTTCATGCATGGAAGAAATTCTATCACGTATTTATTCTCCACGGCTCCTTTTTCTCTTTATTCTCTTCTTCTTCTTCTTCTTCTTCTTCTTCTCTCTCTCTCTCTCTCTCATTTATCTCCTCTTTCTCTCTACTCTCTCTCTTTTTCATCATCGCGCATAAAACCTCTTCCTCATCTCTCGTAAAATTTCTCACGTACGTAACCTCCTTGCCGTTCTTTTCTCTCCTTTTTCATCTCTCCTATTTATGAGGGAGAGACATCTTTCCGTGACACCGGAAGCGAAAACCAAAACCGAACCCAAACCTTCAGTTTGACCATTTTTTACTAGGACCGGTGTCGATTTGGTTTGGTTTTTTGGTGTTTGGTTCGGTTTTGGATATCCTTAGAAAAAAAATATACATAGAGAGAGAAAACCTAGAAACTAGATCTAGAAAGAGAGAGAGTGTGTGTGTGTGAGGGGCCTACATCTTTCTTGTTAAATAGTCAAAATCTCTAGGACTTAGAGTGCTGCCCTAACAAGCCGAACAGATGGACCTAACAAGGTGTCCCATCAGGCCCAACAAATTTGAGTTATGGATAACTGACGGAACGAATCGATGCGATAATTAATTGCACACCGATTCGTGTAAAAAATAAAGCCAAACTCACCAATTTATGATTTAATCAAGAATTGAATAGTATATTGGTAAATAAGGGTCAAATCCGCGGAAAAATAAGAGATATTTGAGAGATATTTTGAAATTTAATCAAATTGGACGATGAATTGAGGTGAGAAATTAGGGGAAAATGATAGATTTAGAAAAATAACTCAAAGACAAATTCACGAAATTAAAAATCACTCGATTTGGATCAGTATTCGCGGAGAAATCGATGAGTGAATGAGAGGGAAATTTTTCGAAGGCGATTTAACGAAAAATACAAAATTAAAGATGAAATTAACTAAATTAACTATCATAAATTACAAATTAGTGATACATGACAAAATATTAGGAGGAAAACACATAATCTAACCCGAGATAGCGATCAAAATGATCCAATTAATCGCCGGATTCAAGGTTTTTCATTCCGTGATTTCGAAAAACAATCGTCATTGTTCAAGAGGCGAATTCTCACTTTCAATTACTCAATGGACATGGAAATGAGTCTAGAAATGATTAGAAGCAAGAGATTCAGAGATGGAGGTGTTTAGATAGATCAATTGAGCGAAATCATCCAAGAATACATGAAAATGTCAAATAACATATCAATTTATAGGCGATTTGGGCGTAACCGTCGGATGGAGCATTTAATCTTTGATCAACGGTTCAGATTAAACGCATAAGTGTGAATAGTTAGGGTTAAGTCCTAGCCATTGGATCGCAGATGGACACACAAGATGAAGACTCGTGATTGCGTGAAGTTGATTTGTCGTGTAACACTTGCCGTCCGATCTTCATCGAACATCTGAGATATCTCCACGTGTCCACAGATGTCCATCGGATGCGTTTAATCTCAGCTGTTATAACTCCCTTGATGAACGGGTGAGATTAAACGTTTTGAAATATGAATTGTCATCCAATCACAATGCGTCGCGTACCCCTTCACTAAGTGATGATCGACGGTTTAATTTTAACGCTCGATTGGACTCTTCGTATGTCGCCACGTCACCTGCACGTAAAAACAAAAAACAAATAGTCTCGCATGGCAGAAAATCAAAGGAATACATGCGTATATAAGTAGTGAGTAAATGAGGAGTTAGCTTATATCCTCAACAGGATGCTCCCTCCTTATTCACATACGCGCACACACGCGCACTCGCACACATGCACACATGCACACTGTACGACACGTGGTGGTCTCGTAGATTGCCACATGGCGCCGCTATTTTTATTCACGCCACGTCAGATGCCATGTCATCATGCGACTAAAAAAATATATTTTATTTAATTTAATTCAAAATAAATCGAATTAAATTCAAGAAAAATTCATAAAAATTCTGAAAAAAATCCCTAAAAATTAGAAAATTCATAACTTTCAAAATATAACTCTAAATTAATCCAGATTTTTTTATTAGATCAGAAATTCAATTATCTGTCAATATAAAAAGTCAAAATATTTAAATAACAAGAGAATTAATTCTCATTTCAAAAATACACTCACTTCTACTTGAAAAACAAAACTTAGAAAAAGAAGTGAGTGTATATAAATATTTTCTCCTATTATTTAACATTAAAACCTAATGATAATCTGAAATTTATATGAGAATAATATAACCTAAAATCTATTCTTAAAAATGCATAATTATCCCTAAAATGGTGCATTTTGAGATTATCACTTAAAATTGTATGAAATGATAGAAATGCACTCAAAGTATGATAACATGCATACAAATGGAATATTTTATGCCCTAATTTGCATTAATAATCATATTTTTGCATGTTAAGATTGCATGTTATCAATAACATTGGAGGGGAATAAAACATAAAATATATAGAGAGAGAGGGAGAGAAAGAACAAGGCCCATTCCTCTATAATGGTTTATTGTAAGAGTGATGCACTTGTGAGCCGAGTTGCTACTAGCATGGCTAAAAATGCAACTTGCAAGAGTTGGCCTATCAATCAAGGTTGACAAACTTTAGTAGTGGATAATAGTGAGAGGGAAAATGTATGCATAGAGACATATTAGGTTCTCTTTACTTCTTTATTAGAAGAGTAGTGCCCTGATGAGCCAAGATAATGGGCCCAATGATTACACATGTTTTATGTGTATGAATATACAATTTGTAAGCAATTTTAATGCATAATTTATGCCACTATGATGCGTGTCATCATATTTTTCTTATGTTTTCATAAACTCCATGCCATTGTACATAAATTTTCAAAATCCTCTTTTTAAGGTATTAATTATATGGAATTAATGCTTTGACCTTGTTTAAGAAAAAAATATCTTGTTCATTAGTTTGTTTTATTAATATTAGATATTTGAGAAGATTTAGTTTTCAAAAATAAAAAGAAGAATGAGAATTTTTTGATCTACATGAATTTTCAAAGTTATAATTTATATTTAAGGCAATGTTCTTATAGTTGTGGAAAAATCATTTGACTCTCTATAGAAGTTTGACATTAAATGTATGAAATTATAGAAAATTAATTCCTGGTCAAATGAAGAAAATTTGACAGAAAAAGTTGTATTTTGAAAGATATTAATTTTCTGAGTTGTAGTTTGAATGATATTTATTTTAAAGAATGTAAAATATGTGGGCCCCATCGCAAATCTGATGAGGCACATGAGCCTTTTGGCGCCCAATAAGCAAGCTAGCTAGGCCTGGAAACTAGTGATGTTCCATGATTGTGGTAGTTAGTATGAAGTGTCATGATGTCTTATGCTCGTGTGGTACACATTTTAGCGTGTGGGGCACCTACTTGTGCACTCATGGCACATAATTTCAGCACCTACGTGGCCCAATATTAGGATGATGATTAGAGTTAAGGGTGTCGTAATGGGCCAAATTGATTTCTTGAAATCATTCTTTACTTTATAGACAACAAAATCATATAAAATTTCAACATGGGAATATGTCTTGCTTAACAAGTATTGTTCATCACGAAAATTCTTTGTCAATGAACATGACATGTGGCACAATCATGTGTGATAACATGCAATCTTAACTGATAAAACATGATTATTAATGCAATTTAAGGCATAAAACATTACATTTATGTGCATGTTATCATACTTTGAGTGCATTTCTATCATTCTATGCATATTTATGTCATAATCTCAAAATGTACTAAATTAGGGTTAATTATGATAAATTAAGGATAAATAATTTTATAACCCATCTTTACTTGAGATTATGAATGGTTTTTAAAGTTAAATAATGAGAGAAATCATATTTATGAACATTCATTTAATTTTCTAAAGTTAAAATCTTAAAGAAATGAATGTATTTTTGAAATATAAATTAAATCTCTTGTTATTTAAATATTTTGAATTTTTATAATGATAGATAATTAAATTTCAGATCCAATGAAAGAAATTTGGTTTAATTTGGAGTTGTACTTTAAAAGATATGATTTTTACAATTTTTTAGGATTTTTCTGGATTTTTCTTGATTTTTTCGATTTAATTTTTTATTTAAAATAGATTAAAATAAATATAATATATATATATATAAATTCAAAAAAGCGCGCGGGGCCCACGCGGGTGCGACGTGGCACGCAAGGCCACGTGGCAGAGCCACGCGGACCCGCGCAACGCGCCTACGTGGCGCGTTTATATATATCATATATATATATTACTTATCTTATAAAATGGGTCTTTGTCCTCCCCTATATGGGAAGGGTCATACCCTTAGAAACCGTCGGGTATTATAAACCCGACGGTTGAATTTCATTAAGTCCGTGTGGGACTAAAATTGTGTCTTACTTACCTTGCAGGCGACGTGGCGCGACGACGGGCGTTAGATCTCGCGGACGGGCGATCGACAGGCGTCGATCGCGTGGAGCACGGACCACTGATCGCGATCAACACACGTGTCAATTAAAGGGGCGTTATAACGGCCCTGATTTTACGCGACGTGGCGGCATCACATACGTTGGATCAACGGCGCGGAACGGGATGCGTCGATCGAGTGGACACTGGTGCACCAGAGATCATCAATCACGTGCACAAATTTAAAGAGTTATAACGGTCCAGATTCGACCGCGCAGGGAGAATCGTGGCCGTCCGATCGCGATCCAAGGGGCGATAATCGAGGCATTTTATAACGGTCATCCACGCGATCATCCAGGCCGCCCATCTTCAATCCGACGGTTGGGACTTAACTGAAACGGTCCATCGTGGACCGTTTCATCGTAACCATCGATCGAAACGATCGGACAGTTACGCCCAAATTTAGTATAAATAGATGTGTTCTTCGTCGATGTATGCATTCGAGTTGGATTTCAATCAAATTGACTTGTCTAGACACCGATCCACTCGTTTCTCTTGATTCCTTCCTCTTCCTCTTTCATTTCCGCATCCATGGAGGGGTTGAAATCAAGATTTGGTGGAAAATTGAGGGAGAAATCGACGCTTGAAGCTCGGCGTGACGATCTTGACGTTTTCGGTGATTAATCGGCTTAATCACCTCGTTTTGATCGCTAAATGGGTTTAGTGGAAGCCGTTTTACCTTAATTATCCTCCTATTATCTTTAATTTTTGTTTAGATTAGGTTTTAGATTTCAATTTCATAGAATTTCATCCAAAATCACGATTTCAATCGCCCGAAATTTCTCTCCACTTCAATTTGCGATTTCTCCGCGAAATCAAGTCCAAATTCGATGATTCTTGATTCCGTGGATTCGTTTTGAAGTTATCTTTCTAAAAACACCATTTTTCCTAATTTCTCACCTCAATTCATCGTCCAATTTGACCAAATTCTAAAAGATATCTCGAAAATACCTAAATTCCCTTTGGATTCGACCCGTATTTACCATTATACCCCTCAATTCTCTCTTAATTCCCCAAATTGGTAAGTTCGGTATAATTTTTGACGCGATACCGCTTGCAATCGATGACCTCGCGATCTCGTCTCGTCAATGTGCCTCTCAACCATTAAATGTTTGATTTGACAGTCCACGAGACATGAACTTGATCTTCATCTAAGGGTAATTTGTCCTTTCTTCTTGATCTATGGGCTTAGTTTGAGTTTTCAAGGGGACACACACCCCCTAAATAATCAATCTTGTGATTTTAGACCCGAAACGACACATTTAAGGCCTTTTCAACCTCAAAAACCTTTTAACGAGAAAGCTCAGCAGTGGTAGCAGTCTTTGAGCGTCACTGCACAACTATGGGGTTGTTGCACAAGGGCAATTGGCTTTAGTCCAAGTGGGAGATTGATGGATATTATGTGGCCTATAAGCCAATCACACTTTCATCAATCTTGTTTATGTTCATTGAAATAAAATTTATTCATTGTCATTCTTGTGTGATGTTTGTAATGAAGTCCATGAGCATGTGCAATGACTAAGTGAATTATGATGAGATCATGATATAGTGATCGCTAGTCTTTAAACATATGTTCTAAACATTCCTATTCGTGGGATATTCGAGAAGGACATCGAATTATCCGGAAAGAATAGCACTATCTGATCCATCTCATATGATGAGTATGGCCGATCATATAGCTATCGGTGTGGAGACACTAAGGATAGATAGTGGGTGCTCTTTGGAGAAAGAGTTCACTGAATTGATCCGTATGAATCCCTGAATGGTAATATACCTAATTGTCAATCAGGCTGATTCATGTCATGATTGTGTATGTAGTCCTTTGACTTGAGACACCATAGACATCTTGTGGATGGATGATCGTGTTTTGATTATGACTTACGAATCCCTAGTCACGGGATATCTAAAACGTCATTTATTGGATACGACATGAAGTCCACGAAGATGATTGTGTGGTCAAGATGGGATCATCCACCCTCGGTATATGAAGAGATCGACTCAAGGAATGAGATGCGGTTAAATCCTTGGCCAAGGTAGCGGAAATATTAGAGAAGTTGTTCTCAATGATTTCCTACTCGCATCATTACTAAATTGAGTGACGGATTAGGGTTTGACAATTAACCATACCCTAAGTCATTCATGAGTCTCGTGTGGATGAAGAATTATACGTACACGGTAACCAATGACGGCAGGGTTCCATGAAAGAGTTCTAATATACTCTATATCTCCTAGAGCACGTGGTGTAGCTTGGCACCCACCGGGCTGGCGACTCAACCTGTCGATTGGGTTAAATCGATCCTTATTCAATTAATCTATATGTTGATATAGTTAATTGATAAGAAGGACCAATAAGTGTTATTGGGTTGATAGAGTCATTAACTGGCGAGATATATGGACCTAGAGGGTCACACACATAAGGTCAATGGACGTCGGTGGATATAGACATAATAATAAGGGTTTTTGTGAAAAGTTCACATTCCCAAAGTCTATAAATAGGGGGAGAACGACCATAATAGAGGTGCCCATGCAAGCCTAGTGGAACTTCTCCTCCCTCTTCTCTTCCTCTCGTGGTGACGAGTGTTCAAGAGGAGATCCGATCGTCTGGAGACTGTGTGGATACTGCTAGAGGCCGGACGCTTGAACGGTTGAAGAACTCTTTCAAATGATCCAAGTAAATATGAATTTTATTCTATACTAGATGATAGGATCACCTAGTATGGATGATGAGATCATCCATTCTTGGTGCTTCCACGACGTTGAATGTTTTGATTCAACACCTTCCGCTGCAATCATTATTTTGGACAAAGATTTGGAGAGCTTTTCGAGCCTGAGATCCCAGCAGTGGTATCAGAGCTAGGTTGTGCTCTTGATAAGCATTCCAACGAGCCCAAGAACGTCCAAAACGGACAAGAAATGAAGGAGTTATGGGATTTCCATTGATGGTCATCACAAGGAGAAGGAGAAGCTCGACCTGATTTCATGGAGGTGCTATTTGTGAGGACACATGGCACCCATGCATATCCATAGTCCCTTGAGGTGACATGTGTAGGGACACATGACACCCATGCAAGGTTATGGCTTCTTGAGGTGACATGTAGAGGACACATGTCCATCATGCATGTGCATGCAGCTTGGTGATGACATGTGGTGAGACACATGTCACCCAATGCATGAACATAATTTTATGTGATGATATGTGTGGGACACATGTCAACCATGCATGGATATATCCTTGGTTTTGACATGTGTTAGGACACATGTCAGCCATGCATGGATATAACCCTTGGTTTTGACATGTGTTAGGACACATGTCAACCATGCATTGAGATAACTTGTTGAGGTGACATGTGGCAGGACATGCATGGCATGGATTATAAAATGATGACACATGGCGTCACCAGGTAAAGCCATGTGGCGACACTATATAAAGCCATGTGGCGAGACCAGATAAGTCCATGTAGCGCCATGCTGGAAGGCCATGTGGCGCCACCTAGGAAGGCCATGTGGCATCACCCGGGAGCACCATGTGGCATCACCAAAGAGCGCCATGTGGCATCACCCAAGAGCGCCATGTGGCATCACCCGGGAATGCCATGTGGCACCATCTGGGAAGGCCATGTGCCGCCATATGGGAACGCCATGTGGCGCCACCTGGGAAGGCCATGTGGCACGACCAAGGAAAGCCATGTGGCGCCGCTTGATGACGCCATGTGGCGACACTTGGCAAGCCCACATGGTGGGAAAATATAAAGAGTTATATTTTGGAATTTTGAATTGAATAATTTAAGGGTTAAGTTATTTTTAAATTCATGAAATTCTTATAATCATTTTAAAGTGTTTAAATGATTACTTCCTTAATTTTAAGCATGATAGTCATGTTTAATTTGCAAAATATTAATATGATTAACTTTTTGCATTGAATTAAATTTATTTATTTATTTGTGATGTTATTAAATTGGATGTGAAACCAATAACATAGATGGACCTATTATAAGATCCCCTATTTATATGTTTTGGTTTATTGATATAACATCATATATGACATATATGTGATATATGTATATGATTATTGAGATAATGATATTTTTGGGTATGGTTATATAGATAACCATGATGTACCCTAACGAAGAGACCCGATAAAACATAAAACCCCTCACATATTAAAATCTAGGCTGAAACGCAAGAGTTACGAACTCACGCGTGGTCCTCCTTTGTTATAGCCTTAGTATCCAAATCACTTTAAGTTGGGTTGGTGGAGTCCACTTCAAGCCTGCTTATCGAAGAAGAGGAACTAAGAACTAGTGTATGACACAAGGCCGGGGTAGAGGAACCGTTTGGTTTGGTGGAGTCCACTCCAGGACCACTCGCGAATCTATTTCCGTCAAGTAACAAAGGTATGGCTTAGACCGAACTCAGTGGTTGGTGGAGTCCACTCCAGGCCGCATGAGCGTCAGGGACCGAAGTATGATCAGATATTGCAAATGTTGTAAGTTTCATGAGATGGATGCTCAACAATATATTATGATTGGTGGAGTCCACTCCAGGTCATAGTATAGTTGTTGAGATTCTGATCCCCACTAGGAGATTGTCGGTTCTCCCTTTTCATGCACATGAGGGTTGTGTGAATTGCTTAATTTTAGTGGGAGCATTATTTTCAATGAACATAATATCTGCAAAGAATTAATCATTAATTCTTATTCATCTCCAATAGGCAAAGTTGTCGTCGACTAACCCTCTTCGTGGCATTATGGATGTCAATCGTTTGACTGGCCCAAACTTCACTAATTGGCTCAAGAACTTAAAGATCTTACTTAAGTCTGAGCGTTGAACATGCTTTTTACTGCCGAGGGGAACCTTTAGAAGGAAAAACCCCAAGTCCTCTTTGTTGGTGGGACCAACAAGAAGAGGAAGGTAGCTTTTGCCTCCAAAAGGGGCAAAGGGAAGAAGCAAGTGAAAGCAACTTTGACAAAGAAGGACGGCGATGACAAGGGAACGTGTTTCCACTGTGGTGTGAAATGACATTGGAAGAGGAATTGTAAAAAAAAAATACCTCAACGAGAAAGCTCAGCGGAAGCATGATGATGCTCCAGGTATCTATGGTTTTTGGAAAGTTGTGGCGAGTTATAATGTAAAACGAAGGTTCGACCGTAGGGAGAGAAAGTTGTGACGAGTTTATGAGCGGGAGATAAAAGAAGGGTAACGAAGATTAAGAAGGCGAGCGAGCGGGTACCGGAGGCCGCGCCTCAGAATGTGCTTAGACTTCTGATGAGACCTTGGCTCTTTTGCTTGATTAGGGAGATCGTTGCCAGAGGAGATGTAGTGGTGGAAAGAATTCCATCAACCGACAACCTTGCAGATCCACTGACTAAGCCTTTAGCTCAAGAAGTCTTTGAGCGTCATTGCACAACTATGGGGTTGTTGAATAAGGGCAATTGGCTTTAGTCCAAGTGGGAGATTGATGGATATTATGTGGCCTATAAGCCAATCACACGTTTATCAATCTTGTTTATGTTCGTTGAAATGAAATTTATTCATTGTCATTCTTGTGTGATGTTTGCAATGAAGTCCATGAGCATGTGCAATGACTAAGTGAATTATGATGAGATCATGATATAGTGATCGCTAGTCTTTAAACATATGTTCTAAACATTCCTATTCGTGGGATATTCGAGAAGGACATCGAATTATCAGGAAAGAATAGCACTATCTGATCCATCTCATAGGATGAGTATGGCCGATCCTATAGCCATCGGTGTGGAGACACTAAGGATAGATAGTGTGTGCTATTTGGAGAAAGAGTTCACTGAATTGATCCGTATGAATCCTTGAATGGTAATATACCTAATTGTCATAATCAAATGCTCCCAAGTATGCATCTTTATGCAACTTCTGTAATCTTCTATCACCAACATGCCCAAGTCTACAATGCCATAAGTAGGCTTCGTTCACACCATGTTTACTCTTCTTAAGAGCAACATCTATTTGGAGATTATAAGAAGAAACATCAATCACATATAAACCATTGACTAATGGTGCCGTAGCAACCAATTTACTTCCCAAGTAAATATCACAAGAACCTCTTCATTTTTTTTTGTCATTTAACTCTTAAGGCCTTGTTTTAAGCCAATTTTTTTTCTTCACCCAATTATATTTTTTCACATTTCTTTTTATATTTTCATGCAAATAATGTGGAATAATCATTGTTTTCCCTTGAAACATGCAAGGATTTTATGCATGCACACTAAAAAATTTTGTCAAAGAATTTTTATCTAAAGCCTTTGATTCAGCAACATTGGTTCATCTTCGCGATGCCTTCAGGTTAGTAATCAACTTTCTCATATAATTAGAGGTGCAGTTCATGTTAGATGTGGAGTAGGAGTGGAATTTTCAATATATGTCTGAAAATCTTACCACACCTCTTCAAATATTATGATGTTCTTTATTGATATCTCCTTTGTTTCAAATTTGATTGATGTTTGGTTTGTTTCATTGGATTCCTTTCTCTCCCTCCTTTAAATTATTGATATCTATGTTTTTGCTTTCATCCTCTAATTTGACCAAATTTTTATCTCTTGTTGTCTTTAGCCCAATTCCCTGTGGATTTGACCCATATTCACTATTTTACTTATTTTAATTACCTTTAGAGTGGATTCAATTTTATTTTTATGCATAAACATGTGACTTATTAAGTGCATAAACAATTTCATGTTTATCAATTATCACAAAAATAACTAGCATGAATGTCGACAACAAGAGCTAGCTCCTCTATCAATCTTGCCAAACTTAAGTCGTGAATAATATTGAGAGGAAAAATGTAGAAATAGAGGCACACATAGAACCTTATATGTATGTCAGGATATGAGGTTGATAAGGCTTCTATAATTTCAATCAAAACATCAAAAGTGGTAGAATACATTGAATTAGATATTAAAAACACCAAGGCACTGCGAACATATAATCATATCATATATGTATGAGAAAATATACTTATATGGTTCTCTTGAAATAGGTATTAAGGCTATTCAAGTGTCTAGCCTCTAGTGGTATCCACACGATCTCCATATGGTTGGATCTCTTCTTCAAAGATCTTCACTAAGAGAGAAAGAGAAGAAAAGAGAGAATTCCCAAAAGGCTTGCATAGGCACCTTGAGTTATGGTCGTTCTCCCCCCATTTATAAACACTTAATATATAGATTTTTCATAAAAACTGGTGGCGTACGACCCTCGTCGCCACCAAGACACGATACCACGGCGCCAGAGGAGCCCTTTTGCGCGCGCGGATCTATCCGTTTATCTTTATTTCTTTATTATGAACTTTTTGACCCGCACGTGTTTAAGCGGGTCCTCGTTTATTTCTTCTCTCTTTTAGGCTTCCGAGTGGGTTCTTCCCTTTTCGGGATCCCTTTCGTGAAGCTCATCCTTCTTTGTGAACCTTATTTCTTTCTATGAGCATGTTAGGTGTGGGTTGTGGGCCTCAAGTGGGCCCTTTCCCCTCTCGGCCCATTATGGGCTCTATAAGAGGGGAAGGGACCCCCCCCCCACAAACCCTAGCCGTTATTTGAAGAAAGAAAGGAGTGAACTCCCTCTCAAGTGGTTGCTCAAGGACGACCAGGGAAGGAGTCCAACCGCCGCCGCCGCATGCATCCGTGCCGCCGCCGCCGCGACGACCGCCGCCACTCCTTGCCCCGGCCACGGGTTCTTCTCCACTGTCATCGCGACGCCGCTGTCCTCAAGCCGCCGCTGCGCCGCCGCCGCCGCCACTGGACCGCCGTGCCGCCATCCTCAACTCCTCCACCCACCGGTCTTCTTCCTCCCCTGCCGCATAGCCCCTCCACGAACCTCCCGATTTTCCCCATTCCGATCATCCTCCATCGTCTCCCTCTCCTGCAAACCCCCGAACCATCCTCTCCATCTTCTCCCGGTTTCCCCCTTCAGGCCCGTTCCGGCAAACTTCCCATCACCATTTCCTAGCCTTCCCCGTCCTCACCTCGCGACCTCACCGGCCATCTTCCGTCGTCCCGAATTCCTCCAGTCCCTCCCCGTCGCGCCATCACGAACTTCCCCCTCCTGGCGATTTTTCTCCCGGCCGCTTCCTCTCACCCCTCCGCCGTCGACAAATATCCACCTCTCCCCTCCTGAATTCCCCATCGCGAAACCCCCCCCCCCTCTACCTTTGCGATTTCCCCTCTTTCACCACCCTTCTCCAACCATTCCGCCAACTCCTTACGTGTCTTCCCCCCCTCCGACGCAGGTTCACTTTCCCCAACGCAAGCTTCCCTCTCTGTCCCCCCGCAGAAACGATAATTCTCTCTCTCGCCATTGCGCGGACATTCCAAATCTACTATCGCCAAATTTCCTACCTCCCGCCCTCTCTCGACCGCGAACTTTAACTTCCCCCACCCCCGCGCGACTCCTACCTTCCAACCCTGCCCTCCTCCATTACCCAAATTTGGTGCACGTCGGAAGTTTAATTCCGTCGAACGCCACCACTACCATCAAATTACATGTCCTCTTCCTGTGCCCCGTTCATCCGCACGCTCCCGCCATTGTGCCGACCTCAATTCCCCTCTACGGAGACGCGACCTTCCCCACGAACCCCTCTCGGCCTCACCGTCACCCCAGTGTCGGTCCGCCATGATTCCACACCACGCCGGCCGATTCCTCTTCCATCTTCTGATAGTCGTGGCCCCATCTTCCCAACCGTCCGTTTCCCCCATCCGCGACGTAACTTGTCTGAAATTCACGCTTCCACAAACTATCCCGTCCACCCCGAAATCCCGATGCCCCGTCCACCTTTCGCCTTATCGGAAACCCACCCTAAGCCCCATTAATTTCATCCCTTTCCTAGTCATCCACGTTCCATTGCCTCACCTGAACTCCCTTTCCGCGACCTCACACTCTCTTCCTATCGAATTCCTGTCGCCGCGAACGCCAACATCAAATTCGGATTCCTCTCTCCATTCGCTGAATTTGAGTGCCCCTCAACCCAATTTCCTCCCCAGTCCTGCCCATCTCCGAGATCCCTCTTCCTTCCCGGGCATTCCACCCCATCACTACCCGACTGTCCGCCCGTTTCCCCTCCACGATCCGACCATTTTTCCTGACGCACGCTTCCGTTCTCCTGTCGTCCATTCCCAACACCCCACACTTTCTCTCAACGACCCCCTGTGCCACGTCTCTGGGTATTCCCCTCTTCCCTGCGACCAAGTGCACCCCTCCACCCCCGGGGTTGACTGCACTCCCCGGGTTGACCGTTCCACTCCGGATTGATATTCACTTATCCCGTTTTCCCCGTGCCGCCACGGTCTTCCCCGCGCCGACCCAGTCCGCGTGGGCCCCGTCTCTATTGTCACGACCCTGTCTGAGTCCTGCTTATCAACCTCTCCTACTGCTTGAGTCCGCCGACCCGGTTGCCCTCCTGCATCGAGATTTTGCCATACCACATCGGCGCTGTTTCGGCCTACACTCCTGCTGATCGTCCATGTCGTGTACGACCGATCTCCTTCATCACGATCGACCGGGTTCGCGCCCCGCGGGTTAGCTTCAACCCCTCTTTCAAAGTTAATTACTTTTCGAAGCGTTTCCTTTACTCGTCTCCACCACCGTCGGACAACGTAGGTAGGATAGTACGACTATAGGTTCGAGACTTCTGACACGTACGTCGGGTTCGACATCGAGCGTGGGCTGTAGCCTCTCGGCTACTCCACGACAAGCGACTTCCACGCCTCCGAACGTAGATCGAGAGGATCTCACCCTATCCCTCATCGCGAGTTTCCCCGGGTCACCCGGAGTCGATTCCGCTGATCGGTATGCCTGCTCGTACTTAGGTTTAGGTTAGGTCTCATACTTAGGGTCTAGGACTCGCCTACCCATATATTAGGTTTGACTGGCCTATCCTTAGTCATCCTCAGATTCATTGATCAGGCACGAGGATTTTCACCACCGCGTCCTGCATCAAAAACCCTCATAATTATGTCTATATCTAACAACATTCGATTGACCTTATAGATATGACCCTTTAGGTCCATATATCTCACTAGTTAATAACTCTATATATTCAAAAACACCTTATCGGTTAACCTTTATTAATTATCTATGTCAACAAATAGATCAATTAAAGGATTGATTTAACCTAATCTATAGCTTGAGTTGCCAACCTGTTGGGTGCCAAGCTACACCTTGTACTCTAAGAGGTATGGAGTACTTTAGAACTTCCGTATGAAACCTTATCATCATCAGCTACCATGTATGTATAATCTTTCGTTCGCATGAGACTCATGAATGACTTAGGGTAAGGTCAACTGTCAAACCCTAATAAACCACTCTATTTAGTACTAATGCACGAAGGAAATCATCAGGAACTCCTTTAATATTTTTATCACGTTAGCAACAATTTCATCGCATCTCATTCTTTGAGTCAATCTTCTCAAGTATCGAGGGCAACGATCCCATCTTGACCACATAATCATCTTCGAGGATTTCATGTTATTTCTAATATATGATGTTTTGAAGATAAAGTGACTAGGGATCCTTAACTCATAATCAAAATACGGTCATCTGACCAAAAAGATGTCTTTGGTACCTCAAGTCAAAGGACTAAATACACGACCGTGACATGAATCAACTGATGGATATTATGTGGCCTATAAGCCAATCACACTTTTATGCATTTTGTTTATGTTCATTGAAATGAAATTTATTTATTGTCATTCTTGTGTGATGTTTGCAATGAAGTCCATGAGCATGTGCAATGACTAAGTGAATTATGATGAGATCATAATATAGTGATCACTAGTCTTTAAACATATGTTCTAAATATTCCTATTCATGGGATATTCGAGAAGGACATTAAATTATCCAGAAAGAATAACAATATCTAATCCATCTCATATGATGAGTACGGCTGATCCTATAGCCATCGATGTGGAGACACTAAGGATAGATAGTGGGTATTTTTTGGAGAAAGAGTTCACTGAATTGATCCGTATGAATCCTGGAATGGTATTATACCTAACTGTCAATCATGTTGATTCATGTCATGGTTGTGTATGTGGTCCTTTGACTTAAGACACCAAAGACATCTTGTGGATAGATGATAGTGTTTTGATTATCACTTACGAATCCCTAGTCACAGGATATCTAAAACGTCATATATTGGATACGACATGAAGTCCACGAAGATGATTGTGTGATCAAGATGGGATCATCTACCCTCGGTATTTGAGGATATTGACTCAAAAGGAATGAGATGCGATGAAATCCTTGGCCAAGGTAGTAGAAATATCGGAGAAGGAGTTCTCGATGATTTCTACACGCATCAGTGTTAACTTGAGTGACCGATTAGGGTTTGACATTTGACCATACCCTAAGTCATTCATGAGTCTAATGAGGATGAAGGATTATACATACATGATAATCGATGACGGGAAGGTTCTATAAGTGAGTTCTTACATACTCCATATCTCCTAGTGTACGTGGTGTAGCTTGGCACCCAACGGGCTGGCAACTCAACCTATCGATTGAGTTAAATTAATCCTTGATTAATTAATCTATATGTGGATGTGGATAATTAATTAAGGTTGACCAATAAGGTGTTATTTGCTCTATAAAGTTATTAACTAGTGAGATATATGGACCTAGATGGTCACACACATAAGGTTTATGGATGTTGGTGGATATAGACATTATTATGAGGGTTTTTATGAAAAAACCTCATACTAAATGTCTATAAATAGGGGGAGAACGACCACAACTCAAGGTGCACATGCAAGCCTTGTAGAAATTCTCTCCTTTCTTCTCTTTCTCTCTTAGTAAAGAACTTTGAAGAGGAGATCCAACCATCCGAAGACCGCGTAGATACTGCTAGAGGCTAGACACTTAAATAGCTTTAATAACTCCTTCAAGGAAACCCTGTAAGTATGTTTTCTCATTCCTATTAGATGATAGGATCATTGTTCTTGGTGGCTTGGTATTTTGAATGTCCGATTCAATGTTTTCCGCTGCATTTGATGTTTTAATCAAAATTTTGAAAAGTTATCGACCTCAAATCCCATCATCAACCCAATTGACAAATAGGTATAATGTCATTCAATATTCATATGGATCATTTCGGTTAGCTCTTTATCTAAAGAACATCCAATGATAATTGATATCTCCGAACAAATGGCTACAAGATCAACCATACTAATTATATAAGTTAGATTATAGAGTATTATTCTTTCCGGATAATTTGATGTCCTTCTTGAATATCCCTCATGAATAGGAATGTTTAGTACATATGTTTAAAAACTAGTGATTATTATATTATGATCATATCATAATTCACTTAGTTATTACATATGCGCATAGAGTTCATTGTAAACATCACACAAAAAAGAAAAATGAATCAATTTCATTTCAATGAACATAAACAAGATACATTAAATTGTGATTAGCTTATCGGCCACATTATTATGAGGACTTTTATGAAAAAGTCATATACTAAATGTCTATAAATAGGGAGAGAATGACCATGACTCAAGGTGCCCATGCAAGCCTTGTGAGAATTCTTTATATTCTTTCCTTTCTCCTTTGGTGAAGAGCTTTGAAGAGGAGATCCAACTATATAGAGATCGTGTGGATACCGCTATAGGTTAGACACTTGAATAGCTTTAAGAACTATTTCAAGGAACCTAGTAAATATATTTTTCTCATACATATTAGATGATAGGATCATCGATTCTTAGTGCCTCGATGTTTTGAATATATGATTCAATGTAATTTGTTACACTCGATGTTTTGATCAAAATATTTTAAGACTTATAAAACTCATATCTTAACACTTATACGCTGCAATACCTTTTCCATCATCAATAACATGTATGTCTAATCATTCATCCATGCGAGACCCATCAATGACTTAGGGTAGGGCTCTCCAAAACTGAACCGCATTTCAGTAAAACTGAACAGAATCCGACGATTCTTAATTTTTTCATATACTGAAGTCCAATTTCAATTTTAGTTTTTCAATTCATTCTCACTGAATTGAAAAACCATGAACTTTGGACTCACCTCGCGACCATTCATGATTCACTTCTCTCTCTCTTTGGCGCTCACTCGTGTCACAATTTCGACATCCATCTACAGTTCGCCCTAATTTCCCCTCTTGTTGATCGAAGGCATTCATCGAAGGCTAAAAGCTCTGTCTAGCTCTTGACAAGTCTCACAATACTCTATGTCCCTCTCTATGATTGAAAAATCCCCATTGAAGCTCAAGCTGCATAAAAATCAATCAGCTTCTCCAGGTTAGAGGAGACTTTTATTTTAATGTTTTTTCCCCCAAATTCTTCAATCCTGAAGCATCCCGATTCACTCTCCCATTCAAACTCAAAAAGGAGAAAATTGCTTGCTGCTATTTAGAACTTTTTGAGAAACTAATTTTTGAGAACAATTGATCAATTCTGATCAATTGTTCGATTTGATCTGATCCATATTTTATTTTAGAAAAATTTTTATCTGATACAAATTCTGCATTGTCAAAAGAGGACAATGCAATCATTGACGATCATTCTAGCTATATAAGAAATCAGTGATTATTATGATTAATAAGATAACCAATCACTTCGGGAAACTCCAAAGATTAGATTTATTGCATTGGTTACTATTCATGTATTTCATAAAAAATAGAAAAGAGGATATACTCGAACTTGGGATTTTATTTCATTACTGAGTATCCTAAACTAATAATGATGAACACAGATTAGTTGAGAAAGAGATGATTGAATCAAATCAAAATAATTCTTTTTCTAAGTTATATTTATGTCAAATGACAATAAGAATGTTATACCATATTCCATTAACACACTTTAAGGGCTATATGATATATCGGTGTTGAAGTAGGCCAACATTTATATCAGCAAATAGGAAGTTTACAAGTTGATAAACGTGAAAAGACGGTCGTTAAATGCGCAAATATACATATCAAAAAAATATATACTCAACTCTTCAAATTCAGATATAAATTTAAAACAATGACGAGTCAAGGTCGAATCCACAGAGAGGAGGGTTACAATATTGAAATCAGAAGATATTTTTTTGGTAATTTTATATTTAGAAAGTGGAAATGATCAATGGAAGGAAGAACATGTTTACGGAATGAGATAAACCGATCAAATGCTTCCAAACTCTTCATCGATGGTGAAAAAATGATTTTAGGGTTTTGAAAATGAGAAAATAATAATAAACTGATAGGGGAAATAGTAAAAGATGGATAAATATGTTCCTAATTTAAGTATTCATGATGAAAACATGATAACATGCAATTTCATGCATTAATATCATGCATTTTATGCATTTCAAAGATTGAAAACCCTTCATCGATGGTGAAAAAGTGATTTTAGGGTTTTGAAAATGAGATAATAATAATAAACTGATGGGAAAAATAGAAAATATGGATAAATATGATCCTAATCTAAGTATTCATGATGAAAACATGATAACATGCAATTTCTTGCATTAATATCATGCATTTTATGCATTTCTTCTTTAAAATATAATCATAAATGCATGTGATCCCGATTTCAAATGATTAAATGAATAAATTCTATGTTTTAAAATATATTCTTGATTTTTTAAAATTAATAATATTTTATGAGCTTTTAATGATATTGAATTATCAAGAATATAATTTTCTTTGATTATAAAATAAAATTTATATTTAAAATGCCTTAATTGATATGAAAATATTTATGAAGTGCACGTTTTCATGAATCTTATTGAATGAACTTATTTCTAAGAGGACATTAATATTTTTCTTAATTTTTTTGGAATTTTTATGAATATTTTAAGAAATTTAAATCATTGAAAAAATTTATTTTATATATAAAGAAAGTAAATAAATAATAAACAAAAAAGAAGAGAGGAGGGAAAGTTGTTCTCTCTCTCTCTCTCACTCCCTCTATTTCTCTCTCTCGCGCCTCCTCCTTCCTCTCTCCATGCGCTCGTGCACACGTCCCTCCCTCGCTTGCCCTCAGCTTCTTCACCGCCCATGTTTTTTGCCATCGACGAGAGAGAGGAGAGAAAAGGGAGGAGATAATATAAAGGAGAGAGGGGAGAGAATTTTTTTTGCAGGTTGACTCGCAATTTGATCGGAGGGGTTTTGACCGAAGCGCTTTGACCGACGTAATTGAGGAGATAGAAGATCAGCTCAACGGTCCAGATTGCTCCAAATTAAAATTTTGGTATCTCATGATCCTAATCGAGTTAGGGGCTGAAATTTCGTGGGCATGTTAGTCATTTCAAGCTCCATGAATCTGCTTGAGCTAATTTAAATTCTAAGAAAAAAAAAGGTAATGAATGTTTCTTTGTTTGCCTCTAGCATTGACTAGCTAGAAGGAAAGAAGGCAGTGATAGACCATTCTTCGTGTATGGAACACCAATTTTAGTGAGTTTCTTCTCTTCTCTTTTCATTCTTTATGTTGGATGCAAGACGCCTAGCCTAGGAGAAATGTACGGGCTCTCAAATGTATGTTTTGATTAGAGAGCATCACTAGATGTCTTTTCATCATAAATCTTTAGATTATGATCATTTTCTATCCATATTTTCTATCCTCTCATCTTTTCATCCATACTTTCATATTTACAAACCCTTAAAACCACTTTTCCACCATTGATCAAGGGTTTTCAATCTTCAAAAGGAGCTTGCAAGCATTTGATCAGTTTATTTCATTTCCTCATGCATCTTCTTCCTTTCATCGATCATTTCCACTTTCTAAATCTAAAAAAATACCAAAAATATCTTCTGATTTTAATCTTTTAACCTTCCTCCCTGTGGATTCGACCTTGACTCGCCACCGTTCTAAATTTAAATCTGAATTTGAAGATTTGAGTATAAATTTATTTGATACGTACATTTGTACACTCAACGACTGTGTTTTTACTCGTATCAAAACACATCTAGTGATGCTCTCTAATCAAAACATACCTTCGAGAGCCCGTACATTTCGCTATGGCTAGGCGTCTTGCATCCAACATGAAGAATGAAAAGAGAAGAGAAGAAACTCACTAAAAATAGTGTTCCATACATGAATAATGGTCAATTGATGCCTTCTTTCCTTCGGCTAGCCAGTAACTAGAGGCAAATAAAGAAACATTTATAACCCTAATTTTTATCTCAGAACTTAAATCAGCCCCAAAAAATTTGTGGAGCTTGAAATGACGATCATGCCCAAGAAATTTCAGCCCCTAACTCAATCAGGATCATGAGATATCGCAATTTTAAGTTAGAGAAAGAAGGAAGAAGAAGAGGGGGAGAAAATTTTCTCCCCCTCAAGTGTGCATGCACGCGCGTGCGAGGAGACAAGAGAGAGGAGAGGGGGAGCGAAATAGAGAGATCGTGAGAGAGAGGGAGAGCAATCGCGTGAGAGAGAGAGAGAGAGAGCGAGGAAAAAAGAGGAATTGGAGGAGAGGGGGTTCTCCTTGCACCTCGCCTCGTGACGGAAGCCATTTCTATCGTGAGGAGATGCGAGGAGAGAGATAAAATGAGAGAGAGGAGAGCGTGGGAGAGAGAAGAGAGAGGCGCATTGCAAGAGAAGGCGAAGAATGCGCACGACGAGAAAATTTCCTTCGCACGCATGAGAGGAGAGAACGCGGAGAGAGCGAGGAAGAGATGGTGATTCGCGGAAGAGAGAGGGAGAGGAGCATAGAAAGAAATAGAAAAAGAGGGAGAGCGTTCATGAGAGAGAGGGTGATCGGAAGAGAGAGAGGGGGGGAGAGAGATCAATCGCAATCGAGAGATCGAGATCGAGATCGAGATCAATCGATCACGAGAGAGAATGATTATCATAATTTTAATTTCAAAAAATTCCTTAAAAGTTTTATAAAATCCAGAAAATAAAATTCTCATTAAATTAATATCATTAAATCAATATTCTTGATAAATCAATATCATTAAATGATCATAAATATTATTAATTTATGAAAAATCAAGAATACTTCTAAATTATAAAAATATCATGTTAATCATTTTAAATCATGATAACATGCATTTATGATTATATTTTAAATAAAAGATGTATGAAATTCATGATAGCAATGCATAAAATTGCATGTTATCACAAGTCCATGCCCAAGTACTTATTACTTCTAGGGTTGTAATTGCTATCTTATTAGGTTCAGTTACCCAAGCTGTTCGAAATCCACAAACTATACCTGTTGATGGTAAAATTTTTTTTGAATATCTCCTTGAATTCATTCGAGACTTGAGTAAAACTCATATTGGAGAAGAATATGGTCCTTGGGTTCTGATAACATGCAATCTTAACATGACAAAACATGATTATTAATGCAAAATAAGGCATAAAACATTCCATTTATATGCATGTTATCATACTTTGAGTGCATTTCTATCATTCTATGTAATTTTATGTTATAATATCAAAATGCGTTAATTTAGGGTTAATTATGATGAATTAAAGATTAAAGATTTTATAACCCATCTTTACTTGAGATTATAAGTGGTTTTTAAAGTTAAATAATAGGAGAAATCATTTTTATGAACATTCATTTAATTTTCTAGAGTTAAAATCTTAAAGAAATGAATGTATTTTTGAGATAAGAATTAAATCTCTTGTTATTTAAATAATTTGACTTTTTAGAATGATAGATAATTAAATTTCAGATCAAATGAAAGAAATTTGGATTAATTTGGAGTTGTATTTTGAAAGTTATGATTTTTAGAATTTTTAGGGATTTTTTTAGATTTTTTAAGAATTTATTTTCGATTTAAATTGATTAAAATAATTAAAGTTAATGCAAAAAGCGGTTTATTTCCGCGCGGGGCCACGTGGATGCGCCGTGACAGCGCCACGCGGCGCCTACGCGTATTATACATTTATATTTTATATATATTCTATATAATATGGGTTTTCAGCCTTCCGTAGACCAGAAGGGTATTCAACCTATAAGATCATCGGGTGTTATAAACCCGAATTTCTTCACTAATCTTTTCCGTGTGGGACTAAAGTCCTACACAGTTTTATTAATTGCAGGACACATGGCGCAGGGAGAGGCGTTGGATCGACGGCGCTGATAACATGCAATCTTAACATGATAAAACATGATTATTGATGCAATTTAAGGCATAAAATATTCCATTTATGTGCATGTTATCATACTTTGAGTGCATTTCTATCATTCTATGCAATTTTATGTTATAATCTCAAAATGTAATAATTTAGGGTTAATTATGATGAATTAAAGATTAAAGATTTTATAACCCATCTTTACTTGAGATTATAAATGGTTTTTAAAGTTAAATAATAAGAGAAATCATTTTTTATGAACATTCATTTAATTTTCTAAAGTTAAAATCTTAAAGAAATGAATGTATTTTTGAAATAAGAATTAAATCTCTTGTTATTTAAATAATTTGACTTTTTAGAATGATAGATAATTAAATTTCAGATCAAATGAAAGAAATTTGGATTAATTTGGAGTTGTATTTTGAAAGTTATGATTTTTATAATTTTTAGGGATTTTTCTGGATTTTTCCAATTTAATTTTCAATTTAAAACGTTTAAAATAATTAATAATTTGACAAAAATGTGTTTATTATTCGCGCGGGCCCCACGTGGATGCGACGTGGCACTTAGGGCCACGTGGCAGCGCCACACGGGCTCACGCGGCGCCTACGCAACGCATATACATTATATTCATATAGTATATATACTTTATATAATAAGGGGTATTCAGCCTTCCGTAGCCCGGAAGGATATTCAAACCCCTTAATCCGTCGAGCCTTATAAACCCGACGGATTTCATTAAAATTTTCTGTGCGGGACTAATCCACACAGTGTTATAAATGCAGGCTACGTGGAGCGATGAGAGGCGTTGGATCAACGACGCATAAAAAATCCACACGTCGATCGCGTGGACACGGACCACCGATCAATCAATCACGCACGTGCCTTTTTAAGACGAGCTATAACGGTCAGATCTTCTGCGATGTGGCGGCATCACACGCGTCGATCACGTGGTGCGCGGACCACCGATCGCGATCGAAGACACATGCGATTTAAAGATGGATTATAACGGTCCTGATTAAATCGTGCGTTACTCATCTGGACCGTTGGATCACGATCTAAAGGACGACGTTTGATGTGTTTTATAACGCACACGATCCAAGCTTCATTGGGCTGTCCATTGGCGATCAGACGATCAGGACTTAAAGGTAACGGTTCGTGATGAACCGTTTCATCACAGCCGTTCATCAAAGCGATCGGACGGTTACGCCCAAAACGCTTATAAAATGAACTGTTCTTCGACATTTGTAAGCATTCGAGGAAGATTTCACTTAATCGACCTATCTACATGCATCTTCTCTTGAATCTCTCACTTGTGATCGCTTGTAGACTCGATTTTGCGTCCAAAGAGTGTTTATAAGTGAGATTTCGTCGATCGAGCGAGGATAATTTGTCTCTTGAACACCGATGTTCACGATTGAATTCGCGGAATGAATAGTTGTCGATTCGGGGATCAATTGGATCGATTTGATCGTTATTTCGGGTTAGAAAACAAGTTATTCCTCTTATATATCGTCATGTATCATCAATTTTAGGTTTAGGATTTCAATTTAGTTCAATTTCGTTTTTAATTTCAATTTGTGTTCTTCGCGATTCTGAAAATTTCCTCCCACTTCCATCTTTGGTTTCTCCGTGATTACTAATCCAAATCGAGCGATTTTTTTATTCCATGGATATATCTTTGAGTTATCTTTCTAAATCTACCATTTTCCCTAATTTCTCACCTCAATTCATCGTCCAATTTGACCAAAATCCAAAAGATCTCTCAAAAACATCTTAATTCCCTCTGGATTCGACCCTTATTTACCATTATACCCCTCAATTCGTTATAAATTCTCAAAATTGGTAAGTTCGGTATTATTTTTGACACGAGACCGTGTGAAATCGACGACCTCGCGGTCTCGTCTCGTCAGGCGCATCGGAAATCCACGCGTCGATCGCGTGAACACCGGACCACCGATCAATCAATCATGCACGTGTCTTAAAGGCGTAATTATAACGGCTTAGACTTTATGCGACGTGGCGGCATCACACACGTCGATCGCGTGGATGCGCGGACCACCAGATTGGATCAAGCACGTGCCCTATTAAATTGAGTTATAACGGCCACGATTTCACGCGATCAAACGCATCTGAAGAGTTAGATCGCGATCCAACGGCGTCGTTTGATGGCATTTTATAACGCATCTCACGAGATCAAATCTGGAGCGTCCATTCAAGATCGGAAGGCCTATCTTTAATCATAACAGTTCACCGTTACGAATGCATCTGGACCGTTGATGAAGCTTGTAACGCATTCATCGGACGGTTTCGCCCAAATTAGCCTATAAAACGAAGTGTTCTTCGTGATTGTAAGACATTCGAGAAGGCTTTTCGCTAATCGACCATTCTAAACCTCTCCTCTCTTGAATCTCTCACTTGTAATCGCTTCTAGACTCAATTTCGCATCCACGGAGTGTT
>CM044106.1:17748081-17831884 GCA_024174645.1 Lemna minuta
AACATCCTCATGGCTATCCGCGACCGCGATCGAACGTCACCGCAAGATCATCGTGCAAAAACCTCATCCGTCAAGCCAACATACGATCGGAGACTCCTAGCCGGAGTCTGCGGCGGGGATTCTCTACGTATGATCCTCCTTTTCTTGGTAAATATCGTACTCGTTGCAGAGAATTGTGACGGTAAATAGATGACAGTTTCTGCTGGAAATGTTGTTCAAAAATAGGCCTGTATCGAAGAATTTTCTTTGAACCAGCACTGGTTCAACCCAGGTGTGCTACGTCCCCGATCGCAGAATTTTAGAAATTTTTATCTGGATGTCTGCTCTCGCGCGAGCGAACGGTTATTCGCATTTCTTTCGAGTCGGAACCACACAGTGACCTCTCGCGCAACCTCTCTCTATCTCCTCTCGCTTTCGGTTTAACCTCTAAACCGTTACGTAATTTCGCGTGACCAGGTCAAATCGCACCACTCTAGACTCGTTCCGCCTATCTCTCTCTCTGGCTTAATCTCACGAATGACTGTAGAACAAAGCATAACCGTGCTCTCCTTCTCTCACTCTCTCGTTCAAGCCTTTCTTGCTTCCAAGAATCCCTTCTCTCCCATTACGCTAAGCTTCCGTGCTTCGTCAGACCAACCCCTCGTGAGAAGCATCAAGATATCGCTCCTCTCCTTACCACTGAGTGCGGGGAGGGAGGGAGGGAGGGAGGGAGGAGGGAGGGTGAGACTGGGGCGGGCGAGGGAGGGGAGGGAGAGTGAGGCTGGGGAGGGAGGGAGGGAGGGAGGGAGGGAGGGGAGGGAGGGTGAGACGGGCGGGCGAGGGGAGGGAGAGTGAGGCGGAGAGAGAGAGAGAGAGAGAGAGAGAGAGAGAGAGAGAGAGAGAGAGAGAGAGAGACTTATATGTGGACACTTGAAAAGGTGAGACTTTTATATGACAAAATAAAAGTTGAGACTTATATGTGGACTTTTTAAAAAGTTTGGACTGATATCTGACAAAAAAAAAGGTTGGACTCATATCTGGTACAAGTGATAAAGTTTAGACTCATATATGATATTAGCCCTATTTAAAATGCCTTAATTGATATGAAAATATTTATGAAGTGCACGTTTTCATGAATCTTATTGAATGAACTTATTTCTAAGAGGACATTAATATTTTTCTTAATTTTTTTGGAATTTTTATGAATATTTTAAGAAATTTAAATCATTGAAAAAATTTATTTTATATATAAAGAAAGTAAATAAATAATAAACAAAAAAGAAGAGAGGAGGGAAAGTTGTTCTCTCTCTCTCTCTCTCACTCCCTCTATTTCTCTCTCTCGCGCCTCCTCCTTCCTCTCTCCATGCGCTCGTGCACACGTCCCTCCCTCGCTTGCCCTCAGCTTCTTCACCGCCCATGTTTTTTTGCCATCGACGAGAGGAGAGAAAAAGGGAGGGGATAATATAAAGGAGAGAGGGGAGAGAATTTTTTTTGCAGGTTGACTCGCAATTTGATCGGAGGGGTTTTGACCGAAGCGCTTTGATCGACGTAATTGAGGAGATAGAAGATCAGCTCAACGGTCCAGATTGCTCCAAATTAAAATTTTGGTATCTCATGATCCTAATCGAGTTAGGGGCTGAAATTTCGTGGGCATGTTAGTCATTTCAAGCTCCATGAATCTGCTTGAGCTAATTTAAATTCTAAGAAAAAAAAAGGTAATGAATGTTTCTTTGTTTGCCTCTAGCATTGACTAGCTAGAAGGAAAGAAGGCAGCGATAGACCATTCTTCGTGTATGGAACACCATTTTTAGTGAGTTTCTTCTCTTCTCTTTTCATTCTTTGTAATCGCTTCTAGACTCAATTTCGCATCCACGGAGTGTTTATAAGTGAGATTTCATCGATCTATCATGGAGAATTTGTCTCTTGAACACTGATGTTCATGTTTTGAATTCGCGGAATGAATAGCCGTCGATCCGAGCGATCAATTGGATCGATTTGATCGTTATCTTGATGAGACGAGACCGCGAGGTCGTCGAATTCACACGGTCTCATGTCAAAAATTAATCCGAACTTTCCAATTTGGGGAATTAAGAGTGAACTGAAGGGTATAATGGTAAATAAGGGATCGAATCCACAGGGAATTAAGGTATTTTCGAGAGATCTTTTGGAATTTGGTCAAATTGGACGATGAATTAAGGTGAGAAATTAGGGAAAATTGTGGTTTTATAAAGATAACTCAAAGATCTATCCGTGGAATCAAAAATCGCTCGATTTAGATTAGTAATCATGGAGAAATCAAAGATGGAAGTGGGATGAAATTTTCGGAATCGCAAAGAACACAAAGTGAAATTAAAAACGAAATTGAACTAAATTGAAATCCTAAACCTAAAATTGATGATACATGACGATAGATAAGAGGATAAACTTGTTTTCTAACCCGAGATAACGATCAAATCGATCCAATTGATTGCCGGATCGACAGCTATTCATTCCGCGAATTCAATCGTGAACATCGGTGTTCAAGAGACAAATTCTCCTCGCACGATCGTCAAAATCTCTCTTATAAACACTCCGTGGACATGATTTCGATTCTAGAAGCGATTACAAGAGAGAGATTCAAGAAAGGAGGGGTTTAGATGGGTCAATTCGGTGAATTCCTTCTCGAATGCTTGCAAATATCGAAGAACAAGTCTATTTAAAGGGCATTTGGGCGTAACCGTCCGATCGTTTCGATCGATAGTTACGATGAAACGGTCCATCGTGGACCGTTTCAATTAAGTCGCGATCATCGGATTGAAGATGGACGGCCTGGATACGATCTCCCGAGATGCGTTATAAAACGCGTTTGATCACGCCCCTTGGATCGCGATCGGACGGTCGTGATTAACTCCCTATCGTTTCATCTCAGCCGTTATAACGCTTCCAATCAAGCACGTGCGCCGTGATTGATCCGGTGGTCCGCAGCACAGAAGATCGACGCTCCTCTGTCAGCCACGTCGCATTAGATCTGACCGTTATAATAACTCCTTTAAGCCACGTGCCTGATTGATGGATCAGTGGTCCAGCGTTCACGCGATCGACGCGTCATCCCGATCGAACGATCCTCGTCGCGCCACGTCCTGCACATTAAAACACTGTGTGGGACTTTTGTCCCACACGGAAAAAATTAGTGGAGTCCGTCGGGTTTATAAGGCCCAACGAATTAAGAGGTCGAATACCCTCCCAATATACGGGAGGCTGAAAACCTCTTATTATATATAGTATAAATAAATATATATGTACTATGCGCCATGTAGGCGCTGCACGGGCCCGCGTGGCTCTGCCACGTGGCCTTGCGTGCCACGTTGCACCCACGTGGGACCCGCGCGATTATTAAACGCTTCTTGCAATTTTTTATTTATTTTAAACATTTTTAAATAGAAAATAAAATCGGAAAAATCCAGAAAAATCCCTAAAAATTGTAAAAATCATAACTTTCAAAATACAACTCCAAATTAATCCAAATTTCTTTCATTTGATCTGAAATTTAATTATCTATCATTCTAAATAGTCAAATTATTTAAATAACAAGAGATTTAATTCTTATTTCAAAAATACATTCATTTCTTTAGGATTTTAACTTTAGAAAATTAAATGAATGTTCATAAAAAATGATTTCTCCTATTATTTAACTTTAAAAACCACTTATAATCTCAAGTAAAGATAGGTTATGAAATCTTTAATCTTTAATTCATCATAATTAACCCTAAATTAACGTATTTTGAGATTATAACATAAAATTGCATAGAATGATAGAAATGCACTCAAAGTATGATAACATGCATATAAATGTAATGTTTTATGCCTTAATTTGCATTAATAATCATGTTTTATCATGTTAAGATTGCATGTTATCATATCTCGGGTTAGAAAACAAGTTCTTCCTCTAATCTATCGTCACGTATCATCAATTTTAAGTTTAGGATCTCAATTTAGTTTAATTTCGTTTTCAATTTCAATTTGTTTTCTTCGCGATTTCCAAAAATTTTCTCCCACTTCACTCTTTGATTTCTCCGCGATTACTAATCCAAATGGAGTGATTTTTGATTCCGTGGATAGATCTTTGAGTTATCTTTCTAAATATACCATTTTCCCTAATTTCTCACCTCAATTCATCGTCCAATTTGATCAATTTCCAAAAGATATCTCGAAAATACCTTAATTCCCTGTGGATTCGACCCTTATGTACCATTATGCCACTCAATTCGTTATAAATTTCCCAAAATTGGTAAGTTAGGATTTATTTTTGACATGAGACCGTGTGAAATCGACGACCTCGCGGTCTCGTCTCGTCAGGTTCCCTTTATTGGAAATATGTTCTTATTTATTTTTGTTTCTAACTGGTTGAGTGCTCTTTTACCTTGGAAATTCATACAGTTACATCATGAGGAGTTAGTTGTGCCCACGAATGATATAAACACTATTGTTGCTTTAGATTTAATTACCTCAGTAGCCTATTTTTTTGCGGGTCTTTGTAGAGATACCATGATTTCTTTCATCCAATCCAAATTTTGCATTGTCTTCTTCAAATCAATTTTTCCCACTTGTTCATCATATGGATGCATTTCCTTGTTTTTTACTATAGATATTTATTATTATAGGGTTTTCCTTGAAATAAATGTTTTATCCTCCACCATTTTTATTTAATTTTCTCTCACTATTGCACCTCACTCTTATAATTCTTAGATTTTTAAGGTACATAGTTGATATTTATAAATTCTAAATATTTTAAGTCTATCTAATGTCAATTATGTGAATTCTAGAAATTTAAGTTTTCAATCATGGAGCATCAACGACCTCAAATTGATATCACTCATGATGAGGTTACTTATAATTTATTAGTGATCATATATAAAATATTTTTCTATTTTAATAACATAAAGTGTTTATAGTCATCATTCATCTATATTTAACAGATTGCCTCAAATGATGTAGAGACACATATTTCTACAAGTGTGAGCACTATAAATTTCTCACAATGTCGGAAAGTCACTCGGGTACTTAATCGAAGCCGTCAATCTTCACTTAGTGAGGGGGGTACGCGTCGCACTCTGATTGGGTAACGATACATGTTTTAAAACATTTTAATCTCAACTATAAATCTGAAGAGTTATAACAGCTGAGATTAAATACGTAAGATGGACTTATGTGGATGCGTGGCGACATCTCAGGTGTTTGATGAAGATTGAACGGCAGGCGCTACACAACAATATAACTTCACATGAACATGTGACTTCATCTGACACTCCATTTGAAATTGGATGGACGCGACATAAGGACAACGATTCGCATCTTGGCGTTTCATCTCAACCGTTAATCAAATATGAAACACCAAATCCAACAGCTACGCCCAAATTTGTCTATTTATGTGCATGTTCTTCGACGATGTAATCTATTCTTGGATGTTTCGAGCTATTAAACTGTTTAGAAATCTCGATCCTTAAATCTATTGATTTCATCCTCTGCTAGACTCATTTTCGTGTACAGGAAGTGCTTGAAATCAAGATTTCATCAAAAGAACAAGGAGAAATCACCTCTTGAATGCCAAACTTCGTCTCTGAAATTACCAAATGAAAAGCCCTTGATATGGTGATCAATTGGATCATTTCAAGCGCGAATTTGAGTTAGATTATGTGCTTTCCTCTTAATCTTTCATCCTGTATCATTATCTTTTAATTTAGAATCATAGATTAGGTTACTTTTAATTTTATTTTATTTTTCTCTCTCCCCACCAACAATTTTCTATCTAATTTTTGCTCCTTGATTTCTCCGCGAATCTTGATCGTAATCGAGTAATTTTTTATTCTCTAGATTCTTCTTGGAGTTGTCTTTCTAAATTTATCAAAATCCTTAATTTCTCACCTTAATTCCTTGTCCAATTTTGATCGAATTTAAAGAACACCTAGAAAATACCTTAATTCTCTATGGATTCGACCCATATTCACCCTTATACTATTTAATTAGTAATTATAATCTTAAATTGGTGAGTTTGGAATATGTTTTGACACGTCTCTGTGTGTATTCAATGACTGCATGGTTACGTCTCATCAGGAAACACTTGGAGAATTTTTATTGCTCTATCTATAAGGATCTCAAGCCTTTAGGTACTCTAAATCCACTGGCAAATTTTTTTTGCAAAAAAAGTAAATATTTAGGAAGGACTCAAGATCTCACTAAGGAAAGATGCATTGACTTGATAATCAAGACTGATACAGCCTTTGCGACACTTAAGAATCCAAAATTTGAAGCTTTTTGTTCCTATTTTGCACAATGTGATGTGTCCCTTCACAGTAGAAATACATTACATCATGACATCTCTAAAAAGTTTGATGACAAAAAGGTGAAAAATCGACAATTATTGTGACCAATTGAAAAAGTGTCACTCATTGTAGACACTTGAACTACCACAAATTGTGTGGCTATACTTGGGATCAAGATTCATTGGATTGACGACATGTGGAACCTTTATGAACGTGTTCTTGGTGTCGAAGAATTGCGTGAATCTCATGAAGGTGCACACATGACAAAATTGTTGCGTGCAGTGCTTGTTGATTACAATTTTGATAGACAAAGTAAGAATTTTTTATGTTTCTTTACTTTTTTGTACTAAATACTGTGTGATCACTACTAATAATGCGAGCAACAATAGGACTATAGCAACAAGCTTGGAATTTTTTTTGAAGGGTTCTAGTTCAAGGTTCACCAAGAACTATCTCACATCTTGCATGACACATGTTATCAATCTACTCATACAATGTGGCTTAAAGGAGCTTGGTAATGACAAGTCATATTTAGATAGTGAGGATGATGACAAACACATAGAGGGACTAAGCCATTGGTCAAAAAATTGTTGGTGAGATTCTCCATATACTTCAAAAACTTATTATTACAGTTAATCATTCTCCAAAGAGGATTCATCACTATAAGAATTTGTGTGATGAGTTAGAAATGCCAAATAAATATATATTCTTGTTAAGGATGTCTGAACTAGGTGGAATTCAACAAATGACATGATTGAGGCTGCTTGGGGAAAAAGAGAAGTGTTGAAGGCAATGGTGAGCGACCATCTAAACACAAATAAAGAAAATTTTTTAATGGGGCGCTCCTAAAGATGTTTGCATATGAACTCTTGGCTTTTTCGTGAGGCAAATTAGGCATTTTCTAAGTCAAGATCAATTACATCACCAAATGTATTGGGGCTTTATGGACTTCTAGTTGAACGATTGGACTCCTTAATTTTTTAACTAGATCATCATCTCTAAGATGTTACAAGGCCAAAAATGAACAATGACCAAGAAAAGGCTCTAAGATGCGCATACACAGTGATGAAGGAGAAATTGCTAAAATATAACATGCAAATGAGGAGAAAGCATGTGTTTCCTATTGCCCTAGTGCTAGACCCTAAATTCAAGTTGGGACGTATTCCTTATGATGAGCACAACTTTCTTATGAAAATTTTACTTAACATGCTCGAATCAGTACGTATCATAGAAACTTTGAGTTCTATGCTGATTGATGATCTTTTGGCTTCATCAAGTCACAAGCATTCAAAGGTAATGATGCAATTTATGGAGCAGCAATCAAATAGGAGCGTAACACTAGATGAGAAATCAGAAAAGGTTGAATTAGAGGCTTACTTATGTGAACCTTGCATTAGTTGCTTGTGTGATGACATGTTATAGTGGTGGCATAAGAGAGGATCTAACAAATATCCACACATTTTAGTGCTCTCTAAGGAGTTCCTTTCTATTTGTGCATCGAGCTCTCCCTCTGAGCATTTTTTTTCCATAGGTAGAGGAATTATCACATTTAGAAGATGAAGGTTAGCACAGGACTCTATATCTGATTTGATGACCTTAAAGTTTTGGAGTCACGAGGATGTCATTGAAGATATGTGTTATTAGGAAGTGATGATTTATTGTCATTTGTTTGTTAAACATGCATATATATGTATACAAATTTTAATGTTATAAGAATCTTAATTTTTATTCAATGCAAATAATATATCACTGAAAGTATAGGTTTAACCGAACCGACATCGGACAATACAGTCACCGACACTAAACGGAAGTTAGGTATAGGTATAGCTTTTTACAAAAACCAGTACCGACACTGGAACTGGAGAACCCTAACTTAGCATATGATCAATTCTCAAACCTTGGTCTGCCTCTCAAGTAGGTACTTATACGTGGAGAAAATCATCGAGAACACATTCTTTGATATTTCTTCTCTCTTACCCAAGGATTTAACTATGTCTCATTCTTTGGGTCAATCTTCTTAAATATTGAGATAGGAAAGTCCCATCTCAACCATACAATCTCGAACTTTATGTCGTATCCAATATATGATGGTTTTGAGATCCCATAGCTCAAGATTTATAAGTAACAATAAAAATACAATTATTCAGCCATAAAATGTCTTTAATGTGTTATGTCAAAGGAGCACATATGCAACCAAAAACTCAGTATAATATATTTAGGGAAGCATGCAAATCAATTCAGTAAACTCTTTTTTTCAAAGAGCACCCACTATATCTATTATTGGTGTCTACATGTTGATGGCAACATGATTAGCATACATATCATATTTCATCTATTATTGAGTCAAATTAAATACTACTTTGAAATATAATTGTATCATATTTCATACTACATTTTAAATGCAAATGAACTTCATTGTAAGCACCACACAATAATAACAATGAATTAATTTTATTTCAATGAATATAAATGAGATATGAAAGCATTATTTTGCTTATATGTCACATAATATCTATTAGCATCTTCCTAAATTACATCATCACTTTTGAATGCTTGAGACCCCATGGAGCCATAAGATCAACAATCGATGTAGTACTCGTAGCTTCTATGATAATAATTGATTCAAACAAGTTAAGTTTTCATGAAAAACTTGTGCTCACCATGCGGAATATGTCTCAACTTGAATCTAGGATCTAGTACTATGGCAATATGGAACATAGGCTTTCTCCTAACTTGGATGTCATATTTTAGCATATTCTCCTTCATCACTATATATGCTCATTTTTGTCCCTATGAAATCTTGGGTAGGATGATCTCGTTAAAAAAAATAATGGGTCCAATTTTTCTACCATGAATCCATAAAACCTTAATACACTTGGCGATATGGTCGATTTTGACTTCAAAAATACCTCATAAACTTGAAAACACACATATCTAGCCCAATTTATATAGGGTTTTCTACAACAAGATGGTAATATCAAGAATCCATTAGGATTATTAAGAATACATTTATCAACAATATAAACTAAACAATCATATCAAGTAAATTTTATAATAATACACTCAAAGCTCCACGAATGAATGATACGTCTTTTTGTTTCTTAACAATAAGGATTTTGAGGAACAAGTATGTCTTGAATCCTAGAATACTTTTACACAAACTACAAAGTGTATGAGTGAAAAATTTTGGTGGTTGTTTTCAAATGCAATTGAAGGAAGTTCAAAGCAAAAAACAAGCACTAGTACTTCAGATTTGAACAATGGAATTCAATTCAAAGACAAAGTTGCTGTGATTTGACACTAAAATTATGATAGACAAACCTAAAAAGCACCTGGTGTACAGAATTAGGGAGATTTTCAAATTAGAGTTATTGTCAAATGGTATGTTTTTGAGAAATGAGTGGCTCCCTTGGGTTCATTTGCTTATTGGGCGATGAATCTTCACTTACAAAATATCAAGCTTGAAATGAATGCTTATCATCTATCATAGTTGTTGCAAGTGTTAGACCCATTAGGTGGGAAAAAACACTAGGAACAATTTTCCTAGAGTTTCTCTCTCAATCTCTCTTGCATCTTCTAGTTCTCCTTTTCTTGAAGTGTTCTATTGCTCCCTTGGAGCATTATTGATCTGCTTTGCCAGTTGAATATTTTTTATTCCATTTATAAACATGCATAGAAGAATCTCTTCATGGCATTCCATTCCAACAACTAAAGTATGGATGATGATTCATAATAGATGAAAAAAGAAATTAGTTCTTTATTTTCCTTGCCTCATTCTCTTACAGTTATTTTTTTATGATATTTCATCTACTCTTTTTCTTGATGAATGTTTTCATGACAACCTCACTCTGCCATAAATCATGATCAAAGAAGAAAATCAACCACAAGAAATCTTTAAACAACACAATTATTACCACATGTGCAACTTCTATTCTGGAAAAAAGTCAACTAAGATCCATTGAATTAAGTCAACTATCATGCATCGAATAACCTTCCAATATTCTTGACACCCTTTACACCATCTTACACTTCCTACTCATGATTGTCATCATGATCATAATATACTATCATTATAAAAGGCGCTCCAGGGTGCAAGACTCTTGAGTTAAGCAAGCTAGGGCTTGGGCAGCACAAGGATGGGTGACTTGCCTGGGAAGAGGAGAACCAAGGTGGAGAACTTAGGAATTAAAAGCATTCAGGCTAGGGCATTGCAGGGATCGGTGACTTTTTATCAAGAGGGATGCCATGGTGAGAAGAACTTCAAGGTTAAGGGTCCTCAAGATTGAGAAGTCCAAGGACGGGTGACCTCTTGGTAAGAAAATAGATTGTGCCAGTATTTCACAAATGGGTAGAGCTATTGAATTGAAGGAACCTCGATCTCCGGTGATCTTCCTTTAGTGTTTTAAAAAATCATCAGATGAAGTATTTGTAACATTAATATTTCAAGTTTTGGAGATTATTCAGAGTAGCATGTACATAGTAGTATTATTTATCAACAATATCTTCATTCTATAACTTCTATCATTATTATTGGGCAATATAGCAAGTGCTTAAAGACAACACTCCAAACTAAAAATAATAATTAAATGCATCCATGTGACTTTATTTCAACATGTAATATTATAATATATAATGCTGAGGAAGAGCATTCCCTTTCTTTCCTCTCTAGCATGAATAAGTATTTTATGGTTAATATGGAATACCTGAGCGTACATCTCTCTCTCAAAATCTCAAGGAAAGATGATCATTTGACCAGTATTATGGAAGGATTGACCTGCCCGGAATGGTTTCACTGAAGACAAAATCACAGGCTAGGGCCAGGTGGTCGCTCCCAATCTCCTGCAGGATACATCAGAAAAATAAATACAAGACTAATTCAGAAAAAAAAAAGTTAGAGAATCTAATCCATTGACCATCTCTCTCTCCCTCGCTATGAGACAGCAACCAATTCTTGTGAGGATACTTTCTCGGATAGGTCAATTTGACTGTCTAAGGCTCAGATTGCTTGATGCATTATTAAATAAATACAAGACTATCCGAGGATACCTTCTCTATCTTGTCTACCTCTCTTTCTCTATCTCTATCAGTGTGTGTTCCTCTGATTTCCTTAAACCCAAAATTCATCGGATGATCAAGATCAGCTATCTTGATAAGCAGAGTCGTATGAGTATGAGAGGGGAGAAAGCAAGTGGAATGAGAGGGAGATGAGGGTAGGGAGGGATTAGAGGGTGGTCTGAATTGAGATTCTTCAAGTGGATGTGTTTCTTTGAATTTTTTAGGAGAGAGCAAAATAAATCACTTTTATATCATCATTAGCAGAACAAGCAAAAAAATCCTGCTATCATGCCACCGTGACACAATTTACTGGAAAGGCTGTTAGTGAGTTCCGTCTACAGTGGTCTGACCCCTCTATGATATGAGAAGGTCTTATTCCATCATCTTTCTCTTTTTGTCAAACCTTAGTCATTGATACTTATTAAATACACTATAAAGTAGAAAGAAATCTCTAGTGAGGAATTTTGAGTAAAAGTTCTAACTGTATTTATGATGAATGCAGCCGGAAGTGAATTCTTATTGTCTCTCTGACCCTTTTCTTTTCCTCATAGAATTTCTGTCTATGGCATAGGAATTCAGAGTAAAAGGAATTAGTACTTACCTGACAGGGGAGCCCATCAATCTTCCTCAAATTTGACAGCGAGGGTGTATCAAGAACCCTCATGGGTGAAAGCCCAGCAGAATACCTGAAAGTAATGATATCCATCTCACATTCATATCTAAATATGGCGGGGCCAATAAAAATTCTTTTATTCACCAAATATAGTCAACAGTTCCTAAGAATTTCGAATGATATGTTGTGGCCAGTGGTTCCCCTTCTGGCCCCCGAGAACTTGACCCATCCTGAAAATAAAAGACAACTTTCAATAAGCCTTTAATGTCTTGTAAAAATATGCATATTGATTCCCTCTTGACACTCTATCCAGTGAGTTTCTGTTCTGGGAGTAGTTTGAGATACAAAAAGGTACCTTTATACTTGAATAGGCACTTTGCAGCTTCATGGGATGCACGAGTTGCATACATCCTGATTGACCAGTTGCCTTCTTAAGCTCTTCATTCGTCCATGAGTGATCTAGACATCTGCCACCAGATCCACATGAAACAACAGTTATGAAGATAAGTAAAAATAATCTTCTACAAAGAAATGAGCTCAATTTGGTACTTATATGTAAAAAAATAGAATGAAAAACCAAATCCACTTAAGATCAACATGAAACAACAATTATGAAGATATATTAAAATAATTCTACTAAGGAATGAGGTCCCTCATAGACAGCTCATTCAGGCGGTTTTTGGAGCTCCCTCATAGACGGCTCATTCAAACGGGAGACGGATTGGACGCGAGCCTTCCCCACGTTATGGGCGATCTGGCTCCATAGGAATGAGGTCATCTTCAAGGGTGTAGCTCCCTCCGGCAATGCCATTCAACACACCGCAGGGGGGTTTTTCTTTTCCTGGAAAAGAGGTGGCTTGGGCCCCTCGCACCTTGTACCCCTGTAACGATCAACTTTTATCCTTGCGTCATTCTATCAATGACATCAGGGGGCACCAGTTTGGGTGTTTCCCTCCCTCATTGCCAAAATAATAATAATAATAATTCTACACGCCGCAGGGGGGTTTTTCTTTTCCTGGAAAAGAGGTGGCTCAGGCCCCTCGCACCTTGTACCCCTGTAATGCTCGACTTGTATCCTTGCGTCATTCTATCAATGACATCAGGGGGCACCAGTTCGGGTGTTTCCCTCCCTCATTTCAAAAAAAATAAAAATAATAATAATAATTCTACTAAGAAACTAACTCAATCTGGTACAAAATAAAATATAAAAGACCAAATCCAATTAAGATCCACTGGGAAAATTTTTTGCAATACTTCTTCTGCTAAGAAATTAACTCAATTTGGTATTTGCACGTAAAAAATGAAATGAAAGACATGTTTCTACCCACTTTGGCCAAGTAAGTGGTAGAGGGTCATGCCTCTTTTGTCCAGACAGGTAATTTTTGTCTAGTGAAGTTAATTCCAACTGAAAGAAACAAAGTATCCATGTCAATACTCATTCATTGATTCAATCCATTCAACATGTCACTAGGGTTTGACCTCTGACGTGGATAAAAACTCGTACACAGCACTCTGCACAAAAGAATGGGTGTCTGAAATTAGGGTTACAGAATAACACCATTAGTCATCTGATAAATCTATGCCCAAATAAAATTCCAGATTTACATGATTAAAATTCAGAGGTTTCTTATAGGACTGATAGGAGAAATGAAACATAGAAATGTGATTCTAGAGTAAGACTGTTCTTGTTGAGCCAGATTTAGATGCCTGTCATGCATTAAAATGGCAAAGACGTTACTTATGGGAAAATTCCCCACCTGGGGAGTACAGTTAAAATCACCAGCAAGCATAACCGGGATGCCTCCCATCTTCTCAGCCAGAGCATGAGCTTTTTGCAGTAGGATACGGACCTGAGATGACAAAAAGTAATTGTTAGAAGTAGGGTATCTTCATTCTTATTAGACAATTGAGGCTTTTTAGTTATTTGTTCTCTCTTGTAAGCCTATTTAAACCATAGCTAAGAATGAATTATTTTTCAGCTTTTTTTTATCTAATTTTCTCCCAGGGCCGCGAGCTAATCCCCTCGCCCAGCTTCCCTATTCCTATCTTTCCCTCATCTCTTCCCTCTGAATTTAACAGAATTGTTAGGGAGTTTACCGACCTTGGGTGATCTTCCTGTTATGATAAAAAATAAATAAATGTAATCATATTTTTCTTGGAGGAAACAGGTAGAGTGGAGAATCATATAATCATATAATGCTCCGTGCAGAAAAAAATAAGCGCATTCTTCTCCCTCTATAAGTAGTAGACTGGGTTACTGCAACATGTAAGAGAAACAAGTATGGGAATGACGAAAGATTCATGTTACTCAATTAAATCTGCTATTTCTCCCAGATCCACTTTTCTGATATCACTGCATTTAGTTTCTTCACTGACAAAGTATTCTGTACTAATCCATATTCTGTCCAGTCTCATTTCGTGTTCAACAAAAACTTCAACCTAGATTTGGCTGTTAAGGCTCATTTAGCACACTGATAAGACTCTTCTAATCAGTGAGAGAACTTGGTAACAGAATGAATCTTTATTGAAGAAACACGTCCAATAGGGATTGTTTACAGTAGAGGAGAGAGAAGACAGTGTAGAGTGGAGAAGAGGAAAACACTCTGGAAGTTGAATCAATGTTACAGCCAGCCAGCTTGAGGAGGATCTCCAGCAGCCGCCCCAACTGCCACAGTATAGTTGCTGATGATTTTCCTTGGTACAGCTCCCACTTATTCATAGAGATGTATTGACAGATTTATGAGTGTAAAACAGTTCTAACCATCTTACCTCCTAGAAATGCTTGTGCCTTCTCTGGTATGTCTTATGGGGCTTAACAATAGTCCCCCTGTCAAAATCCACCTTGTTCTTGAGGTGGAAATCAGGAAATTGATGTGAAATCATTAATGCTGGCTCCCATGAAGCTTCAAAATCAGGAAGTTTATGCGATTTAATCAGTACTTTCTGGTCGTCTTGTTTGGCATAGTTCTAACACTTTTTCTGGTTATACCATCTATTCCATGTATACATTTTTCACTTCCCAAAGAGGTTGAGTTATCTTGTGTCGCCATTTGCCTTTTTGAGTTGAGAAATACGAAATACCGAGTGGACAATTGTGATAAAATATACATTTTTTAGAGTCTTACCCTGTAATAGTAAATATGTTAATTTTACTCCCTGTCAATATTATAAACAGGGTTTAGGAAACTAGCCGCTATGACAAGACATACGGCCATTATACTTGTAACAGCCATATTCTACTACATAAATACCCACTGTTTAGCAATAATAAAACATCCTTTTCTACATTAATCTTTTTGGACTTTTGCTCATTTCTACTCACTTGTCCAACTCTCTCTCTCTCTGTGTTTCAGCACAATATCTCATCTCTGATGTCTGACCTCCAACATCCTGAAATTCATCAAATTGCCTTGGGCAGTTCTATATGATAGGCCACTGGTCCTATCTTCTCAGAAATACATTATGGACCAAAAAAGCGAGGAGACAGCTTTTCATTAAACTTCTGCGCCAAGGACCTCACTCTATATGGATTTCAGATATAGAGTCATCAACTTTAACTTCCAATTCACCCCGATGTTTGTCTGCACATTTCTTCATTGAAGACTGAGCTTTGGTGGAAAGATCCTAGGTTAGATCACGTAGAATAGAATTGAATCAATTATCAATTATCCTTGATATATTCTTCCAAACAGTCTGTCGTAAAAGAAACTGGAAATTTGTCGGTTGGAAGTAGATCTGAGATCAAGCTCTTCGTCCAACCGGTCCTTCCCTGACGATTCTCCTGGAGTCGTAGGAGAGAGTACACGAACAGAGTTGATCGCAACCGCTCGGTTCTTGATCGCCAACTCTGACACCACCTCCTGAGTTTGTCTGCACATTTCTTCATTGAATACTGAGGGCCTCCAATCTGCAGAATGAGATATTGAAAGATCAAGAACCTACCTCGGTAGATTCAGGGAGCAGGAGTTTCGAGGACTTCTACTCAGGGCCTCCTCACCTGAAGACTGACTCACTTCTTCATGTCTTATTCTCGGACCTACCCCAGGCTTATATAGTGGATCCCTCACCTCGTATGGACAGCTGTCACTGTGGGTCCCGCTTCTGGATGCTTCATATTTACTCTTTTCTTTCTCCTCTGGTAAGTTATAATTGGAGTTCTTCCATTTGGTCAAATTTTCCTTCCAATTTACCTTTGACTTTCATTGTGCCATGCTTTGGTACCCCAAAGATTTTTTTTTTTTTTTTTTTTTGAATTGAGAGAGAGGCCCCCCCGTTGTCATAGAGTAATATGACGGATGTACAAAGTCAAATTAAAGGGGTACATAGATCGACTGGCCTGAGCCACTCCGATACCATGACTGCTCGAGTCCCCTCGCGTCGTGCTGGATGGCATCGACTGAGGGGATGCGTCCCCTAAAAATGACTTCGTTTCGATGGCCCCATATGGCCCAGAGTATGGAGAAAAGCCGCTGCCACTCCCCCGAATATCGCTGTGTTCCCTCCCCGAAGGATCTCCAAAATGCCTCCCAGGATGAGATCTCGAGTCGGTCCCACATTTGCCCGTTTGCCATACCGACGAGGAAACGGGACAAGTAATGAAAAGGTGCTCGCAAGTCTCCTCGTCACCAGCACATAATGCGCAGCCGCCGGGATGTCCCGTGATCACACCGTGCAGAAATGCCCTCGTCTTTAGGCGTCTCCCGTGAGAAGGAGCCGAGCGAATATGCGAATCTTGAGCAGCAGCCGACTCTTCCATGCAGCACGCCATAGTCGTAAGAAAGTAGGATCCTCCGTAGACTCCCCGCTCTCGAAGCCGCCGGTACACGGCTCGTGCCGAGAATCGTGGCTCTTGCCATACCCACGCGTCTCGGCCCCTCCGACGGCTGATGAGCCACCCAGTAACATCTCGCATCTCGATTAGGTCATCTCGCCCGTTGGTCCGATAATGCCGCAGTAAGGCCGGGGCCCATGCCTCCTGGCCAGGGCTCGCGGACAAGGCCCCTCGCTGGTCTCGTGCTAAAGCGAACGGACGAGGAAACTTCAGCCGCATAATCCCCTGTCTGCACTCGGGCCTTCAAACCGAAGCGGAAAAACTCCCCGACCCGAGTCCGGGGCCGTAAGAAAGGTCTAACCGCCCGGAAAGTGGGACGTAAGGAGGACAAAAAGCGTAGTCCCCCTTCTCGGGGTCCGCCATATCAGCCCAGCCCAGCAGTGTGCCCATACACGTCCCTCAGCACCGATATGACCAGCTCGCCCGTGGGATGGAGTAAGCGACTCACCCATTTAGATAGTAGGGCTGTGTTGGTATGTAGCAGATGCCGGACGCCCAAGCCGCCTTGGTCCACTGGGCGGCACAAGGTCTCCCATGAAACCAAAGCCATCCCCCGAGACTCCTCATTTGGGGGGCCACGCCAGAAAAAATCTCTCATGCTCCACTCCAAACGTCTGCGGACCCCGACTGGCATCCTGAAGATGGACATAAAATATATAGGGATGGCTGCTAGGACCGCCTTGAGGAGCACTAGACGGCCCCCCCGCGAAAGCAAGCGAGCTCGCCAGCCTGCGAGGCGCGATTCAACCTTCTCGATCACCGATTGCCAATCTTGTGTACGGAGCCGCCGATCTACCAATGGCAAACCCAAGTATCGAATCGGGAGGGTACCAATTGGTGTAGCCAATATCCGGGAACACCCCGTCAGCTCCTCAGGAGACAGTCCGAAACCGATGAAGGACGATTTCTCTCGATTAAGTTTGAGGCCGGAAAAGTCAGAGAAGATGTCCATCATAGTAGACAAGGTGTGGGCCGCCGCCCACGATCCCTGGATGAAAAAAGTAGTATCATCGGCGTATTGCAGCAACGGTACGCCATCTGGAATGCTGGGCGATTGAAAACCAGTGAGTGATCCATGTCGGCACAGCTGCATCGTGCACACCGCTAGAGCGTCCGCAGCGAGGATGAATAAAAGTGGAGCGAGAGGACATCCCTGTCGTATCCCCCGTTGCGCATGAATCCAGCCCCCTTGCGGTCGTCCTTGCATCAATATAGCGAAAGTGGGGGTCGTGACGCATTGCTTCATCCACCGCACCCATGTCTCCGGAAATCCCCGTCGCCGCAAGACGTTCCAGAGGAATTGCCAGTCTAAGGTATCATACGCCTTAGAGAAATCCACTTTCCACATAAATCCTTTTGTGCCGTTTCTCCGCCATGCTGCCACGATCTCCTCCGCAAGCACTATACTGTCTGCCATCTGCCGGCCTGGCAGAAAAGCCGATTGCAGGGGACTAATTAAGGGCGGCAGGACCTTCCGGAGACGGTTGGCCAAGACCTTGGCGATGATCAAGTATATAGAGTTTGACAGTGAGATCGGCCGGAAGTCCCGAACATGCTCCGCCCCCGGGACTTTAGGGATGAGAACTATATATGCTCTGTTAAGACGGTCTAGGTTGCACCGTCCAACCCGGAAGTCCTCTAACGTCGCCATAACTTCTGGTCCGACAGTGTCCCAGCAGTCGCTGTAGAAAAAAACCGGAATGCCATCCGGTCCAGGGGCGCCCTCTCCGTTAAGGCCGCGTATGGCCTTCTTTACTTCTTCTTCTGAGAACGGCACTGTCAACTGCTGTTGTTGAGAAGGCGGGAGAGTCGCAGCCCCGGTGGCGCGCCATCGCCATCGGCATGTGGGGCCGCGACGGTAAAAGTCTCGAAAATGGTCAGCCAATGCTTGGCCAATAGATGTTCGCTCGCTATAGGTCTGGTCGTCGATTTGAATTCTGCGGATGTTGTTTGCTCGACGTCTGCCATTCGCCACTTGGTGAAAAAATCGCGTGTTAGCATCCCCTGTAGTCAGCCACAACTGACGGGATCGCTGACGCCAGTCCATCTCGATATGTAGATCCACCTTGGCAACCTCGTCCCGGCAGAGCCTTTCTCTCCTTCATCTCATCCAGCTCGAGAGGTCGAGCATCTTCAACACTGTCCAGGGCAAGTATCCGAGCTAGGGCGGCGTCCCGCATCTGAGTCCTGGCCGTCCGAATCTGTCTCCTTCGGGCGAATAGGTGATGGCGGAGATCCGAATCTGTCTCCTTCGGTACCCCAAAGATGGAGTTAAACGAAACATGAGCAGTTAATAAAGAAGGCTCTCCCACTGCATTCTCCGCAAGGTCATCATTCTTCATCACTTCTCTCATCCTCACAGATCAGTAGGATATTTAATTCCCTCTTGCATCGTTGGCCAGGTGTAAACAACTCATTTCAGTCGAAGCAAAGTCCATTATCTTTAATTGATTTGAATTCAGCCTCCATAATTCTCAATGCATCCTTGGACCCCCCATAATTTAGCGCAGGTTGTTAATTTGCTCTGGTAAGGGTCGTTTTTGAAGAATTTGCAGACAATATCGGCTTATGAGAAAAGCTTGTGCCTTCTCTAGTACATCTTCATGGGCTTAACGGACTTACGAGGTGGATTAAACATCCAACAAGGAGCAATAGATTCATTATATTTCAAGAATAGCTCGGGAAAATAAAGAACTAAAAAAATACATCAAATGTCCCAATTTACAGATGAACTTTAAATTTAAGGTTTTTGGACAAAAATAAACTGACTCTCTAGTGTATAGTGAATTTTGATTAAATATATCCACTTATATTGCTACACTGATCATCATATTGTATATAAATGTGATTGAAATATATATAGTTGTAAAACATGTTTGATTTGAAGCATGAAAGAATAACGTACCTGACCCAATTTTATTTCTCCACTGTTGGGGTTGAAGAGAACATGAATATTACCAACCAGAAATCTCCTTGTATTTCCTTTACGGGTCTGACTGAAATGAGATAAATAAGATAAAAGGAGATATAGTGTCTAGAGACAATCCATATGGAAAACCTATAGATGAGTTTAAAACAGCATATTGAAATAGTAACTAGTATGGAAGTGACCAATAAGACAATATGACGGGATCTTCTTCGCTTGACTGATTACCAAGAAGATTCTTTTCTATGTAATCGTAACTCTCAAGACCACTTTAAAGTATATCCTTACCCAGAAATCCCTGTGTCAGCATCCCCCCAAAGGCTTATCCTGTCTTTCTTCGTGACTAATCTAATTGTATAAATTTTGAAGTAGTTGACTTAGCTTAAAGCTACTATGATTCTTTAGATGCTTAAGTTTCATGGAGATTGGAGATCATTTCCATTGAATGTTAGAATGATGGCATGTTTCTCAAGAGATACTAAAGATAAGTCAATAGACTAAATCTACTCAAGAACTGAGAAAACACTATTACGGAATTATGAATATCCTGGTGTACCTCTTTGTTTTTATATTTTGACTTATGCCCTTATGAGTCCCAATATAAGGGACATCCCCCAGCCATTGTAAAGAACTAATCTCATTCTAGTGGAAAACTCTCTTTCTTCCTACTTTCTAAAGATGGTATCAGAGCCATCGTAACTGATCCATGACGGTAACCAGCTGCGACAACTCTTGATACAGCGACGGCGGCAACTCTAACCGATGGTATCGAAGTTGATTCCAAATTTCTTGAATCTGGAGGATTTCTTAAATCCGGCGGATTTATTGAATTCTGGCGGATTTCTTGAATCCAGCGGATTTCTTGAAACAGGCGGACTTCTTGAATCTGGTGGATTTCATGAAATCCAGTGACGGCGATATTTGCGGTGAGGGCGGCATCCAATTCTGAACTTCTTGAATCTGGAATCGGCGATCTTAGCGGCTATGGCGGCATCTGATTCTGGATTTCTTGAATCCGGCGATGATGAAGATTGGCGGCAGCATTTTTTTTCTTCTCTATTCTATCTCTCTGATCTGGAGACCGGGGTTGATCTGAGATGGCGACAGAGCAATTTTGAGCTAGATCTATTTGATCCAGCGGCACTGTTCTTCTCTTCAGCAGCTTGATTGCATAATCTGCCTTATTCCGGCGGTTTCAGACTGATCTCTTCGATCAGCCGGCAGATCAAACTGATCCATTGAGACAAATTAACAGTTTCTGACGAGTCCTTTTTGACTCATTGGCATCAACATCTCCACGGAAGTCTACATCAACAAAAACTTTTTTTTTCCTGGACGAATCTTTCTGATTTGTCCGCGTCAACTTTGTGATTCCGGACGACATTACTCTATATTACTCCAGAACAAGTGTAGCAATCGGCAGGAAATTCTGTGCATAGTCACCATTTTCTTTATGGCAGAGTCCGAAAAACTGGCCCCATCTACTCAGAATTCATCCACCAACTCCACTGAAATTGTTAAAATTGTTGGAGATCTTCCTAGATTGGCGAGCGCTATTCATTTTGATGGGCTCAACCTTCTACAGTGGAGCTCATATGTCGATATGATATTACGAGGGAGGAGGCTGGACCACCATCTCACAAAGGCTCCTCCCAGTGAGCAGGATCCATCTTATCCACGTTGGCGTGAAGAGGAAGGCACGATCCAATACTGGCTTTTGGAGAACATGTCTCAAAGGATAAGTGACATATATCTATTCCTTCCCACTATCAAGGCCCTGAGGGAAAAGGCGCATCAGGCTCATTCTAAGGAGCATGATGAATCTTAAATCTACCGACTTGTACAAAAATCTATTATGCTGACGCAAGGTGACAGACAAGTAACTGAATACGCCGGTGAACTCGAGTGTATGTTGAGAGAGATTTGATCACTACCGACCAGTCCTGAATCTAGACTCCGAAGAATGCCAATACACCTTGAAAGATCACATGAACAAGTACTTAATGGGATTGAATCCAGAGTATGAAACTTGGTGAATCAAATCTTGGCTAGAGAAAAAGTACCTAATTTCAAAGAAGCCCTAAAGCTGGTTGTAAAGGAGGAATCCACTCGGCACTTGCGAAGTGATCTAAAAGCCAACCCAGAATCTGTTGCGTTTGCTACAAGACGAGGGAAAGAACTCCAAGGACAACTAGTTTCTAAAGATCACAAGGAAGGCAAGCAGAGATATGTGAAGGGCGACCCCAACACTGACCCAAAAGCGCATTTATTTTATACAAATTGCAAGAAACACCGACACACAGTAGAGACTTGCTGGGATATCCATGGCAAACCCAAGAATTATGGGAGGTCAAATGTGGCAGCCACATCTGGTGATAGTGAAGAATGGGCAAAGAACATCCCCAAGAACCCTCAACCTCCGGGTCCTCAAATACATCCATTTGATTTGAACCAGGCAAAATCTGTCAATCTGCAAGAGGAACTTGAAACTCTGAGGAATGCTTTGAGCCATTCCTCTTTCGCCAAGACCAGTAAGTTCTTTGCTATATGCATGTCTATTACTGTGAACCCTACGTCCACGTACAAATCAGGTTGGACATTGGACTCTGGGGCAACCAATTATATGACAGCTGATATATCATGTCTTGAGAATTTTTCTTCTATTACAGTGAAAAAGGGGGTGATCACCGCAGGCGGTCATATTTCACCTGTTTTCGGGGTTGGCAATGTCAGATTCAGAAACATTGGCATTCTTCATGGGGTGCTTTATGTTCCCAATTTGACTGCTAACTTAATCTCTCTTCATCGTCTTCGCCCTAATTTGAGATGTCAAATTATGTTTGATGATGATATTTGTTTTTTCATTGACAAAAACTCGGGCAAGGACTTTATCAAGTGGATCTTCCCGGCATCTCATGACAGCAAGGCATCACCAAATTCTCTGCAGCGTCATCCACTTCTGAACCATTGAATAAATTTTTTTTGAAACACTGCTAGTTAGGGCATCCTCCCATGAAAATACTTCGTGTTATGTTTCCTAATCTCTGCAAGACGTTTAATGACTCTTTCCTTGTGTGCAAAGCATGTCAATTGGCTAAACAAAGAGGTATGCTGGGATATTCATAATTCCCTAATATTAACTTAGTTTATCTGAAGCTTGCAATTTGACATAAAGTGCCACCGAGACTGGGAGATTATTGAATTCCAAATAAACTACTATGATAAAAGAAGATATTTCAATATTTCAAATCAAGTGATTCAAAAGTTGAAATGATAGCTATGAATTATTTTCAGCCAGACTACAAGTTCTAATTGTTATCTTAAAAATTTTACTTAGTATGTTTACTGCCATAACTGTTATAAGCTACATTTCTCTTATTCTTCTCCTCTCTCTCTCTCTCTCTTCTTAAAGGCATACCTCTAAGATCGGGAATGGAAATTCTATTCGAGATTTGTAATTTTCCAATCACCAAAAACAGCAATGAAGTTTACTATCTTTTATGAAAGTATAATTCAAAATAATTTTAAGAAGGGGGGGTGAGCGAAGCAACATGCTAGGGAATCAACGTCCCAGAAACACCAACAGGGATGACTTCCAACAAGAGGGCCTGGTATACAAGACAAAGAAAGTAATAATCAAACATGACAGGAGGCTCTTAGCATGGATGAAGGCAGAGAAAACTGGGACAATGAAGTTGGTAGCGGGGAGTCGACCAAGACACACCCACACAGCGGACCCAGATCAGACAACGGCTGAAGAGACTGGAGAAATAGGAGGGGCGCAATTCTACGCAGAAGGAGAGCTAAAGATTGCAGGGGCGACATAGAGTGAAGGGAGGGCCGAGGACCCCCTAACAGCTCGTCGTGCAAAGACAATCGCTACAGCAGTGGGCCTGCAGCAAATACAAAGCAGGGGGGAGGGGCGAAAATAGTCAGCCATGAGGTGTGTCACAAGGAATGTGCGTGGCCTTAGGGACAAGAACAGGCGAGGGATCATGGGCAAGTACCTACGGGAATGGGGAGCCACAGTGGTCTGTTGACAAGAAACAATGTGGGAGCGGTGCGAGGTACGAGACTGGAATGGGGTTGGAAGAGATTTTCTAGACGGGTTTATAGCGGTGAATGCAGTTAGCCGCTTCGTGGGAGTAATGGTCGCATGGAACGAGGCAATGTTCTCAAGGGTGGACACATGGACGGGCCAATTCTCAGCAGTGGTGAAGGTGAAATGGTAGACAGATGACTTCGAGATAGTGGCAGTCTCAGATTACGGCCTTGCGAATGCCACTAAGAGGAAGGACTAATGGAAGGAGTTGGCGGGAGTGGTATCCACATTCCAAGGATCCTTGATGTTAATAGGGGGAGATTTCAACGTGACCCTGGAGGCAAAAGATAGACCAAACGACATGGGAGGGCGAGACCCAGATTCGGAAGAGTTCTGGGCATTCATCGTAGCGGCAGCGTTAATCGAAGTGGGACCCGTGGATTGCGTGTGTACATAGGGATGCATGACAGGTCGGAACATAAGGTCCCGGCTAGACAAGTTTCTATGTTTAGTGGAGTTGGCCGAACATTTCCCCCTAGCGGATGTAAGATCACTTCCACGTCCTCTATCAAATCACACCCCATTGGTTTGGGTAGGAAATAAGGGAATTAGAAAGCCCACTTATTTCAAGATGGACAGGTCAACTTCAAGTGGTGGGGTTCAAGGAAGAGGTAGAGAAGGCATGGAAGGCGCAAAGTAGTTGTATCTCTCAAAAAGAGACACTGGCCAATAGAATCGTGGGGCTCTGACAAAAGCTAGTGGGGTTCCGAAAGTATACGCGAGAAGAGAGAAACAAAAGGAGAAGTGAGGCTTTAACATGAATAAAGCAATTGGATGAACTAGAGGATATAAGAATGCTAGAAGCACAAGAGACATGAGAACAGAAGAGATGTAGGGGAGTGGTGGGAGAAGAAGACCACAAGCGAGAGATAGACTGAAGGAAACGATCAAGACAATTATGGTTGCGCGAAGGGGATGCCAACACAAGATTTTTCTATTTAACGGCAAATTGTTGTTCGAGGGCTAGCTAATTATTGAAATTGAAAGTTGGAGAACAAAAATATGCGGGGTAGCAAGCAATTGGTCAAGCCATTGCAAACCATTTCCGTGCCTTCACCATAAAAGAAAAACCAAATTGATGGAAACGAATGGGGGGCTAGAGCAAGAGCGGTAAGCCAAGACCAACAAGCGGAACTAGTGAGACCGTTCTTGGAGGAGGAAGTTTAGACAACAATAAAGGGACTAAATGCGGGAGGGGCGCCAGGCCCAGACGACCTCCCTATGTTTTTCTACAGAGAGTTTTAGGGGCTAGTGAGATCCGAAGAGTTTTGACACGGTACACATAATATGGCGAAAATTAATAGATCACATCTTTTCTTGCCACAGAAGCGCCTTGGAGCAGATCGAGTGGAAGACTTTAGACCTATCTCATTGTCCAACTCAATCTATCTCAGAATTGCAAAGGTGTTGGATAAACTACGGGGAGTAATTAACGAACTAGTGGGGCCTTTCCAATCAGCATTCATACCAGCTAGGCTGCTAGTAGATAGTGTAACGTAGGCAGGTGAGATCATTGCAGCTTGGCAAAAGGAAAGGAACTAGGGGTTCATGTGGAAGGTGGATTTTGTTAAGGCATATGAAACATTGGACTAGAAGTTTCTATGGGCATCTATGAAACGGAGAGGGTTTCTTGAGGAATGGATAAAGTGGGTAAGGAGATGTGTTACCGCTCATTCCTTCTCCATACTAGTGAATGGGCATTTGGAGGGAGGGTGGATTCACCCACAACGCAGGGTGAGGCAGGGATACCCACTTGCTCCACTACTTTTTGTTTTGGCAATAAATGCACTTGCCGCATGCACCATGCAAGCATGTACACAAGGCTTGCTGAAAGGATACCAAACACCAAGCTATTTTGGAGGGCATTCCTTTGTTATAATATGTCGATGACATCACATTTTTTATAGAAGTATTGGTAGAGGAGGCAAGAAATTTGTCCGCTTTGCTAGAACTGTTCGCGGATTTCTCAAGTCTACAAATTAATCACACTAAATCAGCCTTTTTGGAGTCAAACTAGCTCAAGAAGAAGAGTTACAATGCTCATAGGCCTTGGGCACACCGATTGAGAGTTTACCCATGATGTACTTGGGCTTACCATTGACATGAACAAGATGACAAAAACATACTGGCAGCTGGTAGTCGAGAAATTGGAAAGACGCCTAAAGGGGTGGCAAACCAAAGTGATGTCGAGGGACGGACGACAAGTGCTACTACGATGAGTCCTCTCAACAATACCTTTATTCTACCAATTAGTTCTCAAGATGCTGGTTGGAGTGAGGAAGTGAATAGAAGGTATGATGAGGCGATTCCTATAGAAAGGCCTCTGACCAAGACAGAAACGATGCTTGGCGATGGTTTCGTGGGAGGTTGTTTGTCGACCTACTAAACAAGGGGGACTGGGGATGTTACACATAAAATATGAACTCGGCTCTACTAATGAAGTGGGTGACCAGGATTATGGGCCCTCAAGAGGACCTAGCTACATCAATACTGAGGGACAACTATGGTATGGGGGTTGAATTGGGAGAGCCGATCAACCCTAAACACAAGCGCATCTCTATTTTGGCAAGGCTTGAGACAGATCTTCCCAAGCATACGTGAGTTCTTCAAAGCCAAGTTAAGGGATGACACGATGTATAAATACTGGCTTGATGCATGGTCATCACGAAGAGTTTTGAGAGAGGCCTTCCCTCGACTTTTTGCGCTCGCATAGAACCCCAACGCCATAGTTGGCAATTGTTGGGACAATACGTGGAGCCCAATATTCGCCATAAAAATGTCAGAGCAAAGGGCCATGGAGTTTCTCAAAATGCAATAGTCCATAGTACGATTGAGACCAATAAGCGGCGAAAGAGATGCTTAGGAGTGAGCAAATATTCCTTTTTCAATCCACAAGGCTTATAAGAGGTTTCAAGAAAGGCACGGGACGGAGGATGAGACAGCTATTCGAGAATGTTAGGTTATTTGGAAGCAAAAAGTTCCATTAAAGGTGCAGATTTTCGGTTGGCTTCTACTAAGGCGAAGGTTAACGACCTGAGTACTCTAAAAAAATGTACCCAAATGCATCAGATGAATGTATCCTGTGTCAAGGAGGAGCACAAGATTGTAAGCATCTATATTTCGAATGCCCTTTTGCTCGCACTATACGGGTCACTAAAGGGGCAACACCAATGGAGGCCATCAACGAGATGAGTCTTTGGACCTCATTACAGCGAGGCGAGTGTAGAAGGAAGAGAAAAGGACGACAAATACTAGCAGTGTTATGGGCAATTTGGTTACACTGGAGTGAGGTAATGTTCCAGGGAAGACCGGCTTCTTCAGATAATGTGTTATACGAGGTAGAGAGACTAATGGGATGCTGGTTTTCCTAAGTCCCAAAGGGAGATGAAGGGTTAAAGCAGGATTAGGATGAAAATTGGGGACCAATAGTCGCTGAGAAAAAGTACCCAGATGAGGTATACGATAGAAGCCGAAGCTTCTGTTGGAGCTGTTGGAGATGAGATCAATGCCAGAAGAAGGGTAGCACCATGGGAGATATGAGTAGAGAGGGAACAGAAGTAGTCAACCCTTTATTTCATCTAAAAATAGCTTAGGTTACACAGAGTGAAGGGGGCCTCTTATAGGAGCCCAAAAAGTGTGTGTGATCGTTGGGATTCCCAACGATTACTTTTAAGTTATATGACCGTTAGAATCCCAATGGTCATATTCCTGCATTCAAAGCGGGAATGTGACCATTGGGCCTCCAATGGTCACATTCTGATTAAAAATAAGACACGAAGAAGGAGATACATGTCAGGGAGAGAGAGAGATACATGGTGAGAGAAGAGAGAGATACATAAGAGAGAGAAATGAAGAGGGAGGCATCTGACTAACAGTCGCCAAACTAGGTCGAACACCATTTCATCGAGTGATTGGCCCTTTTGTACTTCAAAAAAGTAACTCAAAATAAACTTGCATTTCATGGCATCTGGCAATCACTTGAACTAGGCAATTGTGATTTAGATTAATGGCTCAATGAAAATTATTTCAAATTGATTAAATTTCTTGGTCTCATATTTTTCTAACTTATTGCACTAACAAGCAAGAAAGAGACACTCGTTCTATCATGTTCATTATTTATCAGGAAATGCAAGCGTATATTCAGAGAACTTAAGTAAAGTAAATGAATTTTATTCGGGATTCAATAGAGAATGAATAAAACATAAGAGGATATTTTCATGTGAAGATATTTCATGATGAAAATAAAAGTATTAAATTCAGATATTTACCTCGAAAATGCAAAGCTGAGCTATGTTGTCACGAAGATGAAAATTTTTGAATTCGATGCTTTCTTCCTCTAATAAATTAAATCTAACAAGATAACCAAAGGTCAGAAAAATAAATAAAATATGCATTATTTGCTTGAACATGAGTGGAGTAAACATTTTCATACTCATCCTCTCTCCAAAATAGAGCACATCCATCTACGAACCCACCAGTTCGTCTCTGTGAAGAATCCAAACCATTGCCTTAGAAAAACATCCCAAGGGATAAGGGAGAAAACCAAGTTTCCAAAGATTGAGGGAAAACATACACCTTAAATGTTCCAGTGTATCCTTCTTTTCTCATGAAGTCAAGGAGATCATGATACTTGTCAACTTCCTTCAACATTACCCAAAATGTGTTTCAAAAGATAATTAAAATGTTGAAAAAGGAAATCGCATAATTATAAATAGTAAATTTGTCTCAAATGGAAGCACATTATTTTTTATCATAAACTTATCAAAAACTTACCTGCAGGCATACAATATTAGCATTCAACTGATAAATATCTTGGAGAATGAGCTCCTTGCGCCTGTCCCATTTCATATAATCAAATGGTATGTTCAGGTAAAGATCACGGTGTTTTGCAGCGTTATGATCTCCCAATATGTTTTGAGATACAACGGCAACATCTGTTGTACAATAGGAAAGATAATGAACATTAGTAGCAATGAACCATGTCATGAGCAAGGTGAGATTAAAAATCTTCGCGCAATAAATAGGATTGTTCGATAAAAGGGTAATGACCTAAACACCCCCTTTCTTAAACTTAACAGTTTACGACAGAAACATCCCTAACATTCTGTAACTACCATTCTATCCAATTATGACTATGACATTATCTTCTAACAAACAATAGTCAACTTGAGAAAAAAAGCTGGATATCAGGTGATGAAGATTCTGTGAGACTATGGAAGATGGAATGAAGCTGATATGACCCACCTCCAAACTAGTAGGCATAGCTCTCTTCAGTATTTATGAAACTGACTGACTTCTTACCTGTTTCTGTACATTACTCTTTTTTTTTTTTTGAAACGAGAAAGGGAAGCATCCCTAACGATGTTTCTGTACATTACTCTTCTCCAAATATCTTCCAAGCTCTCTTACTCTCTCAGCTAAGCGGAATTCAACACTATCTATTTGTCTCCCAGGGCAGCAGACAGAGCAGCCAGTGCCCTGCCCATCTTCTAATCTCTCTCTCTCTCTCTCTCTCGCTCTCTCTCTCTCTCCGTGTTTTGATCCTAAGCCATTTCTGGCTGATACTGTTCAGGAGGCGCTGCTGATCTTCCTCTTCTATATTCTTGTAATTGTACTCTAACGTTCCTACAGATCATCAGGTTAAACTGTGTTTTCAAGAAGCAAAACATCAGCCACCATTGATCCGAGTACTGATTCCCCTCTAACCTTCTATTTTCCCTACCAGGCTACCCTCAATCCCTAACCCTTTTCTTCTAGGCAGGTTTCCCACTCCTTCCGCTAAATGACTCTTTCTTCATTTTTCTGCATTCATCTGAATCATAGATGCCCTTCTTCTATTTCGCAGTGGACGAGAAGGGCAATAGTGATAGGGAGATAGGTGTTGGTAAAAGGGAGAAAATGAGAAGAAAATTGTACTAAAAATGAAATCCCACACAACTATCTTCATCTGAGGCTTTGTTCATAAATTCTTGGTGTCCAATACAATGAATTGAACTTATCCTCGGGTAGAAATGGCAATTATATAATTCTTTTTTCTAAAATTGTTTCTCTCAACCTTTTCTTTTGGCTGACATTTCCTTTCCACATTAAAAATAAATGAAAGACCCACATGATCCATTCAGTTGGCGAGGAACAGCACTGACTTCTCATCATCGAGAGTCAATTAGTATCTGACATGTAGTGCATGTAGGAAGCCTAACAGACAGGAATTCCTTGTTCTAATAGGATCAGAGTTTCTAATGATCCTAAATTGCACAGAGAAAAAAATAATCTCTAAAAATTCGGAAGTTTTTTCACAATGATTCCATTTTCTATTCGTCAGAGTGATGGATAAAAGAAACAATCCAAAAGTGCCTTGAAATATAAAACCCAAATTTGGAAATCTCCATTTTATTGGCGTCTAGGAAGCTCATGAAAAAGCACGATATAAATGTAATGGATTGAATATCTCTCCGACTTTGAAAGTATTTCTGTACAACGGAATGTAACAAGTACTATATAATGGCCTCCCCTTACATTCATCGGAACGATTAAACAAGCAACGAACCAAAAGTATCTCGAACACAGAAAAACAGAAATATAAGATACTTATTCAATTGACTCTTAAGAAGCTCATAGCAAGCTCCGAAGCACGGAACGAATATTTCTCAAAATTGGCCTATCTTCTGTATAACGGAATAGAACTAGTTCTATCCAAATATTCCATCTTCATTTGCCAGTATGATGAATGAAAAAGTAAACCTAACGTGTTCTAAGACAGAAATAACCTAAATTAAGAAATTTCAACAGAAAAAACGCTAAAGAATCTCATAACAAGCACTGGAATTCAGGTGTGCCGGGTTGCAATCTTTCTCAAATTGGCAAGTATTTTCTGCATAATTCCTCTCTTTTATTCGCCAGTATGACGAATAGATATGTAAATCTAACGTTTTTCTAAAACAGAAAAAAAACCTGAACTATAAAATTTCAACAATATAGGCACTTAGAAATCTCCCAAAAAAAGCAATTAAACCGCATTCGAGCCACGTGTGCACGATTACCTCGTCTTCCGGTGAAATCGGTAGCGCAGTTCACTGAATCCAACCACCGCCGTTGAAGTCCATCTTCTCTCGTCTTCCTCCCTTTAGTCTCTGTCTTCTCTTTCTCGGGACTGTTATGGATCGTCTTCTTGCCTTCCGACCGGGCGAAATCACGGCGGACATTGGAATATACAACGCACCGACGAGAGTTCACGAGATTGAGGCCACGGATCCCTCCGCCAAACGTGGCGGTACCACCGTAACGGCTTCCGAGACTCATCCAGAAGTTTCTCTCTCCTCCCTCTAGAATTTGGATATGAAGTTATGAACTATGAAGCCGTTAGACCGTACGGGTGCTGACGTGGCGGGGTAACGGCCGTCAACAGCATTCGGCACCGGCGGGAAAAAGAGGGCCGCTTTGTGGCCCGAGACTAACCCGTGGGATCTTAACGGTTGTAATGGGTCCCACAATGACTCATGGAATCAGTCACGGGGCGGCGGAGTGGTCAGGCAATGGATTACCACGAGGACCCACGCATGGCGCCTCGTGCCCAGAACAGACCGACTGACATGTGCGCGGCGGCGTACACAAACACAAAGGCTCGGCTCGGCTCGGCTCCCAAAGGGAAATTCAAACACGCAGCTTTTTTAGAACTTTCAGAGTATGAGTGCCATGTCGCCTTCTTCAAACAACTTATTTCACCATTTCATGCATGTTACATGTTGTCGTTGATGAACTTGATATAAGCAGTTTCCATTCTTTTTATGAAACTTCGAGAGATCTGTAGGAGATAGGAAACTTCAAGAACATGGTGATTTCTTGATGAAGTAATTCACCCCAAGTACTTTACAAATTCGACTCGTGCTTGTTTGATATCCAAATGTTTTAGTCTGCCTCCGGAAAGACATCGAATCAAATTGCGTAAGGTTCTAACCACCTTAGTTTAACCATATGTTCGAGGATAACAACTTTGTCAGGATCTGAGAATCGACAGGCCTTTACAAATTTTAATCAAGACATTAAATACAACGGAAGACACTGAATCGAACATTCAAAATGATGAGAATGTTCAATGATATTATCATTATCGAGTCTAAATCAAAATCTATACTTGTTCAATTTGTCGAAAGAATGCATCCATTCGAGACTCGTGAATAACTTAAGATATGGTCGATTGTTAAACTCTAATTGGTCACTTATAAATAACTTATGGTATAGTATTGAAGCATGAAGGAAATTATCAGTAATACCTTTGTCAATATTTATGCTACCTTGGCCAAAGATTTAATTGTATCTCAACCCTTGAGTCAATCTCGTCTAACAATGAGGGTGGATGATCATGTCTTAATCACACATTATATTTAAGGACTTCATGTTATATGCAATCTATGACATTATGAATATTTCATGGTCAGGGATTCGTCAGTCATAAATATAACATGACTATCCATCCATGAGATATGTTTAGTGCCTCACTTTTAAGGACCACATACTCAGCTGTTACATGAATCAACTTGATTGATAAATTGATAGGTTCTAATACTCGATATGCTCTTAAAAGTTTGATCAAACACCAAACACAGTGGAATAACTTGAATTAGACATTCAAAACACTAAAGGGCTAAGAACTCGTGATCTTATCATATAGTATAACTCAAAATCTATACTTGTAGAGTTACATTGAAAGAATTTTTAAGGTTGTTCAAATGTACAACCTCTAGAAGTATCCACAGAGCTAATTAGATCTCTTCTTCAACGCTCTCCGCAAAGAGAGAAACAAAAGAGTGATAGAGTTTCTACAAATTTTGATGGGCATCTTAAGTTGTAGGCATTCTCCTCTTGTTTATAGATGTTAGGTATTCGAACTTTTCATTAAAAACTTAAAATTATGTCTATCTACCGACCTTCATAAACCTTACATGTATGACCCTCTACGTTCATATATCTCTCTACTAAAGAACTCAAATGATACTTATTGTTCAAAATTTTCAATAATCTATACCAGTGTATATACTAATTAATAGATGATTGATTTAACCCAATAAATAAGTCGAGTTGCTAGGTCATTGGTGCCAAGCTATACCATGTACTCTAAGCAATATGGAGTGTATAAGAACTCTCGTATTAAAACTTATTGTAATCGATTGTCGTGTACATATAATCTTTCATTATTGCCAGGTTGTTAATGACTTAAGGTGCGGACAATTGTCGAATCATTATCGATCACTCAAGAAGGTATGTTTTGCATAGACCAAATCATCGAGAATACAGTTTTTGATCTTTCTAATACATTGGTCAATGATATAATCACATCTTATTCGTCGAGTTGATCTCTTGTAATATTAAGGGTGGATGATCTCATCTTTACCATATAATCATCATTCGACAACTTTATATCACATGTAATCTATGACATTTTAGAGATACCATTGCTTGGGACTCGTAAGTCATTGACAAAACACATTGAATTGATGTGAATTAACTTGATTGATAACCATGTATAGTACCACTTAAGGATTCATTCAAGTCAATTTAGTGAACTGTTTTTCTAAATAACACCCACTATCTATAATTCGGTGATTTCACAGTGATAGCCAAATGATCAACTATACCTATCATACGAGAAATAGCAAGAGAATACAATATTTAACCCTAAAATTTACTAAATTTACTTAGAAAAGTGAAAGACGATAATTTTCTAAGTTTATTTATAATTTTTGCTCTCATTATTTTCATGAGGATCTTAAAAATTTAAAATCTTAAATAAAATGAGGCTAATATTAATAGAATTTTAATATTAAAGAAGCCAAACTCATGGATTTATGGAAAATTAGCCTTAAAATAATGGATTTCGAGATAACTGTCATCTAATTTACAAAAATATATTCATAATATGATAACAAGCATCTTAAATATATAAATTGTACCCTCAAATACACTAATATTCATATAATTATAAGCATATATTGTGTGTTATCTGCTCTTACTAATCCATAGATAATGCAAAGATGATCCCATGTCATTAGATCAATGGATGAAATTGGCGATTCTTCTATAATGGCCATTGGCGTTCAAGCAATGAATTCCCCATGTGCAAGTCGATCAATGATAATTCTGCATAATCTCACACATAAATATGAAATGTATGCCAAATAATAGGGTAAAAGAGATGATTTTGGCTAAGAAAGATAACCACACTATTAAAGGGCTTTTGGGCTGAAAATGACCTTAAATGGGCCGTTTTGATCCCCGACCATCTGCTTTAGGAGTTAAAGGGTTGAAAGGGTCGAGATTGCGCCATGTCAGCACCAAAGAACCCAAAATATCGTCAAAATGATGCGATCAATCAGAGTTGCCCGATCGCACCGCTAAAAGATGTTAGATATCCAAGATTGCGCCACGTAGTGCCCAGATTTTGCATCCGGCGGCGCCACCTAGGCACTGAATGATACGCGATGCGTACGGTGTTGAAGATGAAGACTACTGTGACGGTGATGTGGAAGATGAGAAAGATGGAGGATGAGAAGGTCCATGGTGTGGATGAATTCATGAAGACGACGGTGACGATGAATGATAATGGATGCTCCTTTGAGTATGTGGGCCAGCTGATCTCGATGATCCAGTCATTCGGCCATTGCTAGTCACAGGAATTGATCCATGGGACTGCAAGCTCTTAGCTTTACAAAATCAATACGCAATCGATCGAGCGTCAGACTAGTGATTATAGACTCAAGTAGGAGAGAGAGATTGTGGGAGAGAGAGAGATGAGCAGAAAAGACGGGATAAATCCCGGGGACCCCCCTGGCCCTACTTGAAGTTTGCGCGGCCCCGCGTCTTGGTCCTCCAGAAGCTCCAGTTCCCACTCCTCCTTATCTTCTCCGCGGCTACAAAAATCCGGGGGGAAAACAAGGGTAAAAAATCCCAATCTCCATGGCTCTAATCTGCTCCGCCGGAGCCAGGAGCTTCTCCCCCTTACCGCGATCCCTTCCTCCTCCCGTATCAGTATCCAGGAGAGGAATTGCCCTCGTGGTTTTCGCCAGGAAAGGAATCTCGTCGCGAACGAACAAAGGAAAGAAAGGAGGGATTACGGGTACGAAGCCGATTGAGGAGGTTTTGGAGAGAGAGGAAGATGCTTCTACGGGGACTGATGGAGGAGGGGATTTGCTGGGGACTGATGGAGTGAGCTCGGAGTTGAAGCCGATGCCGAAATTGCCTGGTTTGACTGCTAGTTTCTGGGAAGGATCTAAGTGGGATGCGTTTGGGTTCGTGGTGCAATATCTTTGGGCTTTCGGCATTGTTTTCGCTGTAAGATGTTAATTTTCCATTTTCCTTCTCTCAAGCTCTTGCAGTTGTTTTTTTTTTCAAACTTTGTTAATTCGCTGTAAGATGTGCTGGACTTCTAGACTTCATTTTTAAGATGTGCTGTTAATTATTGGTTTTTTATAGTAGATGTTGAATTTTTTTAGAATTTCATTTTCCTCCTGCCGTTACTCAGTGGTTTTTCTGATAGAGTAGGTATTGAATTTTTAAGGATTTCCTTTCATTTTTGCATTTATTTAGTTATTTTTTATTGAGTTGTTGAACTTTTTTGTACGTAGTTTTACTCCTGCAGCTACTGAGAAAAATTTGAATTGTTTATTTGTTGATGTTTTGACGGATTATTTTTACTCCTATTCAGCGTTTTTTTTATAGAGTAGATGTTGGGTTTTTGAGATTTTACTTTTGCTCATGCAGTTTTTTAGTAATTTTTTATATAGTTTATCTGTTGAATTTGGAAATTTTAATTTTACTCATGCAATTATTTACTTATTTTTGACAGAGTAAGTTCTGAAAATTTGATAATTTACTTTTACTCTTGAATTATCTAGTCATTTTATGAAAGTTTGTGTTGGATTGTTATACTTACTTTTACTTCCTGGATTTTTTTAGAATTAAATATTTCTTCATGTTAACCTGTTTAAATCACTGTAATATTGGTTAAACTTTCACGACTGATACCACAGTCAAATTTATGCGGCTAACTAGCAGCTATGATTTCTGGTTTAAGCTTAGGAGTATTGGACCATCCGTTCATTCTCTCCATTTTCTTATTTTTCTGTTCCATAGTCTTGTAGGGTGTAGATCTTCAATTTGTTTTTCTTTTTGCGGTAAAAAAAATCTTCAATTTGTTTTTTTTTTTGCATTTAAAAAAATCTTCAATTTGTTTGATAGTACATTTTAAAGTATTCTGCCATGTAAACTTTGAAATCACTGAAATATTTGGTCAAATTTCTGAATTTATACTTAATTCAAATTTCTGAGACTGATTAGCAGCTACTGTTCATTTAGTTCAGTGTCTTATTTTTATTTTCAATAATCTATATTGTCCGCAGATCTTCATTTTCTTTTTTTGTTACCTGTATTAGTATTCGTCTTAAGAACCTCTTGAAATTCCTGTTATCTTGTATAAAACTGTACAATTAATTTTTTTGAAAAAAATGCACAATTTATTCTGTAGTCAAATCTCCAAGACTAATTAACAGCAATGATTTCTGGGTCCAGGTTATGAACGTTGCAACTTCTTCATGCATGCTTGTCATAAATGAATCATGCACATGCTATGATGCTGAAAAATTATGTTTTGATATTTAAACACAAAACTATCCTAGTCCTCCAATATAGTTTTACGAGCAAACACATCTAGAAGACTTTTAGTTATGAAATTATTTTAGTGAAAAATCCAATCATAACAAATGATAGAAATTATCGCATTTTTTGGATCTAAACATCGTTTTCAACTTGTTGCAGTTAATCGCATGTGGGATCGCCGTAGCCACGTACAACGAGGGCGCAACTGACTTCAAAGAGACTACTGTCTACAAGGAGTCAGTGCAGACCCAAGACTTTCTGGACGAGACGGATTCATCCAGCTCGGACGTTTTTGAAGTCAATCCAACAGAAGTGGCTCCTAGTTTGGAGTAGCGTAATTTATATTCCTACAGTGATTGAAGGTTAGACTTGCTGTTGTAGTTTTATCCCATTATGAAAGTGTTATAATTTATCGACCTGAATACTGTCATTTTTGTCCAGGATGTAAAGTTTTCATTATAATTTTTTCATTCATGAAGAAGTATAGAGATGAAGTATAGATGCTATTACAATCATATGGCAGGTGGAATAAATCTGGCTAGGGTTTAGGGATGGGAAAATTGGGTTGATCTATCATTGGATCATCGAGCCGGCGATCCAATTGATATATGTGATCATAAGAAATGCCCGCTCGATCCAGAATGTCAATCTGATGGACTATCTGCCAAGCTTTATCGATTAGGCCTAATCGTGGCCAATCATGTCATTGTTGCACACAAACTTAGAATAATGCCAATCAATCTGATTGTTGAGCATGATTGAATGATATTCGAGTCGAGATTGATTATGATCTGATCATTGATTTGATCAGATCAGACATTGGTAGTTGGGTCGTATGGCAAAGAAAATTTGGAAATTATGTTTTCTTTATCAAAGATTCTTCATTTGTTCTCTCCCCTCTCCTATGTATATATTGGTTCACTCAAATGGAGAATCTTGATACCTTGATGTCTGTTGCTTAGGAGATGCCCTTCTAAGAAAATCCTTAGCGTAAAGGGTGAACATGCTCTAATCACGAATGAACAATTAAAAAAATAATCCATTTCTTTAATATTAAAAGATAATCATCTAAGATTGGCGATCACCTAACATAAGTACTTCTTCCACCTAAGAGGTCACCCATGATGGATATTGTTTAGCCTATAAACAAATCATACTTTCATGTGTTTTATTTATATTAATTGAAATAAATTTTATTTATTGTCATTCTTGTATGATGTTTACAATGAAGTCTACGAATATATAAAATTGTTAAGTGTATTATGATGAGATCATAATATAATAATCACTGGTCAATAACATATATTGTAAACATTTATATTCGTAGGATATTCAAGAAGGACATCAAATTATCTTAAAAGAATAGTATTGATTGATCTTATTGATATGATAAGTATGACTGATCTTATAGCTATGAATATGGAGAAACCAATGACAAATAGTAGGTGTTCTTTGGAGAAGAGTTTACTGAATTGATTCTTATGAATACCTGAATAGTATAATACTTAATTGGCAATTAGGTTGATTCATGTCACAGTTGTTTATGTAGTCCTTTGACTCGAGACACCAAAGATATCTTACATATGGATAACCGTATTTTGGTTATGACTAACGAATAGCTAATCATAGAATCTCTAAAATGTCATTGTGAGTGTATATAGATAAGCGGGTAAGTAGGGATTTTGTATTTAACATATGGGCTCACGCCCCTGAGTCATTGATCAAAGAGTCAGACGAAGAGGCAAGTAAGGCAATACCTGAGTTGGAGGTGGATGTATGATGCAACAAGTAAACTGGAGAAGCTATGGGTGTCTCCTGAAGCTTCATGAGATGATCATAGTCCTCCCAAGATATGGTCATCATACTAGATAATGAAGAGGAAGAAACATAAGTAGAGACAGAATTGGCAACCCAATTAAGTTTGCCAAACTTCTGCTAACAACGATCAGAACAATGATTAGTTTGTCGACAATGCTTGATAACATGCATGTTTAACTTGAATTCTTATCATATTTCACTAATATTCATGCTTAGGTCCATATTTTTTAATTATTTAGGGTTAATTATGTGCTTTATTGATGTTTGACCTTTTGCAAGTTTCAAACAATTAGAAATTTAACCATTTTTCCTTGATTTTATTTTGACTTTAGGGATGATTAAAAGAAGAAATTAAAGGAAGAGAATGATGAGATGAATCAAAATAGAAATTCAAAGGGATTGACTTAATATTACTTTGAATTCATATTTTTTCTTCTTAAAATTTATATTTCAACATAGATTAAAAAAGACTTAATTTGTGATCCAACGGAGAAAATTTGAGTCAAAAAAGAGTTCTATTGATGAAGTTATGAATTTCTGAATTTTACAGATTTTTCTGGATTTTATTTTTTATTTTTCACGTATTTTTTAGAATTTTAAAAGCTTAAAAAATCGCAAAAAGGGATTTAAATCTGTGGGACCCGCACGAAGCTGACGTGGCGTGACGCAGACACATGGCAGAGCCACGCGAGCCCACGTGGACACACATGGGCGCTTACGTGGCGCAATGACGTTATCAAGCTAAGCGTGTGGACCCACGGGTATAGTGGGCCCACTTAAGAGGATAGGGGGTGTACTAGGCCCGTTGGGGTGACGCGAAGGGCTATCGCCCTTCTACCTTTTATACCCGCCAATTCCACTTTATTTTCTCTGTGTGGGATTATGTGTTTCTTTCTTTTTTGCAAGCGACGTGGCGCATCGAGGAGCCTCTGATCTCACGCGCGAAACAACGCGCCTTGATCAAGTGGATTTTGGTCCACCTGATCTTGATCATATGCACGTGACGATTTCGCAATCGTCAATCTCATTACTGAAATCCGACGGTCGCAATTTAATCGCACATTCGGAGAATCATAGAGCGACACGTGGTCGCGTAAGGACACTCCAATAAAGATCAAACGGCAGAAATAAAGGAGGACATAGGCCCGAGTTGTGGGAACGTCTACTCATCGCGTGCGACGTGGAGGCATCGTGACCGTCCGAAGCTTCTTCAACGAATCGAACAGTCCGAATATTTCGCGATGAAATCTCTATAAGTTGATGTTCTCTCTTTCTTAAATTTAAGCATTTTTGAGCAAAATCTCAAGTTCTTTGTGATTCTTTTTTGTTCTATACTCAATTACAATTAGATTGAGGCAAGTTAACCATGAATCGTTGCAAGAAAAAGTTTGGAAATCGCCCATTGAACGCCGAACGCATGACGGAGAAGAAACCGGAGAAATACACAGCAATCAAAGCAATTTAAAGCACAATCTTCACGTCAAATCGGATTAGTAGTGTGATCCCTTCGTAATCCTTGCAATTTAGGTAGTTTATATTAGATTTAGATAGGTAATTAGAGTTTAGGAATTGGAAATTTTATCATTTTGCCCGAATTTGATTGCGTATTTTTACTGATTTTTGAACAACAATTTCTCCCTAATCTTAAGTCCAAATTATTAGATTTTTGTTTTATTGGGTTCCTTGTTCAATTAGCTTTCTATGGATATATGATTCGTCAATTTTCATTATGGTTTGGCCCTTCAATTTTACGTTTGACCAAGTGATGTTTATTTTCAATCCAAGTTTGAGTGTTGATTTTCGAGGGCAATTACTCCTAATATATAAGGTGACATTTGATAATTTTAGTTTCTCTGGAATCTTATGATTGTAAGCTTTCTATTCTTAGGTCATTTGCTAGATTTTAATATAATTTGATCAGTGAATTTAAGAATTTTGACCTAAATCTCTATTTCGGTGATTTTCTGTTTATTGATTTTGGAAATATCACAGTAAATCTAATTCTTCTCTAAAAATCATAATTTTGATATTAAAATTCTATTTTTTCTCTTTAGTTTCTAAATATATTTTTTGTAATATTTTCTCACCTTTTTCCTCTCTGATTTTACAAAGAGTCAGAGTATGGTCAAAGTCAATACTTTGACCTCGACTTTTGACTTTTCTTCTCAAAAATATATTTAAAATTCTTAAAATATCTTCTCTCATACATTCATATTGTTTCTATCAATAACATATCACATTCATTTCTTATAAACCCTACTTAAACTTAAGTTTGACCAAGTCAACTCTTCAATTAAAGTCAGCCACGTTCTATGTGGTTCGACACGATCTCTTCGTTGTACTTGATTTCATATTTTTAAATCATCGTGAGTTCTGAATTATAAATTTTGTTTGACCAACGATCGTGTGTTTTCAACGACCGCACTAAGTCGTTCCGTCAATGCTCACAATGAGTGAATGGCTAGCTATCATGCCCTCGATTACGCCCTTACTCGCGCCCTTGGCCAAGATTGATCATTGTTTATCAAGTCGGCGATTTGATCGACGATCTTAGCTTGATTGATCAATCTTCAACTTGAGTAAAGTCCTATTTTAATCAATTTTCGATCGATCAAAGATCAATCAACGGAGAACAACATGATCAACCTTAAAAAGATTGAAACTCTCTCTCTCTCTCTCTCAAATCAAAAGAGAGAGACCATGCGCAAACACCATCGACGAGGAGAAAAGCCCCCAAGATCCAGCCAAGAGCTATCTGACTGCAAGATATGGTGTCCAAAGATCACGAGACCCTTGAAAATAGTCATAAATGTTTCTCCTAGCACGCAAATGGCAATTCCCAAGATCTCGGCCCATCCTCCCCAATTTGATATATCAAGCTTATTCATTCTGTGAAATCTCGCAGACTCAGTAAATGAAGACGTAGAGAGAGAATGAGCCAAAGAGACACAGAGAGAGACAGAGCCAAAGTGACACAGAGAGAGACAGAGAGAGAGAGAGATAGAGAGAGAGAAAGAGCGAGGGAGGGAGAGAGAGAGAACTCACTTGAAAACCAAGGCTATCAAAAAAGGTCTACGTTGGATGTGGTGGCGAATGTGGTGGATGTGAGGGAAAGCCCTGAGTAATACAAGTTCTAACTGACTGACCGTCAAGGTCCTCGTCAAAGAGTGTTCATCCACCTATAAAGAGAGAAAAGGCAACTGTATTCACAAATAGAGAGAGAAACAAGGTTCTCTCTCTCTCTTAATGATTGTCAACCTTGATCGATCGAAAATATATCGACGACATCAACGGCGCACAAATCAATTTGACCGATCAAGGCATCAAACTTTTGCCAATAGATCTCGATCGATCATGATCGTCCAACCCTACCCTCGGCTACTGTCTATGTAGTGCTCATTTCCCTTGGAATTGGAAGATAGCAATGTTATAAAGTCAGATGATGCAAGGGGGGAAGGAACATGTGATGATAAAATAGGAGAAGGTCGTGACGAGAGTCGGAAGGCAAGCCTCGCTCAATATTAATCCTTGGATCTAAGAGGATATCAAAGTGTCAAGGATTGCAAGAAAGATAACAACAACAAGATCTTCTCAATAACAATGTTAATTCATAAGATCAGTCATAAACAACTGATAATAGATATTATGTGCCCTGTAAGCCAATCACACTTCTATGTATCTTTTTTACGTTTATTAAAATGAAATTTATTCATTGTAATTCATGTGCGATATTTGTAATGAAGTTCACGAGAATATATAATGACTAAGTGAATTATGATGAGATCATAATACAGTGAACACTAGTCCTTAAACATATGTTCTAAACATTTATATTCGTAAGATATTTGAGAAGGACATCAAATTATTTGGAAAGAATAACACTATATGATCCAACTTATATGATGAGTATGGTTGATCTTGTAGCCATCGGTGTGGATACACTAAGGATAGATAGTGGGTGCTCTTTGGATAAAGAATTCACTAAATTGATTTGTATGAATCGTTGAATGATAACTATATATAATTGTCAACTAGGTTTATTCATGTAACAGTTTCATATATAGTCCTTTGATTTGAGACACCAAAGACATATTGTGGATGGATGATCGTGTTTTGATTGTGACTTATGAATCCCTAGGGATACGACATCTCGTGTATTGTGAATGGACCATAAGATATCTCATATACCAAGGGCGTGTCGCATATACAATCTCATATATTTTGGATGGACCATAAGATGTCTCATATACCAAGGGTGTGTCGTATATATAATCTCATGTATTGTGGATGAAATATAAGATGTCTCATATATTGGATACGACATGAAGTCCACGAAGATTATTGTGTGAGCAAGATGAGATTATCCGCCCTTGGTATTTGAGGAGATTGACTCAAAGAATGATATGCGATGAAATTCTTGACCAAGGTAGTAGAAATATCATAGAAGTTCTCGATGATTTCCTGCGCGAAAGATAACAACAACAAGGCCTTACTACTTTTGACTTGAACAACTTCTTATATACCTGAACAATCTAAAATATATTAGACTCATAGCCATACAAGGAGGCCCATTAACAGATCGATTTCATGTGTTCGTTAAATATACACAAAATCGACTCAAAATAATTACCAAACTCACCAATTTTATCAAACAATCATGAATTAAGGAGTATAGTAGTGAATAAGGGTCGATTCCACGGAGAATTAGGGTAATATCAGATAATATTTTGAAATTCGATCAAATCAGACGATGAAATCATGATGAGAAATTAGGGAATTTAATATATTTGGAAATAAAACTTGAAAACGAATCCACGAACTAAAAAATCACTGAATTTGGATGAAGATTCACGAAGAAATCATCAAGTGAATGAGAGAAAAATTTTCTAAAAATAAAAATCACAAAAAATCGAAAATTAAAATTGAAATTGACTAAAATTATATTTCAAACTTAAAATCTAAAGCTATATGAAGGAAGATTAGGATGAAATACAATCTCTAACCCAAGATTGCGCTCAAATTGATCCAATTATTCGCTGGATCAAAGGCTTTTCATTCCTAAATTCAAAAAATGCTCGTTGATATTCAAGAGCAATTCCTTCATATTCTCTCAACAAAATCTCACTTTCAAGCACTTTGTGGATGCAAAAATTGATCTAGAAGTGATTGGAAGCAAGAGATCAAGGGATTTGGTGTCTAAACAGTTTGATTACTCAAATTTCCCTAGAATGATTTATAATGCCGAAGAACATCTCTATTTATAGGGCGAATTGGGCATAAACGTCTGATGAAACATTTAATCCTTGATCAATAGCTCTAATAAAACCCTAGATTGTGAATCGTTATGGTTAAGTCGTGGCCATTGGATCTCAGATGGACTGTCTGAGATGAAGCCACACCGCACGCGTTGTAAGTAAAACATCAAATGGTTGCCGTTTGATCTTGATCCAACGCTCCAGATGCTTTTTGTTGGTTTTAATCTCAGCCATTATAACTCCTTAGATTGAATGTTGAGATTAAATTATTTTAAAACGATTTGCTCATGAATGGATTTGCGCCACGTTCTGATTGCCCTTTAAGTGACGATCGACGATCGTGATTTAATCGCTCAATCAGATGCCCCATGTGCTGCCATGCCACCTGCGCAAAAATAAAACTGAATTTAAATCAAATAAATTGATTTTAAATTCAAAAAAATTCATAAAAAATCTGAAAAAATTAGAAAAAAATTAGAAAATTCATATCTTTTAAGATATAACTCCAAATTAATCCAATTTTTTTTCATTGGATCAGAAATTAAATTATCTATCATTCTAAAATGTCAAAAAAATAATAATAAATAATAAGATAATAAATTTCTATTTAAGAAATATACTCATTTCTTTTAGATTTTAAAATTTAGAAAAATATATGAGTGTATATAAAATAATTTCTCTTATTATTTAAACTTAAAAACTAATTATAATCTCAAGTAAAGATGGGTATATAAAAATATTCTCCTAATTTATCATAATTAACCCTAAGTTAATGCATTTTTGAGATTATACGACTTTATTATAGAATGTCTTCTCGACGACACTTCGAGTCTGCATTGGTCCCTCCTTGTCCTCTTATACCTCTCTCTCTTCAAGAGACATCTCTACACCATCCATTATGATGTTAGCACTCCTCTAGCTCAAGATGATAACTTGCCCTTTAGAGAAAATAACGGATGCCCTCCTTGTGGAATAGGATGCAATGCCTTCCCACTTTATCCATATTATGGCGAGAAAAAAATCACCTGATGATAAAAAAGTATCAGAAACAACTTGGCAAGCCTGCTTTTGCACGTTCAGTGATCACTAGTACTCCATATGCCCTCTCGTCACCTTCTAGCACTCTTGACTCTAACATTCACCAAGTATGATGCACTCTATTAGATGCTTCAGCTAGTCTCACATCACTTCCGCTTCCATCTATGTCAGGTATGCATGTTCTTTTTCTCTTCTTCATCACCATATATCATTGACTCGGGGGCTTTCACTCACAAGACTTGCACACCCACCCTTCTATCATCCTGTCAACCTAACTCTAACCTTGGCCCAATTATCATTGCTGATTCCCTGCCCTGTCTTGTCAAAGGTTATGGCACCACTATGGCTACTTCTAGTCTTCCACTTAAGTAGGTCCTCTATATTCTCAGCTTTCTTACAAACCTCTTTATCCACTAATGTCATCTTGCGTGCTTTACTTTGTTTTGCTAGCTTTTGCCATTTCATTATACCTCTCAAGATCTACATGTCCAATAAAGGATTGGTTTGGGGTGTGAGAATGAGTGGGGTTTATGCTACTGAAAAAGATGATGTTCAGGCTCATCTCCACTCCTTGTGTGATATCATCTCACCAACTTACAAATGTCTTCCCCAAAAGTCTTTCTAGAATCTCATACGATGTCGCATGTACCATGCTGGGCATGTTTAACTTATAAATTTCAACTTGAGGGGGGAAGGATTGGTTTGGGGCACGAGAATGAGTGGGGTTTACGCTACTAACAAGATGATGTTCATGCTCATCTCCACTCCTCACGTGACATCATCTCACCAACTTACAAATGTCTTCACCAAAAGTCTTGCCAGAATCTCATACGATGTCACGTATACTATGCCGGTCATGTTTGACTTATATATTTCAACTTGAGGGGCGAAGGATTGGTTGGGGGTGATAACATGCTATTTATGCATGTAATTATATATTTATTAATGCAAATTAATGCATTAATCATTACAAATATATGCATGTTATCATCTTTTAAGCATATTTCTATCATTTTGTTTAAATTCATGTTATGATCTTAAAAATACATCAATTTATGGATTATTATGCATAATTAAACATTTCAATCTTTAATCCTAATTATATTTATGATCATAATCATGTTTTAAAGTTGAAAATATAAGAGAAAATACATTTATTAACATTTTATGTGTTTATATGAATTTATTTCATATAATACATAAATGTATAAAATTAATATAAATTATTTTTCTTATTATTTTAATAAATTGACCTTTTAAAATGATAGATTATTCAATTCTGAATCCAACAAACAAATTTGAATTAATTTGGAGTTATATTTTGAAAAGTTATGAATTTTAAAATTTTTAGGAATTTTTCTAGAATTTTTCTGAATTTATTTAATTTTTATTTTGATTTTTAATCATTTAAATTAAATAAAAAAATGCAAAATGTAGTTAATTTGCACGCGCGCCCACGTGGATGCGACGTGGACGCGCACGCGAGCTTGCGTGGCAAGCATGTGACGTGGACGCATATTATATCTAATATATATATGGGTCTCCCGTGTATAAGCAGACAAATAATCAATACCCCTAAACCGCGTATCATATATACGCGTCTTCTTCTATTCTTTTTCTCCGTGTGGGATTATTCTCATCTACTTTCTTTGATTGCAGGACACGCGGTGCATCGTGGAGCGTTGGATGAGCAGCGTGACGAATCGCGCGTGTAGATCGCATGGACACGCGGTCCACGCGATCAGATATCAACCACGTGGCTTAAAACTCACTTAAGTGAGTTGATCAGAACCGTCCGATCGCGAGTTATAACGGTCCAGATTATTCGCATCCGATGAACCTCCTATTTAATCGTGACCGTCAAATCAAAATCATACGCACGAGATTTTATCAAGACGTTTCTTCATCAACCTATCAACACCACACGATTGCGATCGGACGATCACAAATCAAGACGACGATTCGATCCAAACGGCGCACGATCGCGACCGTTGATCACGATAGGCGTTTATCCAACGGCGGAAAATCAATTTCGTTTTTTTATTAAAATCGTTCTTCGCGACGAAGAACGTGTTCGCGATTCTTCACCAAATTCTCCATGTTTAGAGAATCATTTCGCGTGCCGTTTGTTTCCCTGTGTTTGTAACTCATTTGCGCTTCCATTGAACACTTGAATTAAAACTTTGATCGAGAGAGAAGGAAGAAATCACATCTTGAACTCCACTTTCGTCTTCGAAAATTCGGAATGAAAAGCCTTGCATTCGGCGATCAATTGGATCATTTCGAAGGCTACTTTGGGTTAGGTTGCGTGATTTCATCTTAATCTTTCATCATTTAGTGTTAATTTTAGTTTTAGCATCATAGATTAGTTTAATTTTAGATTAAATTTTGGTTTTCAATCGTTTTTCGAAACGAAAATTTCATCTAACTTCAAACTTTGATTTCTCTTCGAATTCTTATCCAAATCACCTGATTTTTAATTCCGTGGATTCGATTTTGAGTTATCTTTCTTAATATTCTAAAATCCCCAATTTCTAAACTCACTTCATCATCCGATTTGACCGAATTTCAAAGATATCTCTCAAATTTCCCTAATTCTCCGTGGATTCGACCCTTAATTACAATTATACTAATTAATTACTTTGATTAATCATAAATTGGTAAGTTTAGGACTTTATTTTGACACTAAGTCGTGTGCATTCAACGACCATACGATTTAGTCTCGTCAGGGAGCATGAGAATGAGTGGGGTTTACTCTACTAACAAGATGATGTTCAAGCTCATCTCCACTCTTCATGTGACATCATCTCACCAACTTATAGATGTCTTCACCAAATGTCTTGCCATAATCTCATACGATGTCACGTGTACTATGCTAGGCATGTTTGACTTATATGTTTTAACTCTAGGGGAACTATCCAGAGCTCTCTGATGAACTAAAACTTGGTTGATTATATCGTTGTTGTGTGTTCTAATTCATTCAATACATTTATAATTCCTCACTTAGAACAGTAGTAAGCAAGGGTCGATCCTCAGGGAATCTAGGTAATGAGGGTTGAGACGAAAGTAGAAGAAGGGGTGAATTCCTATAGTGGAGGATATTTAGAAGTTAGAAGGAGAATTAAATAGAGGTAATGGATGTAATTGGTGAGATTATATTTCTGTAGTACTAATTAGAGGAAAAGAGATTAGAATTGGAAGAGAAGAGATTGATGGAATGTGAGAAAAGAGAAATGAAGGAGAAATAAGGGAGATGAAATCGTGTAGAGATAGATGATATGGTTTGGTAAGATTTGTGAAGCAAATGCAATAACCTACAATTAGAATAGAAGAAAAGATCCTACATTATCCATGGAAAAGGCTTACAAGAGAATCCCTCCTCAGAATCTTCCCACAAACCCCGTGTTGGTGCCAATCCTAGGCCGGGTGGTGCTTGATTCGCTACGACGACGATCTCCTCTTGTTATCCTTCTCCAGATCAAACTCAAGCATCCGATGATGCTTAGCTTGGGCCTAAGCTTCTCCCCCTTTCCTGCTGGTGACCTGGTGTCAAGAGAGAGCCAAAAGACAAGAGAATTCGGAGTGGAGGAGAAGCACTTTTAGGAGTTAGGGCTTCCTTTCAATCCGACGATTGAGATTGATTTTCGGGAACTTCAGGAATCAGATGGAGATCTCAACCGTACAGATGGAAGAGCACGATGAGATGAGCATGTCTTCAAAATTTCAGCCCAATCGGACGGTCGGATTAGAAGATATAAACATTTCTTCCCCGATCATTTCTGGCCGTTGATTTGGTGATCTCTTGCGTCAGCAGCCCTAATCAATGAGCCTCCGTGATTGCGCCACGTTGTCATCACGCCGGCCGTCAGATTTCCGCCACGTCACCTGAAAGGTAAGTAATTTAAAATAAATCACAAAAAAGGTAAGTGACGGAATCTGCGGCGATTCACTTTCGCCGCAGATTCCTCACTTAGCGCGAATAAGAGAGCGCCACGTCGCTCTCTTATTTTCGCTTTGCAGTCAAAAATAGCGGCGCGCCTCGCCTGCGCAGGTAAGCGAAAGTTAGCATTATTTTAATAAAACGAAAGTCAGACGAGATGAATTTGACCAACTAAGAGGAAAAACGACAAAAATGAGCGAACAAAATGACAAAATGCACGCCACGTCACCTGCAGGTTAGAAAGCTAAAACAGCGGAGCGGCGACTCGACAAAACGACAAAAGAAAAACGCAGAAAACGACGGAATACGATAGCATAAAACGACAAAATGAAATAACAAAACGACGAGAAACGCGAAACCGGAAAAAGACAAAATGGAATCGCCACGTTCTGACGAAATAGAATATAATTTAATATAAGCCTCGATTCTGCAAAACGACAAAAACGAGAATTTGAAGCGAACGATCTACAGCGAATAAGACCACGACACGTCAGGATTCTCATATTCCACTCTCGGTCAACTCTTGCGGCGAGGATTCCACGTCATCTGCACGGTGAGTAAACGACAAAAGAACTAAATAGTAAAATAATATTAAAGTAATATTAAAACTAATTAACCGTTGCTTCCAGATCGCGACACGTGTCGCGATCTGGTGGCGCCTATCTGGCTTACCTTTCAAAACCAAAATTTGTAGATATGCCCCTGACTACAATAATTATGCGAGAATCATTAGATTAATTGGAAATAAGCCATGAAAATTCATTTAAATCACTTATAAATCCAAACAAAAAATATATTTTTCTATAAAAATTCATTTCATTGCTCATTTATAATCTAAGAGAGATATTCAAATATTATAAAGTTCAGGAAATACCATAAAATCATAATAAAGCCAAATTAAGCAATTTTAATTATAATAACACATAAATATATTCATTTTAAGCCCAATGTATATGAAAAATTCATAATTAAAGGTAGTAAATTTATGTGTTATCACTCTCGGCCCATTGTCTCTCTCTCTCAATCTTTTCATCTTTTGTATAAACCCATGTACCCTGTTTATTATCTTCAAGCACTTTAGGGTTTCCAAAACGTCATCATCAATAAATGGTATGATGAAAGATGTAGATACTAATCTAAGGAAGCCATGAAATGATGAAGTATATAAACTCATGCGCTAATTCATCAATATTTTCACTCATATTATTTAACTAAAAACATGAAGAAAACAATGTGCATACAGTAAATAAGAGATGTAGATTTTATTCTTTAGAGCTTTTGGGTTCGATCAAATTTTCTTCAAGTGAACCTGCAACTAATTAACATATACCTTCCTCAAAAATTTGGGAAAAAGAATAAAGTTTTTACAACATCAATATCAAATCTTAACGTAAATTATCAAATTCACCTTCAACTAACAATGCCATCTCATTCACTCATGCTCTCTCTCTCTCTCTCTCTCCTTCCATGATTGTAACTTTGTGTTGTGAACTTGAGCATCAATGATGGACTATGGTTCATAAATTTGTGGAATTGATGCTTCAAAACCATTAGCTAATCTACTCATGCTTTCTGTATGCTTGTCTTTCTTATGCCCTCTCTCTCTTACATGCATTGTCTTCATCTATTTATTTGCAAAGTCTTTTCTTTCCATCCATGTTCGTAACTTTCCATGGTGAACTTGAACATCAATCATGAATTACTAATCTGCTTCTAGCTTATCCAACTTATTACCTTGATGAGTTCTAGGATTTCATAGCATGTTATAAGTTTGTGGAAGAGACATGGAAGAGACAAGAAGCCGTTCAAAGGCCATGGAAGAGAGATGCTTCAGTTTGACATTCGTCTCTTAAACGATAATGGCGCCACCTCCTCAAAAGGTTCTCTCACTTTATATTTATCTATGTATGTCTGTTGACGTGTTTGTCTATCTATCTATCTATTTATCTATCTATCTATCTATCTATCTATCTCTCTCTCTCTCTAAATGATAATTGTGCCACCATTTCAAAAAGTTCTATCCATCCAGCTTACCTGAAGGATGAATATTTTTCTCAAAGAGCCAGGTTTAGCCAGTAAAATTGCCATCCAGGGCATAATTGATCAGCTGACCCGCCGGGATATGGTGAGGTCAGATCCAGATTACTGCATCTTCTTCGACGAGGAAATATGGTCAACTCTGTGAAGAAATTTCTCCATCATCTGGATTCTCTCTGGGTTTTGGCTTGGGTAATTACTAGGGCAACAGTGGTACGATCGTCCCCTCTTCAGTCTCTTCCTCACGGAAGCAGACTTGGTCTCTGGACATGGAATTGGCTCGGACCATCGGGGAAACTATCGGGGAGCTCTCAAACTTTTCTCTCTCCAGGGTAACCTCTCTCTCTCTCTCACTCTAGATTTAGATGCGTAGTTTACCTCCCAACCTCATCGTGCATTGTCGTAGCGTCTCTGAGAATCTCTTATGGGCAACCCTCGTCTCTTTTTTTCACTCTCTCTCTCTCTCTCTCTACACTTAGATGCCTAGTTTGACCTCACAGTTTGGTCATGCATTTTCTCTTTCTCCGTCTAGAATCTACCCGGTGTCTGTTCACTCTCTCTCTCTCTCTCTCTCTCTCTCTACATCTCGATGTTTAATTTCCCCTCCCAGCCTATTCATCCATTTTTGCTTTCTCTCTCAGAACCTGTAATGGGTAGCCCTCATCTCTATCTCTCTTCCCTGTCCCGTCTCCCCTCTCTGCACTTAGATGCCCATTGACCACACAGCCTGATCATGCATTTTCTTACTGTCTCTCGCTAGAATTTACTCAGTCTGCCCCCATGTCTCCGAATTGCACTAACTCTCTCTCTAGCCGCTCTTGTAAGTCTTATTGACTTTAGTGAGAGAAACTTTGAATTGCAGGTCAGTATTGCTGATGGAAGGCTGCAGTACGGACGTGCTTGCCCTCTTCCGCCGGTCTCCTCCCCTCGCCGCGGTCCTCTCCTTCGGCGCAGGATAGTGGCCCGGATAAAGCCGATAGCAATGGGTATGTTGACTTTTCTGACTCTTGAATCCAGATTCAGTCTCCGTGTAGGTCAAGACATCCGTGCACGTTAGGTATTTTCCACTGAGAGTTATGCTGAATAGAGAAGCCGTTGACCGTCGCCTTCGACTTCTGGGCCACTCCTTTCTCCCTGATTTTTTCTCTTTCATCACAGGTCTCCTCTCTCTCTCTCTGTCTTCCCCCTTCTCTCTCTGACTCGCTCTCCCCGTTCTCTCTCTCCTCTCTCCTCTCTCTCTCTCTTCGCTCCTCTCTCCTTTCTCTCCTTCCTTTCACAATCTCCCCCCCTCTCTTACCCACTGACGCCCACATCTTTCTCTCTCTCTCTCTCTCTCTCTCTCTCTCTCTCTCTCTCTCCTTCCAGTTTCCTCCTCCCTCTCCTCTCCCATATGAGATTCTCTGCACCGCCTTCTACTCTTTAATATTGAAAAGCGAGAAAGTGCATGCAGGTGTAATCTTCAAGACAGAGAAATTTGCCGCAGCCATTGTTGCCACCCAATGAGGGCCCCACTTTAATGGCTCGTTGACTTTCATTCTCAGCACAGAACTATCCACTCCCTGGAATAATTGTCGTTCTTTAATTGCTCTTTGACTTTCAGCGTCGTCACGATCTTATCCATTCCCTTTAATGATTGATGCAAAAGCGTTGAACTTTCTTCCGGATGATCAATGGCGGGGACGCCATATTCGTCGACGATTTTCGATCGATTAAACTTGACGGGTTTTCGCAGCCGTTAATCGATCAACACGAAATTGTCGACTCGATCCGAAATGCCCAACCCTGCATGCCATTCGGTGATTGGATCGAACCCTTTGATCCGATCACTCATCACAATATGTGGGCTTTCTATCGATCGGAGATCAAAGCCGACGTATCGATCGAGGGAGCGATTGATTCAGCGTTCGATTCCCTCAAATTATGATAAGATCATTGGATATTTTTGTCAATTTTTTTCTACATTAATTTTGAAATTTTTCTGATTTTCAAGCGACTATCGTAGAACAGATCGATGATTATCGATCGACGATCAGTTCACGGCACTGATCTACGCCCACCGATCGAATCAATGATCAATCGTGATCGCGACGATTATGATCCGATCGATAGTTCCAGTCAGACTAAGCAGTCACGGTCAGCCAGAAAAGGGCAAATCAGTCATTTCTTCACACCCGCCAAATGGCTGCGGCGAGCAGGCAGCAGCACTGTACTGCAGCACTTTGGGAAACAGCTCCAGTGTGGGGCCCACATGTTATCCCATCTCGGCCGTCCACTAAAAACGGCCTAATCTTGTCCGTCGATCTTCTAAATTATTTGAAATAAAATAGTGGAATATCCTCCCCCTCCCGCTTCACGTGCCGTCGTCTGGGGGAAAAATCGCTGTTAGGGATATTTATATTTAAATTTATATTAGTATTTTAATATTGAAAGAACAAGCTTCTTTTTTCCCTCTCTCCACCTCCTTGATCGATCTTCCTCCGCTCGGTGGAAATCTTGAGGACGACTGGCGTGTCCGCGATCGCGAATTCTGTTCCCTAGCGATTCCAGAGTTTACTACTGCTCTTTATTTTTCCGTGAGTACAACTTTTAACCTTTAGTTATTTGCGCGATCGAGGCGGCTTTGTTGTTTTACTTCTGTGGATTCTACATTGTCTTTGCGACTTTAGTAGGATCTGACGGATTTCGCAACTAAGCGAGGTTTGTATTCCTTTTTTGTTTATTCATTAGGAAAATTAAGAGGACAGGCGGTGGAATAGACTGGAGCTGTGAATCTGTAGTTGCTTGGACGATCGGAGAAGATTTTGGTTTTTTATCAGGACTTTCAAGGATTTCGCAGTTACGTGATTCAGATGAAGTTGCATGCCAGCTGATTTAAAGAGGTTTATGGTTAATTTGTTTTCTCTAAATTTTGGAAATTAAGACGATGGAAGCTAGGAAAAAGGGTTCCGAGGTTTATGTTTTACTGTTCGGAAATCAAGGGAATAGAAGTTAAAATAGACTCTTGATAGCGAAAATTTTCCAGGTGTTAGTAGCGAAAAACCGTCTTCGAGTGGGATGCTGTGGTGGAAGTTTCAGGATAGGCGCCTTTTCTGCTGTAGACTCTTCTAGAGCTCAACAAGCTCATGATCTTCTTCTCCGGATGGCTCTTCAAGATAGAGAGAGAACTTTGGGTTACTTTAAGCGATGGCATATCCTCCGAACTCCAGAGTTTTGATTGGCTGGCTAGTAGAAATAGGAGAAATATTCAGGAATCCCAACGGCACCATGAGCGCACTTCAAAATCAGGACACTTCATCTTTGGAGAGCATCTAGTCTGAATTCAATTGGATTCTTTCTTTCCGGGCAGGTACATTAGTTTTTCTTAGCTTCATCTCCTATTCTTTGGTGGATAGATAAATAGATAGAAATAAGGAATGAAAGAAAAGGTAGATGGATCAATTGATATACTTATATAGAAAGAAAAGTGAACGGATGTATAGATAGATCGAAGCTAGAGAGATAGATTGAAAGAAAAAAGGATAGATTGATATATGTAGATAGAATGATAGACAGATACATGGATACATAGAAATATAGAAAGATAAATGGTTAGATTGATCTAGATAGATAGGTATATGATAGATTACAAGAAAGATATATGGATAGATGATCGATAATAACAAATATAGATGGATAGATATAAAGAAAGAAAGATTGATTGATATATAGATAGATAAAAGGATAGATTGATTGATAGATAGAAAGAAAGATGAATGGATGGATTGATGGATAGATTGATCTATATGTATAGAAATGTAGATAGATATAGATTGATCTATTCATATAGATAGATAGATTCATAGAAATATACATTTGATCATATAATGTAAGATGGATTCTTCCTTTTCATTAAGTCTAAGTTCGATCGGATTCGTCTTCCTTTTCATGCAGGTACACCAGTTTTCCTCTATTTTTCACTTCATCTTGCCTACTTTTCGGCGAGAAGAACGAGGCCTCCTCTGCCTAACCTATCTTCGCGCCTCTTCGCCTCCCTCTCTTCTGTCCCCTTGCTCTTTATTGGGACCCGAAACCCAATGTTGGGGAAATGATGATCAATGTCGCATTTTCTCACATCCTCAGTGAGGAACATATACTGATCAAAGCTCATTCATTTGGGACATGATGATCACAGACTCTATTTTTTTCCCATGCTCCGCAGTGAGGAACAGATATGCTAAACGCTCGTTCCTTTGAGAAATGTTGGTCAGAGACCTATTTTTTCCCTATCCTACCGATTTGCTCAACGTTCATTCCATTTGAGAAATGTTGATCGGAGGTCTACTTTCTCCCATTTTCCGCAGTGAGGAACAGATACTAATCAAAACTCATTCCTTTGGGATGATAATCAGAGACCCATTTTCTCCCATTCTGTGCCGTGATGAACAGATGGGAAAAACCCATTTCCTTTGAGAAATGTTGAGCAGAGATCCATTTTCGCCCATTCACCGCAGTGAGAAAGACATACGAAAAATCTTTTCCTTCGAGAAATTTTGATACGATGAAGCCTTTTTCCTTTACTTTCCCGCAGTGCGGAACATATACGAAAAAACCTTTTCTTTGAGAAATGATTATCAGACACCCATTTTCTCCTCTTCTCCTCAGCGGAGGAACAGATATGATCGAAGCTCATTCCTTTTGAGGTTTTTCAGGCAAGGGAAGATGCATATTTCAGCTAAAAGCGGCAGCTTTGTGGAGAATTGCGCTAAGAACAGAACTCTGCAAGCGGTGATCTGGGTACTCGCTTCAATGATGATCGCCATTTTGGTTCATCTGGGCATGCGGCGCTACAACATGGAGAACGCGGAGAAGCTGCTAATGAGCATGTGCGAGGACAGAGCGAGAATGCTTCAAGATCAGTTCGCCGTCAGCGTCAACCACGTCCACGCCCTCGCCATTCTCGTCTCCACCTTCCACCTGCACAAAAACCCTTCGGCAATCGATCAGGCAAGTGAAAAGTAGAAACCCATTATATCGAAACCCTAATTTATTTCTCCCTCATCAGATATTATTCGTCGTTAGACTGTCTTTTTTCTTATTTCTCTTTTATGCGATTTTTTGGGCATTAAATCGAAACCCATAGTCTAAACCCTCATTTCTCGCACTCATCAGCTACTTTGCGTCATTAGATGGTGCTTTACCCGAAATCCTTTTTTTTCCTCTCTTCTTCTATTTCTTCTATGCAATTTTTTGGACTTTAAATCTTAACCCTAATTCTTTCTCGCATCTTCTACTCTGCATATTAGACAATCTATCACCGAAATCCTTTTTTTTTCTTTTTATCTCTTTAATGCAATTTTTTGGGCATTAAAACGAAACCCATTAATCTAAACCCTAAATTCTCTCTATCACCTGTTATTCTGTGTCATTAACATTTTCAACCAAATTCCTAATCATCTTCCCTTTTTCTCTTCTACGCGATTTTTTGGGCATGAAATCGAAACTCGTAGTTCTTTATTGCATGTTCTACTCTGCATAATTAGACAGTCTATTTCCCAAAATCCTAAATGTCCCCCCTTTTTCCTGTCTTCTGAGAATTTTTTAGTTTGAAATCTGAATCCATTAAATCTAAACCCTAAATTCTCTCTATCATCTGTTATTCTGGGTCATTAACATTTTCACCCAAATTCCTAATCATCTTCCCTTTTTCTTTATCTCTTCTGTGCGATATTTTGGGCATGAAATCTAAACCGTGATTCTTTGTTGCATCTTCTGCTCTGCGTAACTAGACAGTCTATCAACAAAAATCCTAAATGTCCCCCTTTTTTCTGTCTTCTGAGAATTTTTTAGTATGAAATCTGAATCCATTAAATCTAAAGCCCAAAGTTCTCCATCATCTGTTATTCTGGGTCATTAATATATTTCACCCAAATTCCTAATCATCTTCCCTTTTTCTTTATCTCTTCTTTGCGATTTTTGGGCATGAAATCTAAACCGTGATTCCTTTATTGCATCTTCTACTCTGCGTAACTAGACAGTCTATCACCAAAAATCCTAAATGTCCCCCTTTTTTCTGTCTTCTGAGAATTTTTTAGTATGAAATCTGAATTCATTAAATCTAAAGCCCAAAGTTCTCTATCATCAGCTGTTCTGGGTCATTAACATTTTCACCCAAATTCCTAATCATCTTCCCTTTTTCTTTATCTCTTCTATGCGCTTTTTTTGACATGAAATATAAATCCTTTCTCTTTTATGTGATTTTTTGGACATTAAACAGGCCACATTTGCCGAGTACACGGGAATGACAGCATTCGAGCGGCCTCTGTTCGGAGGGGTCGCCTACGCTCAAAGGGTAATGCGATCAGAGAGGGTCAGGTTCCAGGAAGAACAGGGCTGGGCGATAAAGACTATAAAACGGGAGCCTTCGCCAGAGAAAGATGAATATGCACCCGTGATATTTGCCCAGGAGACAATTTCTTATTTAAAAACTAGAGATATGATGTCTGGCGAGGTAAACTGCTTGTGCTCCAACTGGTTGATGAAACACAGACTCAAAGATTAATTGAAATAAAATTCTTTGATGTAGGAGGACAGAGAGAATATCCTAAGGGCTAGGGCTACTGGGAAAGCTGTTCTTACGAGCCCTTTCAGATTGCTCGAGTCCAATCATCTTGGAGTTGTTTTTACTTTTCCGGTTTATAGAACACATTTATCTCAAGATGCAACTGTTGAAGAACGGGTAGAAGCAACTGCCGGGTGAGCTCTCTATGAACTTTTTCTTGTTTAGTATCCTTTGAGGCCTATGTTTTTTGGTTGGTGATTTAAATTTTGGGTATAACGGATGATTAAATTTAATCAAACTGGAATTAATTACTTTCCTGTAGAATAATGTGATTTCTTCCTACACCAGAAATCCAGAGTCTGATTTATCTTTTGAGATCTAGGGATCAGTTGAACATCCCCAGGGCTCTCTTGCAATAGATGATTGATCTCAATGATTGAGTTAGATTTAATCTGGACCGTCAGTTCAGTCAATGTTGAGAATGGGCCTCATTAGGTTTTGAGATAGAAAAAGGGGTTTCAAAATGTTTGAGACAGAGGAAGAAGCTTGTCATCGCCATTGCCATGCCATTGTTTAATGGCGCCATTGCCATTAAATGATGGACTCTATTGCTGTTGCTTTCTCTCTGATGATTGCATACCATGCCATCTTTGCCATCTCAGGCAAGCAAGTGATGATGGCAAAGATGGCATGCCAGTGGCAACAATGATGACCACGTGTGACAATTAAATAATGAGCTGATCACCTTGAACGATGTAAGCTGAGTCTCAGTGATCATGACCTTCAGGATCATCCTCAGATTGTCATAACTTGATCTGATACCAAAGCTCTTCCATGCATTCCAGATAACAGTCATTTTTTGTTTCTTAATGTGGAAAAAACTTGCAACATCAAATTTCTTTACATGTTGTGGAACTTTGTACTAATTATGGTCTTTATTCTTGATCTGGTGAGTCTGAGAAGCTATGTTTTTAGGGGGGGGTAAAAGTTTTGTTTTCCACTGAGACAAAGATTTCGTTTCTAATAAGACAGTTATCTCGGAGGAGGGTTTGATGTTGAGACGCTGGTGGAAACTCTGTTGAAGCAACTTGCGGGAAACACTGATATTATTGTCAATGTGTATGATGTCACCAATGCATCCCTGCCGTTGATCATGTATGGCCCTGAGCAAATGGTCGGTTACACTGCTCTTTCCCACGTCAGCATGCTCGAGTTTGGGGACCCTTTCAGGAAGCACCAAATGCAGTGCAAGTAAGAAATGAAAACTCCACTGTTTTCCATGTATCTCTGAAAGCCTCATCTCTCTCTCATTTGTCTTTCTTGCACATTTCCTCTACCTCTCTCTTTCATTCTTGCCGACTCTTTCTCTCATGCTCTCTTTCTTTCTTGCTTGCTCTCTCTCTCATGCTTTCTTTCTTTCTTGCATTTTTCCTCTACTCTCTCTCTCTCTATTCCTTGCTTACTTTTTTTTCTTGCTCTCTCTCTCTCTCTCTCTATATATATATATATATATATAGGTATATATAGACATAGGTATATTTCTTGCTTATACTCTCTCAATTCAGATACAGCCACAAGCCTCCTGTCCCGTGGTCTGCCATTTATACCCCCATTGGAGTATTCGTGATTGTCATGCTTATTGGGTACATCATTTTCACTGCTTACAACCGATATGCAACTGTTGTTGAGGACTGCCGCAAAATGGAAGAGCTCAAAGTCCAGGCTGAGGCTGCTGACGTGGCCAAATCACAGGTAAAATTAACTATCTCCATTCCTTCTTCTTGGCCAAGGTTGACAATCATTCATATTAATCATTTACTAATTGATTCGCAGTTCCTCGCTACTGTCTCTCACGAGATACGAACCCCCATGCACGGAGTCCTTGGTAATCTAATCCCCAAGCCCATTTTCTTTGTTGACCCAATTAACCAGAGTTGACTTGATTATTTGGTCAACGACAGGAATGCTGGACATGCTCTTGGACACGGATCTGAGCTCTACCCAGAAGGATTATGCCCAGACGGCACAAGTTTGTGGCAAAGCCCTAATATCTCTCATAAACGAAGTTCTTGATAGGGCAAAGATTGAGGCAGGCAAACTAGAAATGGAAGCTGTTCCATTTGACATTAGATCTGTGCTCGATGATGTCATTTCTCTCTTCTCTGCCAAGTCCGATATAGAGGCAAGAAATCAATCTTTCACTCGTTTCCTTCTTTCTTTAATTTTTTCTCACGAAATTAATCTATCAAAGTTGGATCTTGCAGCTGGCGGTTTTTGTTTCTGACTGGGTTCCTCAAGTTCTTATGGGCGACCCAGTGAGGTTCCGGCAAATTATCACTAACCTTGTGGGCAATGCCATCAAGGTAAATGTTAGCGCGTCTGTTTCTCCTCTCTCTCTCTACACCTCCATCGCTTTCTGCCTCTGCATCTACATCTTCAAGTTATCTAATATTGTCCCAACCCCGAGTTCCCTCCTTCCTTTTACATTTATTTCACTCTTTTTGTCCTCGCTATTTATAGTATTTTTAATGATACATACGCCTTTATACGCCTCTATAGTCTCCCCTCTCTCTTTCTCTGTCCTTTTCTAACTTCCCACTATCTTCACTTTAGCTGCCTTAAAAAGTATCTTTTATTCACAGCAATGTTGTCTCGCAGTGCTGTTTATGAAGCTGAACTTGCTTAGACTGCAACAGTATTGGCATGAATAGTGCAATTCTTGTTCACTTTGGTGTTGTTTTTCTTACAGTTCACTAAGCGTGGCCACATATTCATTCAAGTCCATCTGGCAGCAGCCCCAGGATCCAAAGCTGTAGCTGATGCCATCCCACTCAGCCCTAAATCTGAGGGTTACTCATTCGACACTCTTAGTGGGCTTGAGACGGCAGACGGGTGCAATGGTTGGGAAACCTTCCAGCAGCTAATTGCCAATGACGAAGCTGGCGCCAAGGCAGATGGCGATGATGTGACAATCATGGTGAGCGTGGAGGACACAGGTGTTGGCATCCCTCTCCATGCCCAGAACAGAGTCTTTACTCCCTTCATGCAAGCTGACAGTTCCATGTCACGCAACTATGGCGGCACTGGCATTGGCCTCAGCATCAGCAAATGCCTAGTGGAACTCATGGGTGGCCAAATCGGCTTTCCTCAGCCGCCCTGATGTTGGCAGCACCTTTACTTTCACCGCCATCCTCAAACGCTGCCAAACTGGCAGCACCACCATCACCCCCAATTCTTCCATCTTCCAAGGCACCCTGTGTGCTCCTCGTTGACCAGCGGCCTGTTCGGAGAGCCATCACGAGCTACCATCTGCGGCGGCTTGGGATTCTTGTGGAGGAGGACAGTAAGCTAGGAGAGCGCCATGTGGACATGGTGGTGGTGGAGAGGGACATGTGGGAGGAGGGGATGCAGCATCAAGTAGCAGAGTGGCAGTCACCTCCAAAATTGGCTGTGATCATGGAAGCGGCTGGGTGTGGCAGGGGGTTGGCAGCTGATGCATTAATCACTAAACCACTCAGGGCAAGTACTGTGGCTGCATGCTTGGAGCATTTGGTGGGAAAGAGGAAGAAGACTGACGAGGAGATGGTCAATGGGGGAGGGGTGCTGAGGGGATTGTTGGCCGGAAAGAAGATTTTGGTGGTCGATGATAACCGGGTCAACAGAAGGATTGCGGCTGCAGCATTGACCAAGTATGGGGCTTCTGTGGAGTTGGCTGAGAGCGGCATGGACGCGCTTGCTCTCCTCGAGATACCCCATGAATTTGATGCCTGCTTCATGGATGTTCAGATGCCTGAGATGGACGGGTAAGTCTTTCTCTCCGTTTTCTCTCTCCCTTTCTCTCTCCTCAATAGTCTGAGATTTGACAGATTTGAGGCGACAAGGAAGATAAGGCAGATGGAGAGCAAGGTGAAGGAGGAGGGGGATGATAGAGAATGGCATCTTCCAGTTCTGGCCATGACAGCCGATGTGATACAAGCCACATACGAGGAGTGCATGAAGTCGGGCATGGATGGCTACGTCTCCAAGCCTTTTGAGGAGAAGCAGCTCTACCAGGCTGTTGCCAAATTCTTCGTCTCCGCCGATCCTTCCTCGTCTCCTTCTTCGTCTTCGTCTGCCTTTTCTTCTTCCTCCTGCGAGTGACTATTCCCTGTACATTCTCTCTGTCATTGATTCGTAGTTGACTTGTGTCACCGCTCTCCATAGGGATTGAGTTAACTTACAGAGGTATATGAAAGATCAGGAGAAAATGATCTCTCTCTCTCTCTCTCTCTCTAACCCTGATCTCCTGCTCGCGCCATTCTGGTCTCTGTCTAGGCTAACCAGCCCCCTCGGGCCAGACTCGGCTGTGTCCTGGCGTGGGCTAGCTTGGGCCATGACACGATGGGGCCGTGCATTGAGTCATCGCATCGCATTGACCCCAGAGAGAAGGAATTCTGATTGTTTTGGAAGAATTTGCCGAAAGAGAAGAGAGAGACAATTCAGATTATCTTGGGAAGAATGTCAAATCAGAGGGAGTGAAAGAGAATCACGGGAAGAAAGAGAGAGAGAGTAAGAGAAAGAAAGAGAGTTAGAGAGAGAAAGAAGAGGGAGAGAGAGCGTCCACCTGTAAAATAGACACGGTAGAGATAATTTGACTACTAAAATGTGGATATAAACAAAAAATTTTACTATTTCAGGATTTTGTTAATGTTTTGTCACCATCCGTGAAAACAGGGGAGAGTGCATCAGTCGAGACCATCTCTCTCTCTATCTCTCTCTCTTCTACAGTGGGTTCTAGCCAAGGATGGCAGACTAAAATCTAGCCGAATAGATCCACATAAAATTATTTAGATTTTCTAGTTAACCAAATTGCCATCAATATATGATAGCCATTTTTTCTCATGAGATCAATCAGATAATGATCGATGTCTATTGACATCATAGCCAATGAAGATTGGAATCAACAGTTGCATCAAATGTAGCAGTTTTCAACAAAAAAAAAACTATTCCTTTCATATTTGGTTAGACCATGATCAAACCTATGATTTTCTAGGGTTTGTGAAGAGAGAGCAATTTGAAATGGAAAATGAGACGATTAGTACATAACAGATGTAAAATAAGCCATGATTACAAGTCTATAAATAGAAAATTTTAAATTGTTTTGGCATAAATATTCAAAACATAAAAGATAAAGTTTCAAACCATCAAAATACAAAAAAACAAAAAGTTTGGACTCGTTAAAACTTGAAGTTCTTTGACTCGAGAATCTGTGTCGATGGCATTGTCTTCATGAGCCCAACATTTCAAGGTCATCACGGTTCATGTAATTTTGTGGGCTTACATTCTTCTTTAAACATTTATGTATGTTTGTATGTATGCATGTTCTAAGTTGGAGATGAGTCCAAGTCAAGCCATAAATAGAAGGTGGGGCAAGTCTAGGATAGTGGAATGACACTTGTGGATTCAATCTTAGAAAATCATCCCAAGAGTGATGGAGGCAAAAATGAGATAGATGGAAGGATGGACACGATGAGAAAGAAATTAGTTCAAAAATTCATATGATGCAAGAAATTAGCGGCGAGCGTTGATGAGCTAAATCATGACATGGTTTTAATGTCTTTGGAAGAAATCTAATTCTTGTGAAATTTTGTATAATTTTTTAACTCACCTTTGTATTTTTCCATCGGAATGATAGGTTTTAAGAGATAGTTTGTTATGAATATTTAAATATGGAAAATGAGACTTTTGAAAGAAATAGATGATATAAGATGGGTAAATACTACTATCTCGTAAGAAATACTTAGGAATATAGATAAGAAGAGAAATTAGATAGATTGAATTGTCATGACAAATGATCTGAACTACACTTAAACTAAATGATTAATCTACCTATAACCTATATAAATTGAAAACCTTGATTCCCAATTAGATCTTAGAATTGACCTTCATTTTTTGGCAAAATCAAGAGGTTCTTCCAAATATTCTAAACCAAAAAAACTCAATTTCAAACCAAAATTCTCTTAAACAAGAAAGCATCCCTTATATTATTGTTTCACTCATCTAGCCACTGTCAAGGAAAAGAAGAAGATGATAATAATTTAGGATGGTGGAACGGATAGCATTCTAAAGTGGACTCCTTCCTTGTCTCGATTCATGAATTTCTCCTTTCCGTTATGTCCAACCACCTTTTTCTTATTCTTTTGAATGTTTCTTCAAGGTTCCTCAAATTAATGTCTTCATTATGCGTTTTTTTCATCAATGGTTGGATGTAATTTTCTTATTAAAAGCTTGAAGGAAGAATTATGCTCAGTCAGCACCAAATTTGATTTGGTTCATGTGTAATTATTGGCTGACTAGTTCTTCTTATTTGGCTCCAACTCTGTAATTTAGGCTCCTCCTTTAGCTATCTTAGGTATAATTGATGCCAAATTGATGAAATAAAGATTTCTCATTGAGATTGAATTCCTCTACTTTACCCTTTTGGCTTTGTTCCTTTGATGAAGAATCATGAGTTGAATCATGAAATTTTCTGGCTATTGAATCTGTTATAAGTGAAATCCAACAATTACGATGATTTCGAGCAATCTCAAATAGCCAATGAAGAGCTTATCCCATGCCACTGTGCATGTTTCCTTTTAATTTAATTATTTGATCCACACGATGACTCCATGTTCATTTATTAGATCAAATGGTTGTGATTTGTCTACAATCAAGCATTTTAGTCCCACATGGATTTAATAGAATAAAATGAAGAGCATAAATTCAAAATTTATTATGATATCAAAATTTATCTTCTCATTATAAGAAGCTTTTATTTTTGACTTAGCCCTCTTTGTCTTTTTCGAGTTAGTAGGCTTACAGAGAATTTATGTCTTTTATAATATTTAAACTATTTGGTCCTTTAAATTGAGAGGTTATGTTTTTTTTATAAGATATAGGGCTAAAGACCTTACAATAAAAAATGCATAATGTCCCCCTTCTCACTGGACAACTAAAGATCATATAATTTAGAAAATGTATATGAACAACTAAAGATGTATAATTTCAAAATATATTCTCTTTTAATGGATCAGTTGAAGTAAGCCATGTTAGGTTTAATATCTATTAAGTGGACATAGTTGTGTATTATTGTGGATTAGCTATCATTTAATCCTATTAAGGGATTCAATTATGTTTAATGAAGGGATTATAAAATTCAATTATGAAGAACCTCTTGATTTTAATGAGGTTTATATATTTAATGAGGTTTTTTTGGCAAAATCAAGAGGTTATTTATGTGTAGAGGCAATTAAATCAATTAATAGTCAATAATGGGCTGACTAATTATGATTTAGAGGCTTAAGCTCTCCTCGCTCTCTATAAATAGGAGGCCATAGTCCACTTGGGTAACCTAATGCTTATAAACCTGTAGATAGATTCTCATTTCTTCTAGAGATAAGCGATTATCTTGGGGATATTCAAGAGACTATTCTCCACTTTAGAAATCTGCAATGCTAAAGAATCATGCAATGAATTCAGGTATGAGTTTATTTCTATTTTATGTATCTGATTATACTAATGAATCTAAGATGCAGTCCAAATTTTCCAACAAACCAATCCTCTTCGAATAGGTCACTGATTGAATAAAATTTGTGTGCAATCCCATTGAGGTTTTGGTCCTTTCTAAAAGCATAGTCCCACATAGAAAATTTTGACAACATTGGCATGATCAATAATTTCTAAATTGATTCGAGTGCAAATCTCTTCAAAATCATATAGAGAATTTTTTTTGTAAAATTATAGGCACAATTATAGAGGTAGAGATTATGTGGATATTGTTGGTAATATGTGGACTACAAGCTAGTCAAGCTATACATATCTTATTCATTTTTATCGTAAACCTTATATACATTATTATACAAATATGATGTTTATAATAGATGATATATGAAATGATAAGTAAATTATGAATGAGATCATTCAAAGAAGATAACTGACATATAAACACATCTTCGAAATATTTCATTTCGTATGATATATGAGAATGACATTAGTTGATTGTATATAATATTAATTTTGTATCCTTCTCAAATGATGATTGACGAGACGAGACCGCGAGGTCGTCGATTTCACACGGTCTCGTATCAAAAATTAATCCAAACTTACCAATTTGGGGAATTAAGAGTGAATTGAAGGGTATAATGGTAAATAAGGGTCGAATCCACAGGGAATTAAGGTATTTTTGAGATATCTTTTGGAATTTAGTCAAATTGGACGATAAATTGAGGTGAGAAATTAGGGAAAATGATGGATTTAGAAAGATAACTTCAAAACGAATCCACAGAATCAAGGATCATCGAATTTGGACTTGATTTCGCGGAGAAATCGAAATTTGAAGTGGAGAGAAATTTTCGGACGTTAAAATCGTGATTTAGAATGAAAATTTACGAAATTGAAATCTAAAACCTAATCTTAACGAAAATTAAAGATAATAGGAAGATAATCTAGGAAAAACCGCTTCAACTAAACCCATTTAGCGATCGAAACGAGGTGATTAAGCCGATTAATCACTGAAAACACCAAGAACGTCACGACGAGCTTCAAGCTGCGATTTCTCTTTCAATTTTCCACCAAATCTTGATTTCAAACCCCTCCATGGATGTGGAAATGAAAGAGGAAGAGGATGGAATCAAGAGAAACGAGAGGATCGGTGTCTATACAAGTCAATTTTATTGAAATCCAACTCGAATACATACATCGACGAAGAACAAGTCTATTTAAACGAAATTTGGGCGTAACCGTTCGATCGTTTCGATCGACGGTTACGATGAAACGGTCCACGATGGACCGTTTCAGTTAAGTCCCAACCGTCCGATCTCGATCGACGGCTCTGATCATCCGCGCGATTAAACGTTTAAAAATGCCTTCATTTCTCGCCGTCAGATCGCGATCCAGCGGTCAGGATGCTCCCCGCCAGATCAAATTGTAGCCGTTATAACGCTCCTAATTAAACACGTGCTCCTGATCTGATCCGGTGGTCCATGGCGCATTCGATCGACGCGCCTCGTTCGATTGCTCGTTCGATCCGGCGCTCCTTATCGCGCCACGTCGCTGAAATCAGGGCCGTTATAATGCCCTTAAATAGCACGTGTTTTGATTTCGGATCCGTGGACCGCGCTCACGTGATCGACGCGCGAGATCCTGCGCGCCGCCCAATCCAACGCTCCACGCGCGTCCACGTCACCTGAAAGGTAAGAACAACGTGTGGATTAGTCCCACACGGTAATAATTATAGAAAACCGTCGGGTTTATAACACCCGACGGTTTAAAGGGTTAATAACCCTTCCCATCTAGGGAAGGCTGAAGACCCATTTTCTATATATATAATAATAATAAATATACTATAAATATAATACGCGCCACGTAGGCGCTGCGCGGGTCCGCGTGGCTCTGCCACGTGGCCTTGTGTGCCACGTCGCACCCGCGTGGGACCCGCACGCTTTTTGCCTTTTATTTATTTATTTTAAACATTTTTTAAATAGAAAATAAAATCATAAAAATCAGGAAAAATCTAGAAAAAATCCCTAAAAATTATAAAAATCATATCTTTTAAAATACAACTCCAAATTAATCCAAATTTCTTTCATTTGATCTGAAATTTAATTATCTATCATTCTAAAAAGTCAAATTATTTAAATAACAAGAGATTTAATTCTTATTTCAAAAATACATTCATTTCTTTAAGATTTTAAGTTTAGAAATTTAAATGAATGTTTATAAAAATAATTTATCTTATTATTTAACTTTAAAAACACTTATAATCTCAAGTAAAGATGGGTTATAAAATCTTTAATCTTTAATTCATCATAATTAACCCTAAATTAACGCATTTTGAGATTATAACATAAAATTGCATAGAATGATAGAAATGCACTAAAAGTATGATAACATGCACATAAATATAATGTTTTATGCCTTAATTTGCATTAATAATCATGTTTTATCATGTTAAGATTGCATGTTATCAATGATAATGATTGATCTCCTTACCATTTGTGCAAAGGCCATTCTCAAATACTTTTTCTCTTTAGGTAAAGAGTTCATTAAATTGATCTATAAAAGTTTTATATAATATTGTACCTAATTGCTAATCACATTTATTCATTTCAAAGTTGTACAATTGATCCTTAGACTTGAGACACCAAAGACATCTTGTAGGTAAACCATGATCTCCGAATCAATAGGATCTGATGTTTGATATGCTCACAAAAATACTACAAAATAAATTAAATTAAATATTCAAAACACTAAGGTGCCAATAACTAATGATCCTATCATCTAGTCCATATTGAAATCTATACCTACTAGGTAAATTGAAAGAGTTCTTGAAGTTGTTCAAGTATTAAACCTCTAACGGTATCCACATGCTTGCTAGACAGTTGGATCTCCTCTTTAACACTCTTCACCAAGAGAGAGAGAGAATAAATAAGAGAGTTTTTCACATGTGCACCTTGAGTTGTGATTCATTTTTCTCTTATTTATAGACACTGGGTATGTGAAATTATGTTCATATTCACCAATGTCCATTTATATTATCTGTATGAGCCTCTAGTTCTATATATCTCGCTAGTTAATAACTCGGTAGACCCAATAACGCCTTATTGGTCAACCTTATTAGTTAACTATATTAGCTTATAGATTAATTCATTATAGACTGATTTAACCTGATCAATAGGTCGAGTTGTCAACCATTGGGTGCCAAGCTATACCATGTGCCCTAAGAGATATAAAGTATATAAGACCCCATGCTGAACCTTTTTCATCATTTTTTACCATGTACGAATAATCATTTGTCCACACAAGACTCATGAATTACTCAAGGTATGGTCAATCGTAAAACCCTAATTAGTAACTCAAGTTAGTACTAATACATATAGGAAATCAGTGAAAATTCTTTCTATAATATTTTCACTACCTTGGCCGATGAGTTTTATCGCATCTTAATCTCTTTAAATACCAATGGAAAATGTGGTGGGTTTTGAGATCGATAAACCTTTTAAATTTTTTATCAAAATATCGAATGCAACGGAATATATTAAATCAGACATTCCAAATACCGAGCCACCAAGAACAGATGATCCTATCATCTTGTATATATGAAAAAAATATACTTACAGGGTACTCTTGAAAGAGTTTTTAAAGCTATATAAGTGTCTAGCCTCTAGCAGTATCCATACTGTCTCAAGATGGTTGGATCTCCTCTTCAAAGCTCTTCACCGAGAGAGAAGATAAGAAATGAGAGAATTCTCACAAGACTTGTATGAGCACGTTGAATTATAGTCGTTCTCTCCTATTTATAGACATTTGGTATGTAGATTTTTCATAAAAACCTTCATGATTATGTCTATATCCACTAACATCCATAAAACTTATGTGTGTGACCCTCACTAGTTAAAAACTCTATAGGATCCAATAACATCTTATTGGTCAACCTTAATTATCCACATCAATTTATATATTAATCAATCAAAGATTCATTTAACTTAATTGACTGATTGAGTTGTCACCCAGTTGGGTGCCAAGCTACACCACGTACTCTAGAAGATATGGAGTTTGTAAGAAATCCCTTATGAAACCTTTCCGTCATCGGTTATCATGTATATATAATCCTTCATTCACATAAGACTCATGAATGACTTAAGGTATGGTCAACTGTCAAACCCTAATCGGTCACTCAAAGTTAGTACTGATGCGTATAGGAAATCATCGAGAACTCCTTCTCTGATATATCGACTACCTTGACCAAGGATTTCATCACATCTCATTCCTTGAGTCAATCTCCTCAAATATCGAGGGCAGATGATCTCATCTTGATGACACAATCATCTTTTTAAATTTCATGTCATATCTAATGTATGACATTTTAGAGATCCTGTGGCTAGAAATTAGTAAGTCATAATCAAAACACGGTCATTCATCCACAAGATGTCTTTGGTGTCTCAAGTCAAAGGACCACGTACACAACCGCGATATGAATCAAACTGATTGACAGTTAGGTATAATACTATTTAGGGATTCTTACAAACTAATTCAATGAAATCTTTCTCCAAAGAGCACCCACTACCTATCTTTAATGTCTACTCACTGACGGCTACATGATCAATCATACTCATCATATGATTCAGATCATATAATGTTATTCTTTTTAGACAATTTGATATCTCTCTCTAATATCCCACGAATAGGGATGTTTAGAACATATCTTTAAATACTAGTGATCATTGAATTATGATCTCATCATAATTCACTTAGTCATTGTATATGATTGGCTTATAGGACACATAATATCCATCAAGATGATCACATTGTAACCACTCAATCATCTTCGAAGACTTTATGTTATACTCCCATGATAATAAAAGACATTGGTTTAGGTACTCCCTTTGGGTGAACACTCTTTTGGGGATTTTAGGTCTAAGATGAGATGTTCAAAGCTCATAATCATTTTCCAAAATCTCTTTTCTCAACCTACTCATTCACCACATTCTAGGTATCAACTAAGCTTGTGCAAAAATATTTTATGAGTAGGAGCTAAAATTTGATGCTTCAATAGAAAAGTTTATCAAACAAGTTAGAGTTCTAAATTTTGAAAGATGTTGACATTTTCTAACAATTCTCTTCCCAACACTAGCATCATGCTTATACCCCACCACCCCAACAGGGATATCATGCAAACCAAGAAGCAAACGTGCCCTCACTAATCTCAGTCTATGCAAAGTTCACCACTTACATACCCTAAATGCACTTGGCACTGATGCATGCCTACATCCCTTAATGTTGGAAAATGTGCAAAGGATTTGCATAGTGGCAGCATCTAGATCTTGCACAACAACTGCAACACAAGATCTCAAGGAGGAGAACACAAGGGCGGAGAATAAGCCATGACTTTTTCAGAATAACTGTGGCTACAATCACTTAGGCGAAAAATCCTTAGGCCATCCTCTTTTGAAGAAGAAAACTTTCAACTTAGACAAATGTTCACAAGAAAACCTATGCATATATGTAGGCCTAAGAGGAGAGAGAAACTAACATCAAAAGAAAGATGAAAAGGCAAAAAATGACTAGACCGAAAATAAAAAGATGGGAAATGAAAAGTTGTTTGAATGACTCCTAATAATAGGAGAAATTAAAGTCTCAAGTCTAAGTTCTGCGAATGAATTGAAGTGTGGGCCCAATCATGGCTGCATCTTCTAGCGATGGGGACATGGTCATGGTTACATCCTTAAATGGCGGGCATGTGGTTGTGCCCTCTAATTGTAGGGTAGTGATCTCCTTGGGGGTTTTTTCCTATGCAATCTAGATTATCTTTTGTGCACTCCACCACACCCACCTAGGGGGAATTTTCCTCTAAGAAATATGGCACTTATGATATTTGAACCCATAATCAGGCTTTGTTATCACTTGTTAGGATCAAGTGCTTAAAACTATGTATATTTCTTCACCATGGCAAAGGCAAAAGTCTACACTTTTGAAGGACATTGGAATTTTCCCTTCATCTCTTGGTGGTCTCTCTCCATCTCCTCTCCATTTCCATATCTTCCGACACATCCCACTATCCTCTCTCAATTTGCCTCCCTCTGTCTTTCTCCATAATGGAAAGGTCTTTCAGGTAGGAGGCTCATGGGTGAAGATTTCATCAAGTGGCAGGGATCCTCACCAAAGTGGCAGCTACTCGAGGTTCATAGTGAGAAAGCTGTCATGGATGGAAAGTTTTAAAACAGGAGGATTTGAGAGGGGGGGGAAGAGAGAGAGAGTAGCTTGAGATTGAAGTAGATAATCGATAAGACCTTATGAAGGAAAAAGGGAAGAGAGAGAGGGAGAGTTAAGAGCAACATATAGATAGATAATGGATTGAATCATAGGAAGGAAAGGGGAGAGAATTTAGAGCGAGAGATGGATAACAGATGGGGAGAAGGTATAGAGATAATTGTTAGGAAGAAAAGGGGGAGATAGACAGACAGAAAGATTTATTGATAGATAGATAGATATGAGAAAAGAAGGAAGAGAGATAAGACATAGAAAAGGGTGAGGTAATAGATAGAACGAAAAGGGGGAGAGAGATATTAGATGAAAAAGGGAAGGTAGTGAGGAAGGGAGGGAAAAGAGAAAGAGAGATAATAGAGAAGTAGAGAAGTGAGGGAGGGAAAAGAGAAAGAGAGATAATAGAGAAGTAGAGAAGTGAGGGAGGGAGACAAAAAGAGAGAAAATAGATAGAAAGAGGAGGGAGGGATGGAGGGAGGGAGAGAGATAAGAGATAGTGAGAGAAGGAAGGAGGGGAGATAGAGATAAGAGATGGTGAGAGAAGGAAGGAGGGAGGGAGGGAGAGAGAGATAAGAGATAGTGAGAGAAGGAAGGAGGGAGGGAGATAGAGATAAGAGATGGTGAGAGAAGGAAGGAGGGAGGGAGGGAGGGAGGGAGGGAGGGAGAGAGAGATAAGAGATAGTGAGAGAAGGAAGGAGGGAGGGAGGGAGGGAGGGAGAGAGAGATGAGAGATAGTGAGAGAAGGAAGGAGGGAGGGAGAGAGAGATAAGAGATAGGGAGAGAAGAAAGGAGGGAGGGAGAGCGAGGTAAGAGATAGTGAGAGGAGGGAGGGAGGGAGGGAGGGAGGGAGAGAGAGAAAGAGTGAGTAAATAAATAGAAAAGCGAGGGAGGGAGGGAGGGAGAGAGAGAGAGAGAACGAGTGAGTAAATAAATAGAAAAGCGAGGGAGGGAGCCAGGGAGGGAAGGAGAGAGAGAGAAGAAGAAGCGAAAAAGTAAACAGGAAGAAAATGGAGGGACTAGGGAGGGAGAGGGGGAGAGAGAGATAGACAGTGAGAGTAGCATTGCTGTTGGCTCCGCTCATTTTCTGCGCCCTCCTCCTCCATTGTTGTACGAAAGTGGCTACCATCGAGTCAGCGAAGTGAGTCCCCGTCATCTCCCCTCTCTCTCTTTCTAGCATTCCCTTGTGATTACTTGCAATCATTTTGGTGGCAATGTCTCCGTTTTTCTATGAGATACGAAATGGAACGCTGTTCGGTTCGTCTTTTCATTTCTCTTTTCTCTGAGTCAAGATTATAGCGTTTCTTTCGATGTAATTCCATCATCAATTAATGAAGTTATGCCGCATGATCTCAGTTTCTCCTACGAATTTGTTTTATGCTATCAAAAAGTGTTTTCCTCCTAATTTTGTGATGTATTGTGGATTCCAGCAGAGGTTCATTTGTATTTAACGAATTCTTTTTGCTTGCATTTCCCTTCTAATTTGTTTCGCCCTAGAAATTGTAATTATACTTTTTTTAAGACTAGTTTAGTTCATAGATGCTGACCATGAGACGATCAGATTATGTGCTCGAAGAGTATTGTCCTCCCTTATTTTGTTCTGTTTCATGGATTCCGACAGAGATAATAATTATTTTTGAAAATAAAAAAGGGAAGATCACCTGAGGTTGGTGAACTCCCTGATAGAGATAAATATATATCAGTATATTTCTATTTGCTTGCATTTCTCTGCTTAGTTTGCCATTTGCAGACTGGTTTAGTTCATGGATGCAGAATGTGAAGCGTATGAATTTTTTGCTGCCATTTCCCTTTTATTTTTTTTCCCTAAAATTTTAATTATGTCCTTTTTCAGACTTGTTTAGTTCATGGATGCAGAGAGTGAGGCTATCAGATTATTCAGATAACTGGAAGGTGGAGGCATTTTATGATAGACTGTTCAGACATGACGGTCAATGGGCAACATATGCTGACTTACTTATATCTCTTGGCTTACGTTGTGCTATCTTCAGCAGTCATTTTATATAATAAGGTAAAATTGCTCTGTAGTTTTATTCCTCGATGCTACTTCTAAATATTCAAATGGAGAGGAAAATGCAATAGATGGAGCTTCTATAATATTTTCAATAAAGGTTTGAGATCTTTTCAAAGGTGTGTCCAGTGATCATGAGAGTACTGGTAATAAACCCTAATATTCCCGCAACAAATGTGTTAACATTTCTTTTCAAAAAACAAATGTGTTAACATTATCTAAAGTTTTGATCCAATGGCTGATTTGCAGTGGGTCTTATCGCCAAACTACTTTAATTTTCCATTTCCAATTACGCTTACGATGATTCATATGGGATTTTCTGGTGTGGTGGCTTTCCTTTTGGTTCGTGTTTTTAAGGTACGTTCATGGTCTCTGTTGTCCATTATTTCTGTATTCTTCTCTTCCATCAATGTGGTGCATCATGACATTACAGTGCTCAAGATGATCCAATGGCAATCTCATAATTAAAATTGGATGCCATCTTGAGATGGCAATGCAAATATGGCCGGGTAACTGTTTTGAACCTGGATTCAAGTTAAAGGATGGATAAAGTCAATTATAGTCCTATTCAGATTGGTTGTAATTACTCTCTCATAAAATACTCTAGGACTCGGAACTGTTCCCAGATGGGATGATTGCATGATCCGGTGAGTGCTCAACCCACCCACCCACCCAAGCCGTGCTAAAAAAATTAGTGTAACACTCATGTGGCATGTGTTAATCTTACACGGCATAATCAAGGAAATGAAGATGTTGAGCAAAATCAATTGCTGTAAATTGGAGCTTACTTAAAAACTTATCTTGAAATAGACAGAATGAGTAGGGGGGAGGGATCTCTGTCATCTCAAATGCAAAGAGAATGAGAGAGAGAGAGAGAGAGAGAGAAGAGGAATCTCTGAATCCGCTATGTTGCCAGATGACCCATTGAGGGAGAGAATGAGAGACAGGGGGAGAGAGTGTCGAAGAGAAATATGACACGTCGAGATATAGAGTGGAACTGCATGAGAGTGAGGAAGAGAAAGGGCAAGAGGTCAGAAGAGCTGGAGAGAGAGAGAGACAGGAAATGGAGCAAGGAAGAGAGAGGGGGCAAGAGGGAGTAAGAGTGGGAGAGAGGGAGGAGAGGATGGGAGAGAGAGAGGTGAGGAAATTTTTAGAGAGTGAGCAGGAGAGGAAGGGAAAGAGAAGCAATTGAGAGAGAGTGAGAGAGAGGTGAGGAAATTTTTAGAGAAAGAGCAGGAGAGGAAGGGAAAGAGGAAGCAACTGAGAGAGAAGGTGGTAGGTAGAGGGGGGAGGAGCAGGAGAGAGAGATGTGAGGAGCTGGACAGCGAGAGAGAGCGCTAAAGAGAGAATGACTGAGAGGGTGGGACGGTATAACATGGCTGAGTAAGGGAGGGAGAGAGAGCCATCTCTTTCTTCTCTGTTCTCTCATATGAAATCTGAGAGTAGGAATGAACTATTGAATCATTTGTTTCAACGCCAAAAAACCATGACCAAACCAAAATAGTATTATGCAAATCTCCTGCTGTGATTTTATTTAGGTCAACAGGTTTTTGGTAAAAACCCGTCGATCACTAATTTTAAGGGAAGGTCAAAATAAATTGCAGACAAAACTCCCCGGGGCAGATCTGAATAAAGTTCTTGGTAATCTCAAAGTTACCATCACGAATATTTGAAAAACTTACTTCAGCTCAATACATTAGCAATAATTTCAATTTGTTTTGTCTACTTCAATCAGAGGTAGATAATTTATTGAATCATAATTTCTTGTTGTGATGGTTAACAGGTAGTGGCACCAGTGAACATGACTTTGCAGATGTGAGATATGTCTTAAACATATCTTTTATCTCTCCTTTGTTTAATACTGATTAATGGTAGCTTTTTTTCCTACTGCAGATACGCGACATGCGTTATTCCGATCAGTGCTTTCTTTGCATCAAGTCTATGGTGAGTGATTAATGATAAAGTTCGACATGGTCTTAATTATGTTGTTATCATTTTCTGTGTAGTGTGACATGACTACATTTATAGATGTGGTGGAGATCTGGGTTTTCCTCAGTTCTCAACAGCAATTTCTCATTGTGGTTAAGATCTTTCGACAACAGTTTTTCTATTTTTTTGGAATCTGTTATAAAAGAGATATTAAAAATAAGGGTCTGAATTTATTTATTTTTGGAAAAGCATAAGTATCTGACTAATTGCGTTGCATGACTGAATAGCATCATGTTTACATTCGTGTTATGGTTATTGCACTTTAATAAATTGTTTTAGGGTTCCATATTTCTGGAATCATGAGTCTTAAAGAAACTCCAGGCCAGTAATGCTGTCACTGGAGATACCTTTAGCTCCTGCTTCTGGAGCGGTTTTGTGCAATGAGAGTGATGTGTGTAATGGTAGAAGACATGATGTGTGTAATGGGCATCTTCCAGAAACTGTTGGCCCTTGAGGTGCTGATAAGGGTATATATACAATATTTAAACCTGTAGGGTGTGTTTCTAGGCAGTCCCTGATTTTAACTAGGAACGATTATGATTCTTATGCATTAACGTACAGAATGTGTTTCTTTAGAAAATTTAATCAACAGAATATGTCCTGAATAAATCCAATGAATTATTAGGAATTCTGATATGGACAGAAAATGTAGTGATCATACCCTTTTTCAAGGAATCAGACAATGACTAGGATCTCGTGAATGAAAAATGTCAATTATTGATTGACAATGGGTGTTAACTCACAACGAATTGAAGAGGAGATAGCGAGTATTAATTCGATGGATTAGTTTGTCCCGGAAATGTAACCTTAGAACTCACTTTGGGCCAGAGGGAGAATCTTCTATATTTTTTTCCAAGATCTGCAGAGAATCACCCTTAGATCTTCTGTCAGATTCAGCAGTTCGAAGAATTAGTGGCATGTCTCTGTTCAGCCGTGTCAACGTCTATGGTATCCTATTTTATCTTTTCAGTTTTGTTCTCTGACATTACTGCTGATATATGGGTGTTGTCAGTTGTGTTGACTTTTCAAAGATGATGTCATTTTTGGGCAACCCCTCATTATTCTAGGCCAATATCAAGGATGATGCCATTGTAACCCTTGAGGGTAGAGTTCTATGGACTCCTCTTTGATAGCTCTGCTTCTTCCTGTGAGAGTGATCTACTGCTTATTGACTCGTCCACAACTCCTTGTAGATTAAAGGTTTGAAGGCTAGTTCTATGGATTTCAGGACGTAACTCCTCCCGGTGGAACTAGGCTTTGGATTCAAATCAGTATACTGCTTCATTCCTGTGCTAAGGGTGCGTCAGAAAATCTTGATAATTTTTTTTTTGAAAAGTTACAAAGGAAGATCACCCGAAATCAGTGATCAACCGGTATAAGTACCCTCTTCTTCCCATCCAAGAGGTCACCCGTCCTTGAAATGCCCAATCTCCTGCACCCTTCACCTTGGAGTTCTTCTCACCCTGGCGTCCCTCTTCCCAAGGAGTCACCCATCCCTGCCAAGCCCAAGCCTGAGCATGCTTAACTCCAGAGATCTCTTCCCCTTGGTGCTCCTCTTCTGGGGAGGTCACCCATCCCTACACTACCCAAGCCTGAGCACACTTAACTTTGGAGTTCTTCTCAAACCCCGGTGCCCCTCGTGTACTTAAGAGGGACCAGAACTTTGTCCACACATGATAATCTTGATCTATGATAGAGACCTTCAGGCCAATGTGAATCTCTTTTAGAGAGGGACGAAGGATTTAAAGGCAGAATATGTGAAATTGAGCTTTCTAGGAGAATATTCTAGAAAGCCCACAAAACTCTTCTAACGAGGATCGATTTAGATGATCTTCTTATAACAAGTACAACTCTTAGATCTGATGAACTCTGATGTAGTGGCTAAATACAGAAGGTAGAAATAGATAGAAGCTTCTGGGGAAGATATTTTGTTTTTGTCCCCTATGTTTTTAAGATGACTTACATAGATATCTGTAAGATGACTACATTTTTCATTTTGGTTATCTGTTTTTCTCCCAGGGCAGGAAAATTTTGAATAAAATTATCTCTGTAAAATAATTTTCAGTTTTTATTTATTCTTATTAGGGGTTCAAATCCCTTGCCTTGCACGAGGTCATGAGGCCTCTCGAACCTTAACTCTTACTATTTGGGTTTTTACAGTAATTTATGAATGCATATTTCTATAAAGTGCACTAGTAAACGAATTTTGCTCAGTATCTGTCGGGTGCAGGTTTGGGAACACAGCTTACCTGCATATCTCAGTCGCCTTCATCCAGATGCTCAAAGCCCTAAGTAGGTACATTGAAGCGCATCATTTTCATACTTGAGCTTGCCAATCTCATCAACCATTGGCTTTATGTTTATTGAATCTCACGCCTTCTGACCCATAAAGTGATTTATCTCGTTGTTCATTAGGAATCAGCTGTCCAGACCAATATTTTGTCTGGTTGAACAGAAACGGGGACTGACGGTTGGGAAAAATTTTTAAAGGGCTTAGAGAAAATCCCAAGTCCCGATGGGCCCAATAAGATTCTCCCACAATGAGCCCAACCAAGGGAGAGAGAGAGAGAGAGAGGCGCTGCCTGACAAGCTGTTTATCCTGTGCCATCGTTGCTTTGTCCAGCAAAAACAACCCTGGATTGCCTCTCCTGTACTTAATGGGGACATAGTATATAGGTTTCAATCCGTGAAGCTTAGGTTTGGATCCTCAAACCTAATGGTGATCAACTCTTTCTAGGATAAAGATTTCTTGGGATACAGTCTGTTGACTTTTATATCTCTTGATCAAAGACTATTGACCGTTATTGATTCATACCCGTTGACCAATGACTATCTTATTCACTGCTGATGATGTACAGTGCCGGTGGCCACATTCCTGGTGGCTGTTGTCTGCGGAACGGACAAGCTTAGATGCGATCTTCTTCTGAACATGCTCCTCATCAGCATTGGAGTGGTCGTCTCTTCCTATGGCGAGATCCATTTCAACGTAGTTGGAACGCTTTATCAGGTGACTGGCATCTTTGCAGAATCCCTCAGACTGGTCCTCACGCAAATACTCCTACAGAAGAAGGGGCTAACCCTAAATCCTGTCACTAGTCTGTACTACATTGCACCTTGCAGGTAAATTTTTATCTCCTGTTTTCATGCCTTTGTTTTGGTGAAGTTAACACTCATGGGGCATTCATTTTTTTCCTGTGAATCGTCCAGATTAATTCTAGTATCCGTTGAAAACTGGCTGATTATATTCTTAGGGATTGGGATTTTTGGTGTTTGGAATTTGGGGATCAGGCTTAACTCTTTTGGGAGCTTAACTTGATTGATTCTTTCTCATGGTCGTCCTTAATCTTGCCATTAGTCTATCATATAACGCCTTGCAAGTAATCTCCATCTTTTTTTCATGCTTTTCCCCTCTCTCTCTCTATGTAGATTTAACTATCAGAATCCTAGGGTTGAGGGTTTTCTGTGTTTGTAGTTCAGGGATTGGGGGTTAACTTTATTCGGTGCTTGAACTGATTAATTCGTTTTCTATCTATCTCTCCAGTTCAATAACCTTCAGACTCTTTGTATTTCCCTCTCGTGGTTTGTAGTTTGGCTGAAAACCTTTTAAGAATCAGAGTCCTGGGGCTTTTGGATATTTTTATATGTGGATTCTGGGAATGAGAGTTTAGGTAGCTCGTTATTATATTGGGATGATGAGCTTGAATTGAATCTCCTCAAATTTTCTATTTCGGTAAACAAAAAATCAGCTGCCAAAATATCAAAACTGACCTGTCTCTCTCTCTATATCTTCAGTTTTCTGTTTCTGTTTGCACCGTGGTACATGTTGGAGAAACCTGGCATGGACTTGTCCCAGATCCAATTCAAGTTCTGGACATTCCTTACAAATGCAGTCTGTGCCTTGGCATTAAACTTCTCCATATTTCTCGTGATCGGTAGAACTGGAGCGGTCACCATCCGTGTAGCTGGAGTTCTCAAGGACTGGATCCTTATTGCTCTCTCTACTGTCCTTTTTCCAGAATCCTCCATAACAGGGCTCAACCTTGCCGGCTATGCTATTGGTACCCAAAAAAATTATTCCAAATTTGCAATCTCTTGCTCTTCTTGTTCCTGACCTCTCAATTTTCTTCTGTGTAGCTCTGTGTGGTGTCGTGGTGTACAATTACTTGAAAGTGAAGGACGTACGTGCCACATCAGGGCATGTGCCAGACGAGAATATTCCTGAAAGGGTAACCAAGGTTGTATTCTATTGGTCTTTTTCTTTTTCAATTTTTTCAGGGCTTCAGTGGAGGTCACCCGTGGATCTTGATTTGATCCACATTGACTCCTGGCCGATGATTGGATCGAATGACACTTTCTGGAATCATGCCCAACAAAAAGATTCAATCCAACAGCCAAAAATAGCCATAATCAATCCTGATCATAGATCCTTGACATTGTTCTGATTGATGATCTGGATCAACATGACATTTTAGAAGATTGAGATCATTGATCTGGTGATCTGACTTTCCCTTCCCGATTGGGCCCTGGCATATTTAGCTTCAGGATTCCTGATTGATCTTGATTCATTGATATTCTGATCCTCATCGATCTCAATTTGATCCACATGGACCCCAGGTAAACAATTTGATCAGCTGACACTTTCTGGTATCAAACCTGACATAAATATTCAATCCAAAGGCCAAAAACAGGCCTAATCATTCCCAACCATAGATCCAGATCATTCCAATCGATGATCTGGATAAACAGGGCATTCCTGAAGACTGTGATTGATGAACCAGTAGTCTGAGTTTCCCTTCCCAAGTTCTGGCCCTAGCATATTGAGAGTTGTCTGAAGAGATCTGCAAGGTAGAGCACATCATATCTGCCCTAACTTTCTTTTTTGATTTTAAAAATTCCCAAGAGACGAGATTCCACTTCTCAGTAATATTCCTGCCCTGGATGCCTAACTTGAGTTGCAATGAGATCTGATTCAGCAGTATTGGAGTGGCATCCTAATGCTGGAGTTTTGATGAACTCCTTTAGGTCACTTTCTTTTTGAATCAAATAATTCCCAAGAAGCAACAGGTCACCCTTCTGAGTAATACACCTGCCCTTGGATGCTTCACCTGAGTGGCATCCTAACTCCTGAGTTTTGATAATTTCCATCAGATCACTTTCCTTTAAATCAAAAAAATTTCTAGACAACAAGAGGTTACCCTTCTTAGTAATACTCCTGCCCTAGGATGCTTGCGTTGCAATGAAAACTGTTTTAATGGTACCTTTTTGGCATCCAAATTTGGACATATGATGTCTTCCTTTAGATCATCACTATTCCTTTAGATCATCAACGTTAAAAAATCCTTGTATGTTTGTTCAGGACTGGAAGCTGGAGAAGAGGTCGTCCGACTTGTATACTAACTCCAAAGATGAGGAGGCGCCACTCCTCCCCTCGACACGAGTTTCGCATATCAGTCGAAACCCCATGAATGTCCATACTCCATGATTTTGCATCCGAGCATATTTTCCAGTTTTCCTTTTTCTTCTTTCGGAAACCCTGTTGTCAATTGTCGATGTGAGATGATATCCTGGAAGAATTCAAGTGTTGGATCCTGTAATTTTTAACTAATGCATGAATCTGTGGTGGGTTTCTGATGAAGGTTTTGTTGATCCTGTTCATCCCACTAGGAAGAACAATTGGAGATTATGATAAGTTTAGGTTAAATTTGATTTCTCATTCTTAGAAAGCTAAAGAATTGCATAGAACATCAAAAAACAATGAACATAGATCCTGGAGTCAACAGGCAATAGCAAACCCTAGCACCCAAACTCTTCAGCGCTAAACCCTGGAATCAACAAAAAATAACAAACCAAATCCCTACATCATCAAATCCTGGAATCAGCAAAAAAAAAAAACCTAAACCCCCTAATTTTATACATCGGGGTTTCCGTCTAGTTTAAAAATTATTATCAACTGGTTTTATGATAAGGTAGAGCAAAAAAAGAAAACCATCGCCTCAATTGTATGATACCAGATGTTTAAATAAATCAAAAAAATAAACTTTAAAGAAAGATCTGAATCTCCTGTAAACCCCCACAAAAAAATACTAACCATGTTCTAGCACCTAGAAAACCCCAATTTCACTACTGCCTGGTTTTAGGATCAGGCGAAGGAAATAAAGCAGCACCATAATTGAACAGTGACATCTTCAAATAGCAATGAAAATTCAAGACAGATCCAGATTTCTTTTTTAAATTATCAAAAATAAATTAACCAAACCATAGCACCCAAAGAACCCTAGTTTACCACTTAGAACCAAAACATAGCACCCAAAGAACCCTAATTTACACCTTAGAACCAATCCATAGCACCCAAAAACCCTAATTTACACCTTAGGGCTTGAATATCGAATGGTTTTCCGGATATCCCAGAGGAATTTAACCGGCACCAGAGTTTATATGATTGCTTACAACATCAAAAGCATTAAACATTAGAAAAAGATCCGGATCTCCAGCTAACACCGACAAAAAATAACTAACTCGTTTTAGGATCGGGCAGAGGAAATAAACCGGCACCCGCAGCGCTCCTCGGCGGTGAAAACCCAAGAAACTTCTGCAGATTCGTCCTGATACTGATCGAGCAGAGCAAATACAAGAACGCCATAGAGCAATCCGTCGGATCATTTCCTGGAAGACCTCGATGACTCATCTTGTACACGATAGAAATCGGTGAAAACGGAAGTTTCGCGACGGATTTCCCGTCGAAGAGGGAATTGAGCACTCCGAACACCAAAAACAGCACGATCGCGACCACCGCGCCGGATTTGAACTTGAATAGCGATAGATCGCGCGTGGATTCTTTAAGGCTAGACTCCACGCGGTCGATTTTCTTGTTTTTGGAGGTTTTGAGGTTCTTCATTGATTCTAATTTCTTGGAGGTCCTGTCGATTGAGGATTTAAGGGTTTTGTAGGAGGAGGTGCGGTAGATGAGGATCCAGGAGATGATTTCGCAGAGGACGGCCGTGAAAAGGGAGATGGAGACGACGGCGAGACCGTCCGCATAGCGCGAGGAAGTCAGGGAAGAGGTTATCCCTGCCAGGGACGCCATTGTAGGAATTTGAGGTTCCGATATCCCTCTCTCTCTCAGTCTCCCGTCTTCTGCACCTAGTTTCTCTCTTTCGGAAATCGTCTCTCTATTATATAAATTCTCTCTCTCCCTCTCTCTCTCTCACAGCTGGTCACCCTATCTTTTCTTTCTCACCCTCTCTCTCTCTCTGAGCTGGTCGCCCTCTCCTCTCTCTCTAACGACTAGTCTCTCTCTCTCTCTCTCTCCCTATGTCTATAACTAGTCTCTCTCTCTCAACTGGTCTCATTCTCTCTCAACCAGTCCCTCTCTCTCACTCATAGTTGATGGAGAAGAAATTCTTCAAGAAAGAACAAAAGAAGTGAAAGGAGAGTAACCTTAACTTCTACAAACCCATTGAAAAAAACTGTTAAGGATATGATAGTCTCAGTTAGGGAATTGCGATCATTGATCGGATCGTCGTGATCAAAATGGATTGCCATGATCAATGCAAGCGAATGGATCAGTCGTGCATCCACTGTAATAGTGAGAAAGGTTTCTATATATTCTACCAAAATCGATCAATAATGTCAGAATCTGACAACTCAGCCCAAACTGGTTTGCTAAAGGGGATTCCCCGATAGATTACAAAAATTTGGCTTTTTGCCAGTGACCCAATCATAGGAATTATGGATATCATCGTTTCAAATTTTTGGAAGTAACAGTATCTATTAAAGAAATTCTCGAAGCATTTGACTCTTTGCGGATGAAGAAGTAGATTTATTTGGGAGTAATGCGATTATTCCCATTATGATAGTCTTGAAAAAGCAATCGTAATAAATGTAAAGTGGGAACATCTTGTATCCAGCATTGTAGAATTTGAACCAATATTTCTAGATGGACCGGATAAGGTACCAGTATATCTGATACATAATTTAAATGTGAAAATTTATCCTCTAAAAATGAAAATAATGAATTGAAATCCCTGTGGAGTTACTTTAAGTCTTCGTGTTGTAAGTTTTTGCATTTGATTATAAGAATGGATCTGGGACAGGAAGGATTCGAACCTCCGAATAGCGGGACAAAACCCGTTGCCTTACCGCCAGCGACGCCGGGCCGTTTCCTGATTGATAATAATCACTATTGTATTATAGTATTGTGCGACGTTCGTCAATTATGGATTTCCAGTTCAGACAATATGAGAATAAAAAACAGGAGAATATCTTATAAATAGATAGGGTAATCCTATAATTCTTTGTAATTCTAATATTATTCCATATCTGTAGATATGGAATAAAATGTCAGTCATTGATCATTACATAGAATTCCAATTAAGATATTGTATGAAAGTATAATTCCTTGCACATTCTCATTTGAAAATGTAAGGATTTTTGATTTGGATGGGGAGTTCAAATCAAATAAAGAAGACCTTTTGACTTACGTACCCTCCTTATTAAGAATTCCATATATCTATTATTCTATTATTCAATAAAAGATTTAGTATCTCTAAAAATACATCTTCGTTATGTAATATATTTTTAAATTTAATCTGTATCTGTCTTAGTTCTGCTCTTTTCTTCAAGTATGAGTGTTTTCGATCGGAAGGTGCCCGAGCTTATGCAGTTTTCCAGTCAATAATAGACATCATGCCTTAAATCAAAAATATACAAATTAAATAATAGATAAGTAAGATAAGTAGCTAAAAGTAAAGAAGATACCTATCAATCTGATTTGACTTGAACAACACTCCAATTTCTATAATGATAATCCTTCAAAATAGATATCTCGAATAGAAAAAAGATCTTTTTGATAAATTTAAATTTGGTTCACCCGGCCTGGCTAGTCCCTAGCTGGGCCATTACTCTTTTTTCCCATGAATTATTCAGAAATC
>CM044106.1:17832384-17919477 GCA_024174645.1 Lemna minuta
TCAAAATATTACCTCGAAAACCGTTAAAGTCTCTTCACGTCCAAAATCGAACTTTCCCTCCAACGCGGCAATTTAAATACCCCCAGGAGCCTTCGATTTCCGGAAACAAACTTTCCCGCCATCCCTCTTGCTCTCTCTCTACCGGCGATCTCTCTTCTTCGATGGACGCCAAATCTCCCCCCTCTCTCCGGCGCAGACCGGTGACCAGATCCTCCGCTTCGAAGTCGGAGGAAGTCGGAGAAATGAAGCGGACCAGAAATTTATTGTCTTCTTTGGCGCGGAAGAGGTCTAGGGAGGAATCGTCCTCGGAGGAAGAGATATCCGAGGGGGAAGTTGAGGAGATGACGGATTTGAGAAAGTGCGTATCTAAGTCGAAAAGCGCTGGAAACCCTAAGAGAAGAGAAAATGATTGTGGATCTGAGTTGAAAACGAGGGAAAAACCTAAGAGAGGAGGAAACGGGGGTGGGCCCAAATTTATTGGCGGCTCTTTTAGCTTAGAGGAGGCGAGACGGAGATGGCCTCATCGGTATAAGGTGACTATTTTAGTTTCTGTTGAATTATTTTCTGATATCTCCTTTCTGATAGTTTTCCTTGGTTTTAGAGATGTCAGGGTACCAAAGAGGAGGAAGAAGTTAGAGCGAAATGCCACTACCGCAAGGCATTGGTCGATAACTGCACTTATGAGTTACATGATCATGTTTTGATCAAGGTGATTTGTTTAATTTTTTCCAGGATTTCATTTTTCCTATTTTCAAGTGCTACAGTGTTCCGAAGATTACATTAGACAATTTAAAGGGTTAAATATTATTAGTCAAGAGTCTTTAGATATCATGTTTTCATCGAGGTGATATGATTTCTGAGGTTTCAGTTGCATAATTGTCTATTACTAAACCATCATTCATTCAGGTATTCAATTAGTTCGGTCTTGCTTAGTCTTGAATCAGGACCAAGAACAGAATAGTTCTATTCAAGGTATTCATGGATTTTTTGTTGAGTTCAAGACAAGTGATCTACTTAGGCCTTTCATAGAAATTGAGTCGAGTGAGTTCCCCCTTTTAATCCTAGTTACAGAATTGATTTCCTATTTTCAAGTCCGGTAATGTTACAAAGATTGCATTAGTCAACTAAAAAGCATAATGTTTTACCCTAACTTATTCCTGCTTTAGGTGCTAGGCACTTACGTTTATTTCTTTCAGGCAGAAGAAGGAGAACCAGACTACATTGCACGCATTGTGGAGTTCTTTGAATCGACAGACAATGAGCTATATTTTTACATCACAATGGTTTTTCGAGCCAAGGATACTGTATGTTTATTATTACGTGTAAAGCATTTTAAAATAGTGTTTTCATTGAGTTTCACCGTATTTCGCCATTCAAAAGGTTATGAAGGATCATGGTGGTTTACATGACGAGAGACGGGTATTCTTGTCTGATGAGAAAAATGACAATAGTTTGAATTGCGTTGTCTCAAAGGTCAAAGTTGTTCAGGTTGCACCACACGTAAGAAAATGGTTCTGCTTGGTGAATAAATTTCTCATAGAACGTGCAATAAGGGCTTGTTCATTTTCAATATTTTGTAACGCAGATTGATGTGAAGACCAAGAAGAAGAACATTCCAATATGTGACTTCTACTACGACATGAAATATAACCCATCATATGCAACTTTTGAGAACATTCCTGCTGGTATGCCGCCATTCCCATCTCTTAGCAGTTTCTATGTTGCATGCGCAATTATATGCTTAACTTTTGTTTTTATGATACCATTGCGTTCAGGAGATGGGGCAAGTGATAGTGAAGTCTCATCATCTGCTCTTTCCTCCGAGGAAACTTCTGTCAATGGTTCAAAGCATAAGTTGGATTCCCGTAAAAATGGCTCCAAGGCTACTGCTTCACTCCTTGATCTTTATTCAGGCTGTGGAGCCATGTCCACAGGATTGTGTCTTGGAGCTCAATTGTCTGGCTTGAATCTAGAATCTGTACGTGGAAGTTTCATTTGAATTTTTTCCCCATTGTTCTTTGCTTTCAGTAACTTATCACATCATTAAATCTGTAGAGGTGGGCTGTAGACTTCAATGAATATGCATGCGAAAGCCTGAAGCTAAATCATCCGAATGTGGAGGTACTGCAGTTATCTTACTTGGGGAGCTCTTAGAGTATTTTACCCGGCATTTGTGCTCATTTGTGTTTTCTGCTTATTTTCCTTTCTTCTAGTTTCTTTTTGTAAATGGGGCTCGTTAAATTATTCCATTATGAATTTTAGCGGTAAGTTTTTCTTGTTATAACCTTCATATTCCATTATGAATTCTAGAGTTGTTCGACCTAGGCTATCCTCGCTGGAGGATTTCTGGAGATCCATGGCGGCCGGACCCTACCGGAGGCAGACAGAGTGGCAGCTCATTTTCGCCACGCTCTGGGTCATATGGAACCACCGAAATGAGGTCGTCTTCAGGGGGCGAACCCCCTCCGCTGATGCAGTCGTGCACGAAGTGGGGGGCCTGGTTTGGTCATGGGACCCGAGTTGGCTTAGGCCTCTCGGCTTTCGTACCCCTATAGATCCTCACTTTGTACTCTTAGTCATTAATTCAATGACAACGGGGGGGTTTCCATTTTGTGGGCCCTTCTCTCTTTTCAAAAAAAAAAAAATATAACCTTCAGTTGAGGACATCTGATTACAAAAGTGGTTCACATCAAATGCCAAGAAGTCTTTGTACCAAAATCCCATCTAGAAGCAGAAAGGAAGAGGATAAAGACTCCACAATGGGGCATGTACAAACCCAAAACAATGGTCCTTACATCCTCTCCTCCAGAACCAAATGGAGGGAAGAAAAAGGACCTCAAGCAGATTCTCATAAATGCATTCTAGATAGCCCCGATTTCTTCTCCTCTAGGACCAAGAAAGAGAAGAAGAGGGACTCACTAATGGGGGTACACTAATGCGGAGGATGCCCCAAGTGGAGGGACTTACAAATGATAAACCTTGAAGTGAATATTTCAAAAAGAGTGAAATGTCCAGTTTGTTGATGGAGGTGTTTCTCTCTCTCAAAGGAAAGACTACTGTTTTTTTCCCCTTTCAACTCTCTCTGGGAGAGGCCTCTAATTATTTGGTGGAGCACGGAACAACGGCAAACATATGTCACGTTTCTTCTCCTCAAAAGTGAGCCACAAAACCAAATAAATCTCTTAGTGGGTCACTCTGAGTTCACCTATGGATAAAGTATAGTGGGGGAGGGGGAGGCTGGTCCCTTGTTTGTGGAATGAATCAAGAAGGTAAGTCTGTCTTTATCTCTGCATCTTAGGGTTTAGTGTCCTTTCCCTCTAGGGTTTAAGTTCTGTTCTTCCATCTCCGGTCACATATCTGTCCTCTTTCAGCAGAGCTTTATGTTCTTTGTGTTTGTTATCGCCTCCCTCATCCAGTCTCCTTCCCTTGTCTTTTCTCATTTGACTGGGTACATTCCAATAGGACCTCCATCAGGGTCTTATCAGAACTGAATTTGTACTGTTAATAGTAAGTTTTTACCATATCAGGTACGGAATGAGAAGGCCGAAAACTTCTTAGCACTTCTCAGGGAATGGGAAAAACTATGCCATAAGTATGGTTTAATTGGCTGTGACAATTCTTCATCTGATGAGAGAGAGTCCTCTCTTGAGGATCAAGATGATGATAATAATGCTGTAGAAGAGGAAGCATCCATCCCTGGGGATGAGTTTGTCGTGAGCTGTATCATTGCCATTCGCTACAGTGATGCAGACGATGGAGGGACAACAGGCTTACAGTTTAAGGTAATATAAAGTACTAAAATTCAAAATATTTATTTATATATTATTCTGTCCAAAGTGATTTTTAATGTGAAATGTCATTAAACAGGTTCGCTGGAAGGGTTACAGTCCTAGTGATGACACGTGGGAGCCAATTGAAAACTTAAGGTGCATATTTTCTGCAAAACTGATCTTTTTGTAATTTTCTTGAAATGTGTTTTATTTATTAATTAGTTTGGCTAATTATCTCCCAGTAACTGCCGTGAACGGATAGCAGATTTTGTAAAACAAGGGTACAAGTCTCAGATCTTACCTCTTCCAGTAAGTCCTCTAATTTTATCCCCTCTAAAATTTTCAGTTATTCATTCAAATACTCATTTCTCCTACTTGCTCTCATTAGGGCCAAGTTGATGTCATCTGTGGGGGCCCACCTTGCCAAGGAATAAGTGGCTTTAACAGATTTAGAAACTACAGTGCACCTCTAGATGATCCAAAGAACATGCAAATGCAGATATATATGGATATTGTAGATTATTTAAAGCCAAAGTATGTTCTAATGGAAAATGTAGTCGACATTCTTAAATTTGCTGGAGGTTATTTAGGGAGATATGCTATTGGGAGGCTTGTTTCCATCAACTATCAAGCACGTCTTGGAATGATGGCTGCGGGTTGTTATGGCTTGCCCCAATTTAGAATGCGGGCTTTCCTCTGGGGTGCCCGGCCAACTCAGGTATAATGTAGTAAAATTAATTTTATTATATTTTACTTAATTTGTGTTTTCCCATGCAGTTTCTTCCTCAATTCCCTTTGCCTACTCATAACGTCATTGTACGGGGAGGCATACCCAATGAGTTTGAGGTGAGCCATGCAGTTTTTCCTCTTGAATTTATTGCTTAGTGTGATGATTTTTTTTTGGAATGATTAATCTCAGAATTGTATGGTGGGGTATGAAGAAGATCAACCATGTGATCTAGATGATGCATTAGTGCTAAAGGATGCCATATCCGACCTTCCCCTGGTATGGGTTTCACTGTTTTCAATGGATGGAATCTTATTTATGGGTAGGGTTCTGGAAGAACTGAATCTTCTTTGATCTGAATCAACTCTCACAACTGAACACCTCTTACACTCCTAAGATCTCTGAGTATTGTTCATGAACTTTGTTTGAATTGACCACCATCTTGAACATCATTGAAATTATGAAAATTGCACCTCATCATGTCTCATTCTATTTACCAGGTTCAAAATGATGAAACGAGAGATGAAATGCCATATGGACGGCCTCCAAAAACTGTCTTTCAAAAGTTCATCCGATCTTCCAATGCAGGTTAGTAGTGGTAAAATCTTTACGTTTCTTAATCTCTAATTCTTCAACTAGTCTCGTTTCTAATTTTCTGCCTCTTCTTTATCACTTCCTGTTATGTAGTTTTAGACCATAAAGAGCTTTCTGAAATCTGCATATATAATTAGAGTTCTTCATCTGGTTATAAATATCTGAATATTTTAACCAGATGAAAAGTGCATGTAGATTTCTACATTTAAGTCTCCATGGCAAAGCATTTGAGTATCATATAGGCGAAAGTTACAGACTAGGTTTACAGCTATTGATAGTAAATTCTGGTAAAACCTCAATCATGACCTACTCGATGAGGAAGAGGAAATGGGAGAGACTGGTTCAAGTTGAAATGGTCCTGTGCCTTGAACCGTCGGTTATCTGGTGGACAGAAATCATGGGATGGCAAAATTGGGAGAGCAGTCAGGAAAGTTTTCCAATGACTTTTCCTATGACCATCCTGTTGATCCTTTCTTTTTCTCTTGTTCCTCGCTTTCTTGCAACAGTGTTTCTGCCTTGGAATACAATCTTTTTCTAATTGCTTGCAGAAACCCTACCAAATTCAATTTTTGCAACTGGAGCAAAAGATTCTATATACTATATTCCATTGGTTTGGGTATATCCTCTAGCTACTAATCTTGCCTTGTATCTTTCTAGGCTGTCACTTGCATCCTACTGCCCTTTTCTTGGTGGAAGCATGGTTATTTTACAAGTGTTATTTTTCTCCAATGCTCTCATTTCTTCATCCATTACCTCCTTCCAGTGAGGTAGTCCTAGGGATTCTTTAATTGTGTGAGAACTGCAGAATTGTAGTTGAGGGAGATAGAGAGAGGAAGAGAAGAGAAGAGATGGCACACAGAGGAAATTATATTGATACCAAAAAAGGTTACTAATTTTTTTTTTTTGAACAAAAGAAAGAAGGGTCCACCAAATGGAACCCCCCCCCGTTTGTCATTACAAATGACTAGTCGTTACATGCCTAGAAGGTATAGGGTTACAAGGACCGAAAGGCTTAGGCCAACTCGGTTCCATGAGTTCACAAGGCCCCCCGCTTCGTGCATGACCGCGTCAGCTGATGGAGTGCGGCCCCTAAAAACGACCTCGTTTCGATGAGTCCATAGAACCCATAGCGTGGCATATAGAAGTTGCCATTCTGTCCTCCTCCGGTAGGGGCCGTCCGCCATGGATCTCCATAAAACCTCCAGCGAGGGTGGCGTGGGACGGACAAATCTTGAGCAACCGGGCATCTAATGAAGATATGGTCACAGTTTTCCGGAATTGCTCCGCACATCGCGAAAAGGTTACTAATTTATACTGGCATATGTGCGGTTTATATAAGAAAAAGGGAGGGAACCTGATTGGTTACACCTAGCCTTAAACGGCTAGTTTTCTAGCCGTTAACCATGGGCCTAAATTACATCCTTCTTATGGGCTTCTAAGCCCATTAATACACTCCTATTTTCTCTTTTTATTATATTTCTCTCTACCTATTACAAATTCATTCGGATGGGCTCAATGGCCCATTGGTACATGACATGGCCCATTAGTACATGACAAGTTGTCCTAGGTATAAAGTTTTGATTTAGTTTTATCAAAAAACTCTTACAAGAAGGTGAAACCATCTTATAATTTCTATAGCTAATTAACAGACAAGGAGTAATCTTTCCATGAGCTCGAGTACTCTTTCTTAATGCAATTGGTTGACTCTTTAAATTTTCATCCTTTTGGTCTGGACTAGTTTACTTTGAGCTCTTTAACTCTATCCTCCTCTTGGGTGGGAGTAATGGGTTGGTATCATCCTCTTCCTTTCTCCTTAAATCAGATTTCCTTGTGCATACTTTGTGGAAGGATTGTGAGCACACTTACTGGTGCCATGGGTACTTAAAAGTTTTACAAAAACTGGCTTAAATTGGTTATTCTTACTCAGACAATACAGAAGTAAATAACATCCTAAAAATTATATGCCACTTAGTAAAGAGGTAGTTTGGAGTAGATATTCAGGGATTTAAGACAGATAATGCTAGAAACTTTTGTAATCATGAATTAACGGAATTCTTTGATAAGGAAAGAATTAGACATGAAACATCATGTCCATATACCCCTCAACAGAATGGATTGGTCGATAGGTAAATTGGGGATATCATGAATAAAGGTTGAACCTTAATAGTTTAGTCAGCCCTACCAAAGCATTTATAGAGTTTTGCGGTGATGACTTTAGCACATCTTATTAATCCCCTGCCATCCAAGATCATAGGGTGTAGAAGTCCGATTGAGATACTAGAGAATTTATACCCAAAAGTGAGATTACGGAACACATTACTTCCTTGAGCTTTTGGGTGCATAGGATATGTCCACTCTGATAAACTCTCTACAAGGGTTTTAAAGAGAGTATTTGTTGGATACTCTTAAACCCCCAAAAAGGATAGAAGTTCTATCACCCACCCTACTACAAGTAAAGTCCTAATTACCACAAATGCTACCTTTGATGAAAAACTTTTTTTATCAATCAAACAATATATCTAAGTCTAAAGTAGCGAGGGAATAGGAGGTAATGGCTGTTCCTATCCCTTAGTTCTTGACAAGTGAAAATACAACTGAACCAATAGAAAATAACTCACCTCCAAACTCTCCTCCAATATTGAACCCTGTATAAACAATAACCTTGTAACTCTAGGTACATTTCCCAAATACTATGCTAGAAGCAACAAGACACAACAAAGGATCCTTGTAACCCAATCAGTAGACCATACTACAACAATCCTAGAGAAGATGAAAACAACAACACAAAAAGAAAGCAACAACTCAGAAGCTACAACGTTGAGGAGGAGAGCATGTCCTTTCTGTCTTATCACTGTATTACAAATTTCCTTACATATCAAAAGGTCTTACCCTAGTATAACAGTTTCTTTACAACTCTAAATCAAACATCGATCCCAAAAACAGTAGATGACGCTCTCAAGTATACTTATTGGCGGGAGACAATGAATGAAGGGATGGGTGCTCTAGTTCAAAATCACAGTTGGGATATAGTTCAAAAACCACTCGGCAAAATACTTGTGGGCTACCTGGGTCTACCGTTGACCATTGACCAAAATACCTGTGGACACTCCTTATTTGGTACCTGGGTCTACCATTGACCAATTGCCACCTCAAAATCCAAAACTGGCAGCTGGCGGTGGAGAAGGTAGAGACGCGCCTGGGGGGATGGCAAGGAAGATTGCTATCTCGTGGGGGCCGCCTAGTCTTGGTGAAGGCAGTCTTTTCCGCCATTTCAACGTACTTTATGTCAGCTTTTTGGATGCCAGCGGGGGTGCGGCGGCGCCTCAAGGGTGCCATGCAGAGTTTTTTCTGGTGCAGGACAAACCCTGCCAAGGGGGGTGCCCTTGTTGCATGGAGCTTGGTGTGCTGACCATTTGCCGATGGTGGACTTGGCATACACCACTTCGAACATGCCAATTCTGCCTTGCTAAGCAAATGGGTTGTTCAAGTGATGCAGCTTTCCAAAGACTAGGTATCTCATCTACTCTGTGAGGCCTATGGCCCCACGCTGAACTAGGGCGAATGGGCAACACCTTGGCATGCAGATTCCCTAGTTATTGTAGGTCTTCAGGGGATCTCTCAGCTGGTCCAACCTTTCTTCCAACCCCAGTTGGGGGACGGCACTGACTTTGGATTCTAGGAGGACGATTGGACTGGGCTGGGGCGTCAAGTTGACGCCTTTACGGCCTTGCCCCGGTTTCTAACGCCACTGTCCGGTCTGCATGGACTAGCGTGTGGACCTTGACATTACCCCAGGTACTATCAAACTAACGACTGGTTGATTTCTTGGGCTTGCAATCTCAGTTGGTAGACGTTTGGCTTCTTGAGGCGACCAGGGATGCATGGGTCTAGCGGCAGCCTCGTTTCCCGGGCAAGGCGACATATCGCCTTCTTTGTGGGCAGTTGCCCCCCGAAGACATCCACATTATTCAGAGGTGCAAGTTAATTTGGCAACGATGCATCCCGCTGAAGATTTGCATCTTCGGATAGCTTCTTTTATGGTGGCGCCTCATGACCCAAGCCACGCGTCAGCGTATGCTTTCGGACTCTCCAGTGAGCTGCCCTCTTTGTGGTGGGGGCCTAGAGGATTGTTCACACCTCTTCTTCCAATGTCTGATGGCTCAAGAAGTATGGCAAGGGGCCATGGTAGTCCACCTCTGTGTGACATCAGAGGAGGCACTCTGGAGCTCCCTATCGGGGGGGTTTCTTCAAGCGGGAGGCATATTAGAGGCGAATTTTTGCCACGCTGTGGGCAATTTGGATTTACAGAAATGAGGTCATTTTCAGGGGCGTCACCCCATCCAGCAATGCCGAGGGGTTTTATCTTTCCTGGTACCGAGGCAGCGTATGCCTCTCAAACCATGTACCCCTATTTCGATAGACCTTGGTGTCATACTTTTCATCGATTCAATGGAAATTGGGGGCACCGTTTGGGGTGCACCCCTCCCTCTTATATAAAAAAAAACCTGTGGGCTATAGGTGGGTCTTTACTATCAAGAATAGATTTGACAGAACATTAGAGAGGTATAAGGCTTGATTGGTTGCCAAGGGGTATACTCAAATCTGTGGAATAGATTATAAGGAGACTTTTGCACTAGTAGCTATAATGAACAGAATTAGAGAATTAATATCATTCAAAGTGAACCTAGACTGTGATATGCAGTAATATGACATTAAAAATGCCTTCTTACATGGAGATCTAGATGAGGTTTATATGATAATTCCCCCAGGTTATAAAAAAATTGGCGATATGAATAAAGTATGTAAACTAAAGAAGGTATTATATGGGTTAAAGTTGTCTCCAAGATCAAGGGTTTAGAAAGTTCACTCAAACGATGAAGACACTTGGATACAAACAGTGTAATGGGGATCATATTTTATTCCACCAGCACTCAACTTCAGGGAAAGTTTCAATTCTGAGTGTATACATTGATGATATTATTATCACAGTATTGATGAAGGAGCAAATGCAGAATTGGAAAAACATCTAGCTCAAAACTTTGAAATAAAAAAAGTAGGACCTCTAAAATACTTGCTGGGAATGAAAGTAGCTCGATCTAGTAATGGTCTAATTATGACTCAACAAAAACATATTCTAGATCTTTAAAAAGAAACCGAACTATTACATAGTCATATCAATGATATACGTATTGAAGTTAACCTCAAACTAATAATGAATGAGGATGATCCTAGAATAGAGATAGGTTCATAGCAAAAACTAATCGGTAAACTGCTATATTTAGCTCATACACGTCCTGTCATCTCTTACTCCATCAGTATATTGAGTCAATTTATGCATAGTCCATGTAGATCTCATTTTCAGGCAGCTCTTCGGGTGTTGAGGTACCTCAAAGGAGCAACAGTACACCAACTACAAGTTGGATTTGGTGATTTATATAGTCTCTGACTACGCAAGTTCTTTAAATGATCGCATATCAACTACGGGGTATTGTACCCTCTTAGGAGGAAACATAATCACATGGAGAAGTAAGAAAAAAAACATTGTTTCTAAATCAAGTACAGAGGCTGAGGTCAGAGCTTTGTCCAGTAATTTGGATACAGAGTATTCTAAAAGATCTACAAATTCCTAATGGCGAGCCCATCCAAGTGTTGTGGGACAATAAGTCAGCAATTAGCATTGCCCATGATCCCGTCTATCATGACAGGGTTAAACACGTTGATATAGATCGCTTTTATATCAAACAGAAGTTGGAGGAGAAGGTTATGTGCATTACTTATTTCACATGTGCAGAACAATGTGCAGATATATTCACAAGAAGACTTCCAGCTAAGGTTTTTTTAAGCATATCTCTAAGCTTGGAATGAAGAGCATCCATTCCTGCACTTGAGGGGGAGTGTTGAGAATATTGACAGTTTACAATTCTACTCAATTCATAAAAGTATTTATATTTAAACTCTTGTTATATTGTTAAAATGCCATATCGCTACTAGCCGTTGTAAAGTGACCGCTAGAGTCTATCAGTCACTCATGTTGTATATATACCCTGACTGTTAAGTATAATATAAAGGTTTTTGTTCTATCTGAAACCTCTCTTCTATTCTACATCCAAGATCCTTTCTTTACACATAGGACTTCTTTACTTTAACCATCATAATCAGTCTTTCTTGAAATTTATTTAGAGATGGGAGGCTCATCCATTAAGGGTCAACGCTTGCAAGAACGTAGCAAACTCTTTGACCATCGTCCTCTCAAACTTAACGAAGATGATTACGAGAGAGTTTGCCAAATCCCCAAAAAAAAGGTCAAGTGTGATCTCCCATCTTTCTTTAACCTGTTATCAAATGGTCTAATTTCCCATATTGACTACTTTTTTGGGGTAAAATCAGGGTGCCAACTTCAGAAATCTACCTGGAGTAAGAGTCCGGGAAGACAAAACCGTGGAGTGGGATCCAAACGTCGAAAGGGTTTATCTGGCTTCTGGAAAACCACTGGTAACAATATCATCTTTTTAATTACCACTAATAGATAGTAATTATTTATCATTATTTTTTAATTTTCAAAGGTTCCAGATTATGCAATGAGCTTTATAAAAGGGAAGTCTTGCAAGTACGTATACATATTTCACTTAAAGTTTGAGATTTTGCAAAATTTACTGATTGATTATTTTATAACATTACAGGCCTTTTGCTAGACTGTGGTGGGATGAGACAGTCCCAACTGTGGTCACACGTGCTGAGCCACATAACCAGGTCTAGAAATTATATATTTTTTTAAAGTTTTGCTCGTGCCATTGTTATACTTTTTATTTTTATTTTTCAGGCAATTATACATCCTGAGCAAGATAGGGTTCTAACAATAAGAGAAAATGCAAGACTCCAAGGCTTCCCAGACTACTACAAGCTCTGCGGTCCCATTAAGGAGAGGTAAGCAATCTATATGTAACCAGAGAAAGGAATTTATAGAGTTTGGATCGCTGGATCGCCAGTCTGGCAATTTGATTGGTGGTCCTGATCTTAGCAAATGCCTTGTCGATCCAGATCATTAGATGTGATCTGACGGTTAATAATCATTGAAGTATGGCCATACGTTGAGTAATTTGATGATTGGATCAACAGATCTCCAATGTCTATCCAATAGTCAAGTACAATTCCAGCTGAGGCCTGTCAATCTGACCGACATGATGAGTTGATACTGATCGAATTTTATATTCATCCAGATCAGATCATCTATTTGATCTATAAACAAAAATTTCCTCTGCAAAAAATACTAACGTTGAGTTATTTCTAATTTTAAATTTTCTTTCAGGTATATCCAAGTCGGTAATGCAGTGGCTGTTCCTGTCGCTCGAGCCTTGGGATATGCACTCGGGCTTGCCTTTCGAGGCATAAGCGGCAATGATGGTAAGAGTGTTCTTCAGCTTCCTCATAAATTCCCTCAGATTGATGGCTTGTCGGCGGTCTACACTTCTGAAACTGAAAATGATGTCGTTGACTTCTGATCATTCCTAAACTTATTCCATTATTGATGGTATGATTCCCTCATATGAATTTTGACCGCTGGAAATTTAATGTAATGCCATTTGACTCATTTGCACTTATTTATGTCAAGAAAATACCTTTCTTGAATATTTCCAATACCCTTGGTACATGCAATTTATATGGTTTGATGAGAATACCTAATGATGCCATCCATTGAGTCTGTATGAGTTTTTTATCTATCTTCTTGCCCTGACATGATCACTGAGAACCTTGCTGTGGTATGATTTAATGAGATAATTTTTTTAAAGTATGACTAGCAAGGGATTGTTCCTCTGAAGTATAAGAGGGACCCTGGGGTGGAGATAAACTCTAGAGTTAAGCGTGCTTGGGATTGGGCTGTGCAAGGATAGGTGACTTCCTGTGAAGTGGGAGATGAGAACTCTAGGGTCAAGGGTTCTCAGACTTGGCAGTCAAGAGATGGGTGATCTCTTGGGTTGAAAGAAGAGGGTGCTTGTGCAGGTTGATCACTGAATCCATATAGGGATCTCCAAAACCGAACTGGATACCGAAAAACCAAACTGAACCGACACTGGCGGTGGCAAAAACATAGGCAAACAGAATGTTTCGGTTCGGTTTCGGTTCTTGCTTCCGGTGTCACTGAAAGACTTCTATTTCAGTTTTGGGAAGGAGATTGGCATGGCGGAGGATAGAGAAAAGATGATGAAAAATAGAGATAAGAAGAGAGGAAGAGAAAAAGGAGCGGCAGAAGAAATACTGCGCGATAGAATTTCTTCCCGGCGTGAGGGAGAGAGAGACAGGAGATGGAGGTGGGATAGAAAGAGGGAGGGAAAGAGGGAGGGAGGTAGAGAGAGGAGTGAGGGAGGTAGAGAGAGAGAGAGACAGAGAGGGAGGGAGAGAGATGATTTCTTTAAATATTTTTAATAGTTGAAATTTATTTATTGAAGACTTTTGTCTTAAATTCTTGATGTATTGTATATTTGTTGTTGAGAAGTGTTAATCTATTATCATTCGTTTGTGAAACATATATTTATATATTTATAAATTATGGAGTCATCAAAACCTCGTACAATTTATTTTCAGTTCAAATGACAAATAACCGAAAGTATAAGTTTAACTGAATTGACACCGAAAAATTCCGTCACCGATACCGAACCGAAGTTAGGTATAGTTTTCGGTTCTCACAAAAAACTGATACCGACACCGGAACCAGAGAACCCTAAATCCATATGATTTTCCTATTATGTCAATTTTTTTAGGGTTGGGGGTATATTTGTCGTTTGATGATATTTGAAGATCCATATTTAATATTTTTCATTAGACTGTAACTAAAAGACTTTATCTTACTTTTTTTTGTATACATGATAGTGAAAGTTACATAGTATTGAGTAGTTTATATAGTATTATCATTCAGTATTTTTCATTAGATTTATAACCGAAAAGTGATCCATAAATGGATCATCTTTGACCGTTAAAATATTGCAGTTTTTCAGTGTTATGCATAATTGAAAGATGATACTTATGTATGATCTGCTGAGCAACTGAGATTTAGATGTAGGGATTTACTGTCCATAGAACTAGCATTGGATACCCAGTATCTGTGAGTGATGATGGTAGCAGATGCCACCAAGGATCTTCATGGTATCTGGCATCCATGATATCTTATATCATCACCAGATGACGGACATTGGCAACCAGATGAGGGTAATGTTACTGATTTCTGCTTATGTCAAGTAGGTGGAAGACAATACTAGATATCGTTGATGAACATGGGATAATTGCTATCTGAATTGGATATATACATTCATGCATATCTATCTGAATTTGATGTATAGACATGCATGCATGCATGAATGTATGGTATATCAGACGGATTTAGGTGAAGATTTCAGGTTATCACCAAAAACCAGGGAACTCGTCAATCTGATTGACCATCATGCTATCGATGGGATCGGATTGGCGGCATTCCCCAGCCCTCATCCATCATCCCATATCCATCATTGGATGATAGTTTTGGGTACTGGACGATTGCTGCTCGGAAATTTCGTGAAATTGTATCTGATCATGATAAGATCAACGATGAAAAACGTTTTCCACTGAAAAAAACACGCACAAAGAGTTTCCTCGCGAACTGCATGAAGGTACGGAATGCTGAGCTTTCTCTCTCTACCTGGATCCATCCTGCCTTCTCTGCGCTGGAGAGAGAAGCCATGGTAGCCTCACCACGGCCTGCTCCGTCTCGATCGGATCCGCCCGTACGATCTGCCCCGAAGATCAGTCTTAGAGATCAGTCTTCTCTTTTTCTCGCTCTCTCTCGACGAAGAAAAATTCAAATAATCATATATATGTATATATATCTTTTTATTTCCTGACGAAGAAATTTGGAAAACTATACATCTCCCTCTTTCTCTCCCTAGACGAAGAATTTTTTTAAAAAAACGTCTCTTTCTCTCACGACGAAGAATTTTTTAAAAATCTATCTCCCCCTTTCTCCCTCTAGATGAAAACATTTCAAAAATATAATCTTTCGCCCTCTTCCTCTCTCTAGACGAAGGAAATTCAAAGAACCATCTATTCCCCTCTTTCTCTCTCTAGTCGAAGAATTTTTTAAAAAATCTATCTCCCCCTTTCTCCCTCTAGGTGAAGACGTTTCAAAAATATAATCTTTCGCCCTCTTCCTCTCTCTAGACGAAGGAAATTCAAAGAACCATGTACTCCCCTCTTTCTATCTCTAGACGAAGAAAATTCAAAAAACCATCTAGTTCCCTCTTTCTCTCTCTAGACGAAGAAGCTTCAAGAAACGATTACTGGGTCTCGGAGAACTGGCTTCGTATCGTCGGGGGCGAGTCTGAAGCTGGGTTTCTTCTTCGAGGGTTCTCCCTTTAATCTCGTGTTCTGGCTGTCGTCCGCCATGGATGCTCTCTCTCTACCGACTTTTGAAATCCATTACATGCCGTTAAGTGGAATTATTAAAGAGAGAGAATTCGGATGCGGTGATGGTAAAAGAAGGCGACGTGGAAGGTTAAAAATGGAAGTCCGTAGAAGTTAGTGAGAAGGTGGTGAGAAACAGGCTGCTAGCTGCCCAGCGAGAGAGATGAACTCATTAAAGAGGGGGAGAGAGAGAGAACTGAACGGGGGAACGCAGAGAATGAGAGATGAAAAGACGACAAAAGAGAGCAGGCTAGAGATGAGAGAGAGCGGAGAGATGGAGAGAGAATTTATGAGGGAGATGAGAGGGGGAGAGAATATGGAGAGAGAATTTATGAGGTAGATGAGAGGGGAGAGAGAGAGATGGACAACAAACACGATATCGAAAGTGAGAGGCGGCCATATGGATACATAACTTTAGAGGGAGATGAGAGAGAGATGAAACGAGGAGCAGGAAAGATAGAGAGAAAGAAGGACGACAAGACAAGATCAAGGTAGAGAAGAGAGAGAGCAAGTGAGAGCAGGGAGCGATGGAGATAGATCGTTTCAAGGAGATGCGAGAGAGGTCGATCAAACAAGAAAGAGGAGCTACCGAGCAGGGAAGACGTACAGAGAGAGAGAGCTCATCACTTTAACCATAAACTAGAGAGAGAAACAACTCCCATCCCAACAACTCTATCAGATACACACATCAAGACCGATAAGACACCAAGAAGAGGAGAAGAACGAGCACCGCCGCGACTCCCCAAGGCGCTTCTCTCTCAACCATGAAGAGAGAGAAAGGAAAGCTCCCGGACTCCGCGGCGGACAACCAGCGCGCCGCCAGAAGGATGACCAATGGCGACAGCGCCACCATCATCTTAACCTGCTCAGCGGCGCTCTCTACCGCTGCCTCGTAGTTCATATACCATGAAAGACTTAATAGTAGAAGCATTATCCCCATAAGGCAACCTAGATGAAGTGGCAATCCTTCCTCCTCTCTCATCCCTTCATGGTGCTGATGATACCACCCTGCCATTGTTGGGTTTAGCGAGAGAAAGGAGAGAGAGAAGGGATGAGGGGCTGGTTTGTATGCGGGTAGAGAGATACTAGGAAGATCTTAGGGGGAAGGGTGTGGGGGGATTTTATGTGGGCGAGTGAGGGTCAATTCGAGACAGAGAGAGAGGCGAGTGGTTGTGGAGGTGTTAATGGATAGAGAGAGAATGGCTTTGAAGGGTGAGGTTTTTGGGGAAGGTGTATTATGGGTAGAGAGAGAAAGGGCAGATCTCGGAGGGGGGAAGTGTGGAAGATTATTTGAGGCCGGAATGAAGGGAATATTTTAGAGAGAAAGAGAGAGAGAGGTGCGGAAGCGAATGTATTTATGTGGGGAAGTATAGCGAGTTGGAAAAATGGTCAGAACTAAGAGAGGGAGGGGGGACTTAGAGAAAGACGTAGAGAGAGAGAGAAAGAAATGCGGATGAGAAGGTATGTAGAGGAATCTAGAGGGCCGGAGAGAGAGGAAGTAGAGAGAGAAGAGATCGCTGTGGTCCGGAGGAGAGCGAGGCTCTAGGGGATGGTGTGCGGAGGGTAGAGAAAGAAAGTGGAGACCTTATAGAGAGTAAGTTAGGGAGAGAGAAAGAAAGAGGTGCGAGAAGTTTTGAAGTGAGAAATGGGAAGGATGGGGAGAGAGAGAAAACCAGTTTGGGATATAGAGAGAGAAGTGTAAGGATATAGAGAGAGAAAATGATCAAATTCATGGATAGATGATTGGACAAACGGGGGAGAGAGATATAGAAATGTTGAGAAAGAAAGCGAGGGCTTAGGAGATAGAGATGGATAATAAACAACATGAAAGGCGTTGAGATAGATAGGTAGAGAGAGAGATAGAGATACGAAGAGGTAGAGAGAGAAAGGGGGTTTGGAATCTGGTGAGGAGAGGGATTTGGTTTTACTTGCGAGGGAGGAACAGAATTTCCCTCCTCGTTGGGCCATTGATAATCAGGCCAACTAGTGGGCCCCACAAGGTTTGCCCTGACCTGGCCGCCTACCACCCACTCAAGCCACGTGGCAGTCTATGATAGGCCGGGAAGTGGCCGAGAGGGATACTCTCTTACAAGGCTGATTATTTGTACTTCTACCCTCCTGCTACCCTTGATGGGAGGGGTATAACCATAAATACCTTTTTAAGGGGATTAAATGAGAAGCTCTTTTCTCACGTGCGTATCTGACTCGCACGTGGCTGGCGTGGCCCTTCCCCCTCGGGGCGATTTCCCGCCAACCTCGGTGGTCACCGCGACGGAATCGTGCCTCCGGTTAATGCGCCGGTGAGATGCGCTTTCCGTCACCGAAAGGTGACCAGATCCTACGATCGTGGAGATTGCCATAAAGCTAGCCGAAAGGGACCGGTGGGACCCGCTGACGCATACCATCTAATTTAATGCATCGTGCGCATCATTTTCAGGTTCACTTTAAATTATTTTATTTAAAGGGTACGAAAAAAATGTCTAAGAAAAGGATTAACCCACATGGATCATGATCGGATTGATGGGTTAATGATCACCCATGATCAAAGGAGATAGAGAAAAAGAGAGATTTTTTAAAAATTATATGATCAGCTAAAGGAAAATAAATCTTCAATCCATGATCAAATCAATGAGAGGTTCCATGATTGCTGATCCGATCACCTACATCGATCATGACAAACTGATCTGATCGGCGATCGTAGTTCCCTATATTCACATGATTTAGTCCTAAATAAAGAGACCATTTAATCAGATGGTAGGATGATATCATGACTTTTTTTTACCTTTTTGGGAATCCTAAAAGCACCACAAATTTTTCATGGTTTTTGTAGTGGCAGGATAGCCCATTAGTCTTGAGAAATTTATCTTGCACCCTTGATTAGTGCTTTTATGGTACAAATCATCATGTTTTGACATAGAAATCATCATGTTTAACTTCCAATTACTCAGATAACATAGAAATCTCTACAAATTCTATGTTTTGACTTAAAAGATCAAGAGACGAATCATGAAGTTATGATGAAAACATCATCGAAGTTTATGACTAACCCTAAATGGAAAGATCTTGTAGTGCCCCACAAAATTATCTTTCCACCTTCTCTTTGATTCTTTGTTGACATTTAGTGGATGCAAGGAATGAGATATATGATTTAGTCAAACTAAAAAGCCTACGATGACGTAGTATCCCATTTTTCTTGTGGATTTGATCAAACCACCTTTTTCAATCCCTTTATGCGATTCCTCGGTCAAAAAGACGTCATTTTTAACTTCCCTAGAAATAGATAGAGTAAGCATTGAAACCGTAACTAACTATATCATCGACACAAAAAAGCAAGAATTGCAACAGCATGATATCCTATTAGCTATGTGAATTTTATGTATCTACCTTTTTTGCTTCTTTTATGCTATTCCTCAGAGAAAGAGATGGTGATTTTTACTTCCCAACTCCACTTGTATGATAAAAGCATAAAAGCTATATTATTTGCCCTAAATGGGAAGATCTTGTAATGGCATGATATGCTTTGTCATTTTGAATATATCTACTTGTCTTTTTTCTTTTAGGAGATTCCTTGGCGAAAGAGATGTGGCTTTTAATGTCACAAATACACATTGAATAATAGAAATCACTACAAGACATCTATCATAAATACCAAGAGCTTATAATGGAATGATAGCCTGATCGTTTGATGGAATATTTTGTTGTATAACTTCCACACCATTAAAACATTTAGCTTGGAAATCTCACTCGTATATATGATTTACCTTTACTACGCAACTTCCAGTGTCATTGGATCCTTATGTTCTTATGAGTATTATCCTTTTTTTCTACCATGGTGAAATAGATATTGTTTTTAGCTTCTTAATTAAGAACAATCTTTTCATAGAAACAACAAAAATCTTTATCGTAACCCTGAATATAAAAATATTATAATCATCGCATTATGTCTGAGTTGTTTTATTTTTAATTTATCGCCCAATATAGTTTTTATCATTTTATGAGATTTTGAGGTGCATGAGATGTTCTCAACTTCCCTACTATGCACAAACTTAGAATACAAGGCACACCATGATTGTCCCAATCTGTGAAAAGCCTTCAATGTCATGTGATATCATGCAACCTATACATATAATTACATGATTATTAACACAAAATAAGGCACAAAATATTACATTCCCATGGATGTTATTGGGGATATCCAAAAATTGAACCAGACACAGAAAAACCGAACCAAACTAACACTGGCAGTAATTAAAAATGGTCAAACCAAAGGTTTTTGTTCGATTTCAGTTTTTGCTTCTGGTGTAACCGAAAGATTTCTCTCTCGTATGGGAGATGCGGAAAGAGAGAGGAAAAGAAGGGTAGAGAAGAGAGATCGGCATGGCGGAGGAGAGAAAAGAACATCGAGGAGGTTTCGTGCATGAGCAATTTCACGAGAGAGATGAGGTTCCCACACGAGATGACAAAGAAGAGAGAGAAGAAGAGAGAAAGAGGAGAAAATGAGAGAGAGAGAGAGAGAGAGAGATAGCGCAAAGAAGAAGAGAAGAAAGAGAAAAAGGAGAGGCGGAAGAAATTTTCTCATCACGTGATAGAATTTCTTCCCTCCGTGAGACAAGAGATGGAGGTGAAAGGAGTAGGACAGATGAAGAAGGCAGAGGCATGAGGGAGATGGAGGTGGAAGAAGCAGGGACATGAGATGGAAGAGAATTTTTTTCAATCACTTGGGAGCAAGAAATTTTTTTTCCCAAAAAGGTGGTGAGAGAGAGAAGAAGAGGAAAGAATAGGTGGGGACAAAGGAGGTACATCCATGGGGAATGCAGCAATGGAAGAAATTTTTGTTTTCTTCTTCTGTTGTGCGAGAGAGAGAGTGAGAGAGGGAGAGGGGGGAGAGAGAGAGTAAGAGAGGGAGAGAGGGGGAAGAGAGAGAGGGGGGGAGAGAAAGATAGAGAGAGTGAGGGAGAGAGAAATGATTTTGATTATTAGACTTGTGAGAGATGATTACCTAAAACTCTATTGTTTTTATTATTTTTATAAATATTTTATTATTTTTTATGAATCTTAGCCATACATTTGCAAGAGTTATAACGGCCAAGATTTGACATCACAGATGGACTTCCAGAGACATTTGAAGAAGATCGAATGGCGCACGTTACGCAACACTTCCTTTTTATGCAGAAACATGGCAAAATCTCAACGCTTCATCACGAATCCAACAACTACAACTTATGTACATCGATTTGACTTTTTAGCATTTCATTTGAACCGTTGCTTGAAGATGAAATGTTGATCAAACGGCACGCCCAAATTTCTCTTATTTATATTCTCTCTCTTTGATGGAATATGTATTCTTTGATGTTTCGATCAATCAAAGCTTTTGGGCATCTCAATCCTTGAATCTCTTGATTTCTTCCTCTTCTAGACTCATTTTTTTCATGTTCGAGGAGTGTTTGAAATCAAGATTTCGTTGAGGGAGAAGGAAGAATTAGTTTGCTTGAACTCTGAATTTTCTTTTTTTTTTAAATGTAAAATGAAATGCCCTGATCCGATGATTAATTTTCATCATTTTGAGTGTGATTTTTTTGACTAGATTATATCCTTTTTTTTCCTAATCTTTCGTCCTATAACATTAGATTTTAATTTTGATGTATAGATTAATTTAATTTTATAAATTTTAGTCATTTTCTATCTCTTTGCGATCAAAATTTTCTTTCTTGATTTTGTTCCTTCATTTCTTTGCAAATACTAATCCAAATTTGAGCAAATTTCTTATTCTGTGGTTTCATCTTGGAGTCTTCTTTCCAAAAATATTAATTTCCCTAATTCCTAACCTTAATTCATTGTTTGATCTGATCAAATTTTGAATAAATCTATAAATTCTCAAATTCTACGTGGATTCAACCTCTATTCACCATTATACTAATCAATTCATGATTAAATATTCAAAATCAATGAGCTTGGAAGTTTTTTTGACATGAGAAATTGTGTTTTCAACGACCGCACAAATTCATTCGGTCAACATGATATTTAATTAATCTTTTAAATTTTATTTAGTGAATTTTTTTTCTATTTTTATGACATTAATTGGTTCCATTTACCTTCTGAAATAAGAAAAATTTAGCATAGACTCCCCAAAAATCTATTTAGTTTCTAAATGGACCATAGTTTGATCATTAGCCACCCTCTCTACATTTTCAAGAGATAGGACTCAATATCTGATGAGACAAGACCGCGAGGTCATTGATTTCACATGGTCTCGTGTCAAAAATAATACCAAACTTACCAATTTTTGGAAATTAACTCGAATTGAGTGGCATAATGGTAAATAAGGGTCGAAATCCACAGGGAAATAATGAAAATTCTTGATGTAATCTTCGAAATTGATCAAATCGGACAAGAAATTGATGGTAGAAATTGGGGAAAATGATATATTATGAAAGATAACTTCAAAACGAATCCACGGAATAAAAAATCATCAAAAATGATCTTGATTTCGTGGAGAAATCGAAGTTTGAAGTGGAAAGAAATTTTTGGACGTGAAAATCGTGATTTTAGCTAAAATTCGAATAAATTAAACTCTAAGTCCTAATCTAAATAGAAATTAAACATGATAGGGAGATAGATTACAAAAAACCGCTTCCACTAATCCTAATTAGCGATCAAATTGATGCGATTAAACCGATTAATCGCCGAGAACACGAAGAGCGCGACGAGGAGATTCAAGCTGCGATTTCTTCCAATCTACTCAACCAAATCTCGATTTCAAGGGCTCTGTGGGTGCGGAAATGAGTGTAGAACATGATGAGATCAAGAGAAACAAAAGGGGAGGTGTCTAAACAGATCAAATTTCTTGATTTCCAACTCGAATGCATACAATCGTCGAAGAACATCTCTATATAAAGGGTTTTTGATCGTAACCGTCCGATCGAAACGATCGACGGTTACGATGAAACGGTCCACGATGGATTGTTTTGAAAATATCGTGACCGTCCGATCGTGATGAATAGTCCAGATGAGCTGCGTGGATTAGAGTTATGAAAACGCTTAAGATCGCGTCCTTTGAATCTTGATCCAACGGTCCGGATGCTCCCCGCCAGATTTGATCTGGACCGTTATAACGCCTTCAATTAAGCACGTGCGCGTGATCATCTCCGGTGGACCGCAAGCGCATGCGATCAACGCGCCACGTTCCGCGCCCCACCCGATCCGACGCCTCTCCTTTCGCCACGTCACCTGCATCAAATAGCTTCGTGTGGATTAGTCCCACACGGAATAAGATAAAGGAAATTGTCGGGTTTATAATACCTGACAAATAGAGGGATTAATAATTCCCCTCCGATAAGCGGAGGGCTATATGTACTATACTCAAACTATATATAAGTATATAATATGCACATGTGTCACATCATGCTGCGTTGGCACCGCGTGGGCCTGCGTGGCACTGCCACGTGGCCAGGATTGCCACGTCGCATCCACGTGGGACCCACGCGAATCTAAACCCCTTTTTTATTTTTTTCTTTATTTTAAAACTGTTTTAAATCAAAAATAAAATCAAAAAAATCCCTGAAAATTATAAAATTCATAACTTTCAAAATATAACTCCAAATTAATCCAAATTTGTTTCATTTGATCCGAAATTTAATTATCTATTATTCTAAAAAGTTAAATTTAATAAATAATAAGAGTTTAAATTATTACTTCAAAAATACATTCATTTATTAAGATTTTAAACTTTAGAAAATAAAATAAATGTTTATAAAAATGATTTCTCTTGTCATTTTAATTTTAAAAACACTTATAATCTCAAGAAAAAGATGGGTTATCAAATTATTGAACTCTAATTTATCAAAATTAACCCTAAATTAAAGTATTTTGAGATGATAATGACTTTTTCATATAATAATAGAAAAATACATATAAGTATGATAACATGCATGTAAATGAAATCATTTATGCCTTAATATGCATCAATAATCATAATTTTATCATGTTAATTTAGCATGTTATCAATATCTACTACCCTCAACTATAAATCACAACTCCTTTCTTCTTAGATGTCATCTTCCAATTTTCTCCAACATTAATTCTCACCTAGGGATAATTACTATTAAAATTAATCTAAAAGAAGATAAAGGAACCAGTCTTCATGTCTATGATATCAGAAAATGATACTTTTGAACTGATCGTACAACTAGTTAGTAGTTAAGTATTGTTTTTCTCAAGGACCAAAATTTCCACTACCGCACTAGAGCTAAGACTCTCCCTTATATATTCCTTTTATAGTAATTCCATTATTTGCTTTTGAAATTATTCAGATTGCTTCCAATACATTATATAATGTGGAAGAACAAAGTCAATGATATTCGAAATTGTTAGAAGTGGACTTTTGTCAGAAATCTCATTATTCAAATTCTGGAACTCAAGTAGGAAGGAGGGAAGATTTTATTGAAGTAATCCTCTTTTTTAGCACACGTCATGGTTACATGACGTGTGCTAAAAAATAGGATCCTTGCAAGTATCTCTTGATGGAATTGAATATCTCCAAGGAAATGCAATTCCTTATTTGGAAAAGACTTGATAGACAATTTCAATGAATTTTGGGAAGGTATTAAAAGTTATATATTTTTTTCAACATGATAGAGAATATGACATCATATATTCATGTAATCAATGGTTATCGAAGATTATGGTACCCATAGATTGGGAACCGATTGCCTTTCTTGGACCATTTTAAATGATTTTTTGACCCCAAGACTATTTTTAATGAGCTACATCTTTTTTCAAAATCTTTGACTACTTTACCAAGATAACTCTATTAATGGAGCTTCCACTTGCCACTATGATTTTTTATTTAGGTGAAAAATTAGATAAAAAATTATTGAACAAAACATTCATACAAAGCTTAAATATTTGGATAGTGCATCCTAAAAGGAGATGTCTTCCCTCCACTCTCTAAGACTCTCTCCCTCTCGAAAAATATTTGTGCTCATGTGAGCATGGGTATCTCTCCTATCGCTCTAAGACTCTCTCTTTAACTCGCTCAAACTCTCTAAGAGCCTCTTGCCCTATCTCTAAGACTCCCTCAATCTCTCTCTCTCTCTCTCTCTCTCTCTATTTCTCTCTCTTCTCTCCCTCTATATGAGACTCTCTAGAACTTTCTCCTTCCCCTATCAAAGACTCTTGTATCCTCTCACTCACTATAAGACTCACTCTATCCCTTCTCACTCTCTCTAAGACTTTCCCTTTGTGAGGAGGCTTGTGCACCTAATTGGCTTAATTGAGCCTAGTACGTATCTCTCTCTCTTATATGACCCTCTCTTCCTTAATATAGGGGAAGGGAGAAAGATTATTGAGTTTTAGATATTATCACATATCCAATGTCATCCTAGAGCTCATTTTTATTTCCTCGTATTGAGATTTTTCAAATGGATACGAATGTGGGTCAATCAAAGTTTATATGGGCATTGACGAAGCGAATCTGCGAGGTCATTGAATATACCCAGATACACCACGTCAAAAATATTTCCTAAACTCACTAATTTTAAAGATTAATCACGAATTAAGGAGTATAGGGGTGAATAAGGGTCGAATCCACAGAGAATTAAGGTATTTTTATGTATTCTTTAAAATTTGATCAAATCAGACAATGAAATGAGGTGATAAATGATGAATTTTTATAGATTTCAAAAGATAACTTGAAGGAGAATCTACGGAATCAAAAATCAAATAATTTGGATCAAGATTTGCGGAGAAATCAACGAGCAAAGTTTAGAGAGAAATTCGGATCGCGATGACAGAGAAAATTGAAATTAAAAACAAAATTGACTAAATCTATAATTCAAAACTGAAATCCAAAGTTATAGGAAGAGAGATTAGGATGAAAAAATGATTTCTAACCCAAGATAGTGCTCGAATTGATCCAATTTCTCACCGGATCAAAGGCTTTTCATTCCGCAAGTTCAAAGACGATTGTTGGCATTCAAGAATCGATTTCTCTATATTCTCTCAACGAAACCTCATTTTCAAACACTCCTTGGACGAGAAAATTGATCTAGAAGTGAAGGGAAGCAAGAGATTCAAGGATTGTGATGTCTAGACAATTCGATTACTCGAAAAACCCAATAATATTTTATATCGTCGAAGAACATCTCAATTTATACGAAGAATTAGGCATAACCGTCAAAATGACATTTAATCTTTGATCAACGGCTCTAATGTAATGCATATATGCGAATCGTTACTCTTAAATCGTGTTCATTGGATCCAAGATGGACTGCTGAAATCTCGTCACGTCGCACAAGAAGAAGTAACACCAAAAAATGCATGCATCTAATCTTGATCTAACGCTCTGGATGCATTTTGAGCGGTTTTAATCTTAGCCTTTATAAATCCTTAGATGAATGGCTGAGATTAAATCGTATTTAAAATGATTCACCGACGAACCATAATGCGCCACGTACCTCGTCACTTAAGTGAAGATCGACGATCGCAATGAAATTGCGTGATCGAGCCCTCCAAATGACGTCACGTCACATGCGCATATTAAAACAAAAAGATAGTCTTGCCTGACATAAATTCAGGAAATCCGACGGGTATATAAGTAAGAGATGATTGATGAGATAACGTAAACATTTAAAAGAGTACTTTATCTCACTAATTACACTCACGCGCGCACACACGCGCAAATACACACACGCGCACCATGTTCATCCGCTGCCACGTGACGATACGCTTTTTTGCCCGCACCACATCAGCTGCCATGTCAGTACGCAATATAAATCTGATTTTTTTATTCTTTTTAATTCAAAATAAATCTAAATAAATTCATAAAAAACCAAAAAATTCTAGAAAAATCCCTTAAAATTAGAAAATTTATAACTTTCAGAATATAACTCCAAATTAATCCAAATTATTTTTTTTGGATCATAAATTAAATTATCTAGAATTCTAAAAGGTCAGATAATTTAAATAGCAAGAGAATAAATTTTTATTTCAAAAATATACTTATTTCTCTTAGAAATGAAAACTTAGATAAATAAATGAGTATATAAAAAAAATTTCTCTTACTATTTAACATTAAAACTCAATTATAATCTCAAATATAGATGTGAATAATCTACTCTAAAATATTTTTTTTCAAAATACATAATTATCCCTAAAATAGTACATTTTGAGATTATAACTTAAAATTACATGAAATGTTACATATGCACTCAAAGTATGATAATATGCACAAAAATGGAATGTTTTATGCCTTAATTTTATTAATAATTGTATAATTTCATGTTAAAATTACATGTTATTAGGCATCTATTTTGTCATTTCTTGATTTGTGTGCAATTACTTGTATAATTTTAATTACTATCTTTCTCGATATTATGTCCAATAATTGGTTTACATTTCCAAACTTTTGGAGGTCAGATTGCACAGATTATTTTTGTACAACAAGATGCCACTTACCTTTGATTTCCCAAACTCTTGCTTAGCATGCTCTGATCAGTCCAAGTGGTGGCCAGTCATGTCACTAACAAAGTAGAACATGAAAATAACCAACAACATGTTACATCCAGCCTTTTGATTTGTCAACAAGATGGCTCCGCCACCATCACTTTTTGAGTCAGCCTTAGGCATCATGACCAAGGTTGAATATTCCTTTGAAGTGACAATGACGTCATATCTTGAAACCCTAAAGCCTATTTACAAAAGATTATGATTGTTGATTATTGAATATTGGAACATGTACTAATTAATATAAGGCTGAATGAAATCTATTGTGCAAAATTGAAATCTAAAGCTATCTACTATGCTAATTTAATGTCTAGACCTAAATGAAAATAGTTTAGGAAAAGTATCAATATCTGGCCCAAAATCATGAAGAAATTGATGCAATCAGTTTTCATATCGAGGGCCTTGTTCTGTGATCTCAAAGTGGAATTTTGAAGTTCCAGTTGTCAATTCTTCAAAATTTCTAGTCAAAATCTTGATTGTACTAATAATCAATACATGCAAAAAAACAAGAGTAGAACTTACTTCAGTAAAGACATTCAAGCAAAAATATCTCAAAATAGTTTCATCATTTGAAATTCTCTAAGAATATTTTCTAGAAAGGGGGCGAGAGAGAGTATATTTAAGTAATGATGTAATATCGTAGTTAACTAGATCTAACGCGCGTCACATTGGCATGTCCCTTGAAATGATTTAATAGAAGAGGTAATTTAAAATTCGGAGAATTGACCTTGTGTGCTCCACACAAGTGTCTCGTGAACATGCATAGACGAACGATCTTGTGAAGTAAAATTGTCTCACACTTCATGGGGCAACGATGCACCATTAGCACACCATGTCAGCTCGCCGTTATAAATACGTAACAAATGATTTTGAGTAGTTTAAATTTTCATAAATCCTTGAAAACATTGAGGCACCAAGAATGCAGTGGAATAAATTTCGATCAATAAAACATTGAATGCAATGATCAGTAAAAAATTTTAAAATTTTTTATCAAAACATTGAATGCAACGGAATACATTGAATCAGATATTCAAAATATCAAGCCACCAAGAACAGATGATCCTATCATCTAGAATGAATGAGAAAACATACTTATAGGGTTTCCTTGAAGGAGTTATTGAAGCTATTCAAGTGTCTAGCCTCTAGCGATATCCACACGGTCTCCGGATGGTTGGATATTCTCTTCAAAGCTTTTCACCAATAGAGAAAGAGAAGAAATGAGAGAATCCCCACAAAGCATGGATGGGCACCTTGAGTTGTGGTCTTTCTTCCCTTATTTGTTGACATCTGGTATGTGATTTTTTTAATAAAAACCCTCATAATTATGTATATATCCACCAACATCTATAGAACTTATATGTGTGACCCTCTAGGTTAATTAATCTCACTAGTTAATAACTCTATAAACCAAATAACACCTTATTGGCCAACCTTAATTAATTATCCACATCAACATATAAATTAATTAATCAAGGATCAATTTAACCCAATTGATAGGTTGAGTTGCCAGCCCGTTGGGTGCCAAGCTACACCACATATTCTAGGAGATATGGAGTATATAAGAATTCACTTATGGAACCTTTACGCCATTGATTACCATATGGGTATAATCTTTTATTCACATAAGACTCATGAATGACTTAGGGTATGCTAAATTGTCAAATCCTAATCAGTCACTCAAGTTAGTAGTGATGCAAGTAAGAAATCATTGAGAACTCCTTCGATATGTTAACTACTTTGGCCAAGGATTTTATCACATCTCATTCCTTGAGTCAATCTCCTCAAAAATTTAGGACGAACGATCTCATCTTCATCACATAATCATCTTCGTGGACTTCATGCCACATCCAATATATATTACATTTTAGATATCCCGCGGCTAAGAATTCATAAGTCATAATCAAAACACGATTATACATCCACAATATGTCTTTGGTATCTCAAGTCAAAGGACCACATACACAATCGGGACATGAATCAACCTGATTGACACTTAGGTATAATTACCATTCAGGGTTTCATATGGATCAATTTAGTTAACTCTTTCTCCAAAGAGCATCTACTATCTATCATTAGTATCTCACACCGATGGCTACAAGATCAGTTATATTCCTCATATGAGTCAGATCAAATAGTACTATTCTTTCCAGATAATTCGATATCCCTCTCAAATATCTCACGAACAAGAATGTTTAGAACATATATTTAAATATTAGTGATCATTGTATTATGATCTCATCATAATTCACTTAGTCATTGCATATGTTCATGGACTTCATCACAAAAAGCACACAATAATGACAATGAATAAATTTTCATTTCAATGAACATAAACAACATTAATAGAAGTGTGATTGGCTTATAGGCCAAATAATATCCATCACTAAATTCATATAAATATTAAATACTGAAAATCTCAAGAAGTGAAAGCTAATGTTAAAGATGATGTCCTTTCAAAAACTCAAACTCATGAAGTTACACAAACTAGCCTAAATAATACATTTTGATCATTTAAGAGAAATAACATTAAGTTGATGAAAATGAACTAAAAACATGATTACATGCATCATATATATATATATGAAATCTGTACTTAAAGACACCATCTTTATAATCAAGTAATTGTATGTGCAAATCATGTATTAATAAGCTCCTTTAGTTCTTACTAATTTTTACATTGATCGTATCATCTTTCTTCAAGATTTTTATGAAATTTAATTAATATTTTTTAGTTTATATTTTTTTGCTCAAACGGGAGTTTTTTCTTTGAAGAAGTAAACCAACCCATCTCTTGGCGTTTCGAGAGTTGTATCTTGACATTTGATCGATACACTCAACGAGAGATGTTCTACCAAATTATCAAAGATATCCAATTTTTGGTCACCACTCTTGATTGAGATGTTGAGTTTTCTCAAAAATTTCTAGGAGAGTTTATGTGAATGCCTTGCTATGGTTATGCCATAATTTTGTGATTTTTTGACGCTGATTATCATGGTTGATTGATTATTCTTTGTGAACCATTCTCAGCCTCCTTATGCATTGAGTCTAGAATAGAGAGTTCACATTGCCTTTTGAGGATGAGCGATATGTCCTCTGAACTATAGCCTATCATTGCTTTTCTCAAATTTATCGTGCACCTTGGGAAATTAAAAAAATTAAAAAAAATTAAAAAAATTATAAAATCTCCATGGGAGCTTGAGTTGACTTGCAAAAGGTATCTATCTATGTTCTTCTCTTAGATATTCATGAGTACGGACGCCGATCCCTGCTCTAACTTCTCTACTTTTGTTCTCTCTTCCCTTCCCTTTCCTTCCTTCACTTCTTTCTCTCTATCTATCGCTCTCTTGTGATGGGCACTGACTAATCTCTCCATGGATCAACCGGATTTCGCTTTTCCAACATCAAAATAGCCTTCTTGAAAATCTTCTGATCCATCTAATTCGGACAACGAATTTTAGCCCATTATGCATCGTGGATTGGGTGTCGTTTGAGTCATGGAGACCTCTAAATTCCTTGACCCTTTTGACGAGTCTGCTGTCTTGTTGCCCTTATTCAAGAGCAAGTCTGTCCAGCCTCTCTCTTGATCGTAGTTCCTTGTTTTGCATCTGTTCCGCAGATATCTCGAGTGATGGCCATGATCGAACCAGGTTGCCACGATCAAGGAGGGCGATCCAGTCAGCAACCATTGACCCTGTGTCCAATTCGATCGGCAAACCATCTTTTTTCTCTCTAATCGTCTGAGGGATCCAGTCATGATCCAAATTGATTAATCTATCTACTGCATGGATCATGATCATGTCGATCTGATCGCATCGCTAAGACCCAGATCGGCTGTAAGAGATTAACAGTATCAGAGGAAAACCCTGCCAACAGAAAATTACATAACCGTATGCTAGGTCTTCAAGTCTAAACACTGATGAACTTGCAAGAAAGTTAAGCTCTAGAAAATTAATTAAAAAGACCAAAAATCTTGTGAAATTCGAAGAGCAAGGAATTGTCCCTCATTTTTTCTTATCGGAGACGCCAGCAGCCCTGCAGAAGTAAAACCATCGTTAATGATCAGTCATCACAGCGGGATATTCAAATGAAAGAGAAACAGCAAGAGAGAGGAGAGAGAGATAAAGGCTAACACTTCAAACATTTAAAGCATCATTTCACATCATTCAAAAAACTATCCTGATGCTGGAAATAAAGATGATGGCTTTCATAGAAATTTTCAGATACTTGAAAACCAAAAGAAAACGGAAATGTGCAGACCTCATCTTCCTCAACACGTTGGCCATCTCCTCTCTCTTCTTCTTGGCCCTCTTGTGGGTGCCCAACTTTCTCTTAGCCAGTTTCAGAGCTCTCTTGTCCTTGCCAACCTTGAGAAGTTCGGTGATTCTCTTTCTCGTAGGGAGCGAATCCAGCGACTTCCCTAATCACGTTCCTCACAAAGTGCACTCTCTTGCTGGTTTTCTGCAACCAACGCAAATTCAGTACAAAAGAATAGATGTTTGACTTAGCATCTCTGCAATCAAAGAAAATTCTGAAGAAAAAATTGAAATTGGGCATTGGCTTTCTGCAACGGAAATTTTCTTTTTTTAAGAAAATAGTTCAAATTGGAAACTGGTTTTCTGCAACCAGAGAAATTTCCCACGAAAAAAAAGAGATCGAAATTGGGTAATCAAAGAAAATTGTAAGAAGAAATAGACATTGGAAATGACAGTCCAACAACCTAAAGGAAATCCTAAAGAAAATAATGAGAATTGAGATTTGTTTCGGCAATCAAAGAAATTATATATCTAGAGAACAGAAGAAATGAGGAATGGATTTCCTGTAGCCAAATAAAATTTTAAAGAAAATAAAGCAAAAAAGGTTAAAGATCGGATGCAGTATTTCCTACGACCCAGGAAAATCCTAAAGAAAAGAAAATAAATATGACATGTACATCCCGTGAGAATAGAAAATTTCGAAGTAACTAGCAGAGACGGGAAATGGGCCTTTCTGCAACCAAAGAAAGAATTAGGGTTCTGCATCCAAAGGAATTTCTCAAGGAAAGAGAAGAAAGTGGAAATGAACTTCTTGTAATAAACTCTGAAAACAATAGAGATTGAAGATGAACTACAAAGAAAATCCCTAAATATTGAAAGGGGGGAATATTTTTGTACCCCTTTGCGGTCAGAAGGGCGCGGAGGAAGCTCCCGCTTGGTGACAATGTGGCCCTTGTTCAACCCCACAAAGAGCCCAGTGTTCGGCTGCTTGGGTGCCATCTGCGTAAAATTATGAAGAATGAGAAAAAGATTGAGAGCGCGATATTGAGCGGAAACTATTTCATTACGGCAATTACAACACATGCGCTATGGTCAAGATAATTTCTTCATCAACGGTTGGCAAAAGTTAGCTTGATAAGAAAAAGTAGGGTTGGTAATTGAAAACAATGGAAGATTAAATCCCTAAAATTTCACAGAGCACATTCTGGTCACATCCCTAATTAATGCCCAAGCCATAACCTCATATGATCGCGTTCGCGTAACTCGGTCAGTGGAATTTCATTAATTATCAAATATTTCAAAATCACAGCGGTACGAGTCATGATTGACGAGTATTACGATATATAAAGCGACATTTCCACCATTCAAAAGAACAAGATTAGAAGAGCTGAGAAATTTTTTTAATCTAGGATGAGAGAGAAAGAGACACGTGAAAGTAGAGCGCGAAATGAAGATCAAGAAAGATGACAGGAATACGTGAATAAGAAGCGCTAAAAGGATGGAGAACTCTCTCAGTTCAGGTTACGAACTTTCTGCAGTAATGAAGTGTCTCTCGAGATCAAGCATGAAGAAGAACTCGAGATCAAGCGACAGAGAGAGAGAGAGAGAGAGAGAGAGAGAGAGAGAGAGAACGTATAGACGAACAACACGGAATAAGATAAAATGAACGGAGATATCAAGGTGGAGATAGACTACCGATGGCGTCGATCTCGCCGGCGACGAGCGAGAAAGAGAACAGCGAGTGTCTGCGGCTGGCGTTACAAGGAAGACCTAGGAGAACATATACTAGGGTTTAGAATCTGATGGTCAGAGAGACGGCTAGGATCTATTTCTAAAATGAACGGCTGAGATCTTCTAAAGCGCTCTCTCCTTAAATGTGAAAGTTTTATAGCCGTCAGATTTAGGGTTTCGTTCCAAAATCGATGGGCAAACAGACGGGATGGATCACTCTAGTTATGAAAATGAACGGCCGAGATCTTCTGAGACCTTCTCTCTCTCAAAATGGGACTTGTGGAAATAATATAAAAAGAAAATAAATCATATAGATATTAAAAATTAAATTTGTTAGGTTACGTGAACCATCTGATCAATGATCCGACGGCTGAAAAAATTAAGGGTTTCCTCTCTAAAAAATTAGAGTTTTTAATTGCTCTTCAAATAAAAATGAAGAACTAAGATCCTTTGGGCACTCAGACAAATCGAACTTTACAAGGTTTTCAATATACTTAGAAAATGAAGGGAATTGTTTGATTGCTTCTTCTAGGGGAATGGTTATTGGGATTCGGGGTTTCTTCTCAAAATGGAGGTCATTTGTGTCCTTTCACTTTCATAAAATGTGACTTTTGGGAGAAACAAAATAAATAATTTGTTAGGTTATGGTAATCATCATATCAATGATCTCAACAGCTCGAAGATTAAGGGTTTCCTCTCTCTCTCTCTCTCTCTCTCTCTCTCTACGAGTTTTTGATTGCTCTTCAAATGGAAGGCTAGGATCTCTCTCTTAATAGATATGAATGACAAAGACCTTTATGGCATAGCCAGGCTAAACAAACCTAGAAAGTCAGCTCAAAGATCCATCTAGATTAACTCATGGGACCATCCATTTCCAATCTAGAGGCTTAGCTTGGTTGCTCTTGCCTGGTCTAGCCAATACATGCCATACCTAGTATTTTTCCCAACCTCATCTTAGCATTCTCAATTGTTTCAGGTCAAAGGTAGTCTTGCTCACCTTGCTATCTCCTTGGCTGAGATTTGATGCTTGATGTGCTCTCAAAATTTTAATCAAAGCATCTAATATAGTAGAATATATGAAATTGAACATTTAAAATACTAAGACACCAATAATGGATGATCCTATCATCTATTATAGATTAGAATCAATACTTTGCTAGGAACGATTGAAGGATTTATCAAAGCTATTCAAGTATCTATCCTTTAGGTGTATCCAGATAATCTTTAGATAGTTGGATCTCTTTTTCGAAAGAGAAGAAAATGGAGATTTTTATAGACATTGGGTACCTCGAGTTGTGATCTTCCTCTTCCTATTTATAGATATTGGGTTCATGAAATTTTATAAAAACCTTCATAATTATATATATCCTATCATGCCTTAATAGTATGTCTTACCGATCTATGCCATTCTTCGCAGTATACCTAAAAAATAGGGAGGCGTAGCCGCAACAACACCAATTTTTATATGTGTGTTGGCTTTACCTTTTTTTTTTAAGTTTGCATGTACGTAGTTCAAGTTTTCACTATATATATAGCAATGTCTATAGACCTTAATCGATATATCTTGCTAGTTAATAACTCTATAGACTCAATCACATATGTTAATCAACCTTATTAATTATCTATATCATCATGCTGATTAGTTAATTAATGATTAATTTAACCCGATTAAATAGGTCGAGTTGCTAGCCCGTTGGGGCTACGCTAAATCATGTGCTCAAAAAAATATAGACTATATAAGAATGCTTATTTAGAATCTTGTTGTCATGGAATACTCTGTACATATAATTTTTCATCAGTGCGAGACTTGTTAATGACTTGCTCTATTCCTAAACACATGCATTCTCTCTCCTCCAAATCTCCTTGTATAAATACATGCACTCCTCTCTTTCCTCTATATAATGATTAGGGTTTTCTCCTCTCTACCATATATTAGAGCCAATGCCTCTATCCTATTGATGCAACCATAATTGTCACTGCCACCATCCATCGGAGGCCACTATCGTCGTCAAGAGGTCGCCTCCCCTAGTTAAGGAATCCATCGCCCTATGCTTGGATAGCCATAGGTCGCTACCAGACCCTAGCCCAAGCATTTACCAGGCTGTTGCCCCCTAGATTGCCACCAATGACAAAAAATGGTTGTCTTATCACGTGGTCTCCAATCACCATCATAAATTAACTTAAATGGTGAAATACTCAAAACATGAATGGAAGGAAATGACATCGATTATGTCTTCAATTTCATAACCACCACAAGATAATGATTATGGTTACACCCATACACTAAGGCAACATGCTGATATAGGCCTATATGAAGAAATTGACTGAAACAAACTTATAATAGTTGCATGGTGATTTTTTCTTTCCTCCTAGTGCTTGATGTTATCACACATTGTGCCACTTCCAAATTTTTCGTCATGTTAAAAAATATTGGAAAATATAACGATATTCACAAATATAGAAACACATTTAGGTATTTTTCAATAGAGCTGAAAATAATAAATTAATGGAAATTTACATGGTTCTTGCATTGGAGAGCATAATTTCTGCTCCTCGATGCGATTAATTGATTCTCTGTTATAGGAACAAATGACATCAAAGAGTCAAACCTTATAAAACTCATAGCACAATGTTTTGATTTAAAAATATTTTGATATTCAAACTATTTATCTATACTAACTATAATTGTGTATCCATGAGAATAACTCATTGCAAGAATAAATAAAACTAAATTATAAAATTATATTGGAAAAAAAGGCTTTGTTAAGATACTATGAACCACTCAAATGTGAAGAGGTCCAAGTAAAGAAATCATGGTATCATGTTGCTCATCTATGATAATTAAAAAGCTTGAATTTCCTCAACCATTAAGTCTGTTATACGAATCCTTGTCATCGTCGATGCAAGACTCACAAATGACATAGGTATAGACAATTGTCAAACTCTTATCAATCATTTTGGTTTGTACGAGTGTGTGAAGGAAATTATCAAATAATCCTTAATATTTTTATTAACTCGTGAAAGGATTGAACCATTTCATTCCTTAAGTCAATCTCCTCTAATATCGAGGGCAGATGATCTCATCATGACCACTCATTCACCTCGAGGACTTTATGTTGTATCTAGTTTATGAAAGTTTAGAAACCTCCTACTTAAAGATTTGTAAGTTATAGTCAAAACATGATCATCTAATGACAAGATATCTTTGGTGACTTAAGTCTAAGGATCACATACATAACCATGGCATAAATCAACGTAATTGACACTTATGTATAAAACCATTTATGGATTTATGTAGATTAATTTGGTCAACTCTTTCTTTATAGAACATCTAATATCTATCATTGGTGCGTCCACACCATTGCCCATTATATTAACTTTACTCGTAATATGAGTCGGATCAAATAATATTATTCTTTCAAAATACTTGGATGTCTTTCTCAAATTTCCTTTGAATAAGAACATTTAGAACATATGTATAAAGAATAGTGGTATATGTATTATGATCTCATTATAATTCACTTAGTTATTACATCTGTTCACATAATTCATCTCATACATTCACGAGAATGATAATAAATAAAATTTTTCATTTCAATGAAGATGAATAAGATATGAAAGTATGATTTGCTTATATGCCACATAATATATATTACTATCACCACCTTTTGACTTGGATAAACCTAATGCATATTCCGTTATGTCCTTGCTAAAAAAGAACAATGCCTTTGCATCCAATCTACCTACCATGTCCTTCATGATGATAACTATCATAACATCATCTAGACTCATGCACTAGAACTCGTCTATTGCTGCCTACCACAAGATAAGTATATGTGGATGGGCATCTAGGCCTCTTGCCCAAGGAATCCCGAACACCATTATTGCCCCTAGAGCTAGGTGGACACTATTGCCTTGCACAAATTAAAATGCGTGCTTGGTGTGACACTTCCACATCATGGTTTTGCCATGGTGTGGACAATATTACAATTGAATGATGCATGCTCTGTGTATTCTAGTGCACACTTTAAGCAATAATCATGACATATAATGATTCAGTCATTCGGGTGGAGCCATGGCTCAAAGCACAAGCCAAGGGTCCTCACAAAAGCCCTAAGACATGAAACCAAGTAAAAAAGAAGGGGAGAATGCATCGCATCTCTTGGAGAGAGTGGGCTCAATAATTTCAATTGTACATGATGACAAGAAGTTGAACCCAATAAAGAATACAAAAGAAAATTCCAATCAAGCAAACATAAGAGTCTAAGACAAGTACCCAAGTGCTACTCCACCGGGTATCCACCGTTTGCTAGCAATTCCAATTTTTAAAATGGAAAGGAAAATCACCGGGGATCGGTAATCACTAAGAATTCCATTTTCTTCAAGAAAGTAGTAACTATTGTTCAAGGTTTACTAGACTAGGGGTCTAGTCAGAATCCTCAATGGTCAGCACTATCCTGCTACAACATCTATGTTAGAGAGAGGTGGGGGTGCTCATTTATCTACTTTCCATTATGATCATATCACCAATCTCTCAATTCTCACATGGGCATCGTGGTATCTAGTCAAGATCCTCAACACTATAAGCACAACCTATTTTAGAGAGGGAGAGGGAGGGAGAGAGAGAGATATGGGAACTATTTTTAAACTCATCAACCATCTTCCCATAATCAGTTGTGCATCTAGGTCTTGGTATCTAGTCAGGATCCTCAACACTATCCTATCAACAGAGCATGTTTTAGAGAGAGAGAGAGAGAGTAATTATTTTAAGTCCTTATCATCTATCTCTCACTAATCTATTGGGTATATTGGTCTTGTTATCTAGTCAGGATCCTCAACATTGACCTATTAGTATATCTTATTTGAGAGAGAGAGATGGCAATTTTTTGTATACCCATCATCATTAATCTCTCATTAATCAGCTGGGCATCGTGGTATCTAGTCAGGATCCTCAACACACCGGTTTTAGAGAGAGATTATTCATTTTCCACTTACTCCAGTCGACCACTGTCCGGCCTATTTAATGAGCCTCCTCGCCGCCGCCATTACCGTAATGGGAACATTCTTAGGCCACTTACTCCCCGGAGCCGCTTTCTCTCTCCTCGGCCTCTGGCACACCTTCAAAACCATCTCTTCCTTCAAGTCTCACGCGTGGCACCCTGTCATCCTTTCTTTCTCTCTCCTCAGGCACCTGGAACTCCTCCTCCTCCTCTCCTTCTCTCTCCTCGCGGCCGTCTCCCAGCTCCTCTCTTTCAGCGCGGACGGCTTCGAGCACGCTACCATTTTCTATCACCTCGTAATTTATTCCTTAGCCGCAATTTCTCTCGATAAAGTCAACCCCCAGAGCGAATTACTGAAATGTCTGGTCAACGTTCTCGCGACCAATGTATTCGGTCAAGAGCTCTTCCTTCTGAGATTTCACTCTACAGACCATGCTGGCGTGGAGGGCCATTACCATTACCTTCTGCAGCTCATTGTTTTTGTCTGCTTGATCTCCAGCTTGGCTGCTACTCTAGCTTCTAGCTGCTTCCCGGCTGCTCTTCTCCGGTCCATGGCCTTGACTTTCCAGGGTTTTTGGTTCATTCTCATGGGTTTTTGTCTGTGGGTTCCGAGGTTCATGGCCGGGGATTGCTACCCTAACGATGGGCCTCACGGAGGAGCGGTTGTGTGCAAAACTGTGGAGGCGGATGGGTGGGCTAGGGTTTTGGCTAACTTGCAGTTCAGCTGGGCAGCGGGTGGAATCTGCATGTTGACGGTGGCTATTTGTCTGGTCAACGGGAGGGAGACGAAGGAGTACAGGAGGGTGGGTGGAGCTTTGGACGTTGAGCATGTCCATTTGGGGATGGAGGAAGACTTGAAGGAAGTGAGAATGTAGAGACTCTCATGGAGAGGGATAGTCGGTCATGTCTCATGAGAAAAACAAATAAATTATGCTATGCGATATTTGGGTGTCTTGGAGACTTTCTGCCATGACTCATGACTTTCCCATTGACCATGAATATGCTACACATTGCTAGAATATGTAGGAGTCAAACTCCATAATCAACGACTTGATGAATGCAAATTGAACAAAGCATGAATAATCTAGTAAATGGGTTGACTTTCTTGATCCCAAATATGGATCGAGTAAGTAGCTTGTATAGACTAGGTGAATGATCTTAGACGAAGGGTTTGTATTACACTCCATTGTTAATGACGAACTGATGGTTACTTTGTTTAAGAACGTTCATTTTTTTAATGAGGAGAGAAAGTCAAAAGATTTATATGTAAGTCATTTGGTGGAAATAAGGCACTGTGCAGCCTTATTTCCAACCTAATTCTGATCCATCTCAACATGTTTGTTAAACTAATGAAAACTTTCTGAGTAGTGATCGCAGCCTCATCGTCTCTGAAAGCTATGTCTGCCAGGTATCGATCTAGTTGTGCATCGAAGAGAAAAGTCATCATAAGATAATTATCATTGCTTAAAAGCATCATCAATCAATTTGTTGTCTCAAAATTGGGTTTCAAAATTTTATCCTACATCAATTGATAGTAAACATAAGGATTATATAGGGTTTCCAAAAGCTACGGGCGGCTTGTAGAAGAGAATTGAGAAGATTAAGGGGTTTGGTGCCATCATGATGAATTTAATAGATTGGAGAAGAAAGGAAGTTGAGGACAGGTGAAAAACAAATGAGTTTGAAATATAGAGGAAAATGTAAGTGAGAGAAAGAGAAATAAAGATCAATGTGTCGAGTCATAAACTTCTACAAGAAACAACCAAAGAGGTCAAAGGAAAAATTCAAAAAAGATAGAAGATAACGTAAGATTTACAATGTGGTGTCCTTCTATTTTTTATTTTTGTCTGATATTAAAATGGAATTTTTTTAGCTTCTAGTTTATTCATGTTGAGCATTTCAATGAGTCTTAAGACTAGAGTTTTCATGGATAAGTGAGTAATATATTTCTTTGATTTGAATGCTAATTTCTATGTAAGTTAATTCAAGTTTTTTCCAAGTCATGTCTTATTGTTAGAGTATATATAGCCCATTGAGGGGTCATGTATTCTCTCTCCTCCAACTCTCTCTATATAAACATATGCACTCCTCTCTTTCTCAATATAATTTTTAGGATTTCTCCTCTCCACATGATATTCAAGCCAATGCCTCTACCTTGGCACCTCTGCCACCATCTCTCGATGGCCACTATCTCCATCAAGAGGCTTCCTCCCTAGTTAAGGAGGTCGCCATCCTAATCTTGGCTAGCCATTGGCCACTGTAAGACCCCTACCCAAGAAATTTCTAGGAGGCCTTTCTGCCCCACAGGCTGGTGATAGGATGTTGCTTAATCAACTATTGTCCCCTAAGCCTCAACTTGGAATGCAACTGTTGGGTTTTGAGGTCGATAAACTTTCTAAAATTTTGATAAAAAAATTGAATACATTGAATGAGATATTCAAAATATTGAGGTACCAAGAACAGATGATCATATCATCTAGTATGTATGATAAAACATATTTACAGGGTTCCCTTGAAAGAGTTCTTGAAGCTATTTAAGTGTCTATCCTCTAGTTGTATCCACACAATCTCTTGATGGTTAGATCTCCTTTTCAAAGTTCTTCACCAAGAGAGAAAGGGAAGAAATGAGAGAATTCTCATAAGGTTTGCATCAGTACCTTGAGTTGTAGTCGTTCTCCCCCTATTTGTAGACATTTAGTATGTAAATTTTTCATAAAAACCCTCATAATTATGTATATATCCACCAACATCCATAGACCTTATGTGTGTGACCCTCTAGGTTCATATATCTCACTAGTTACTAACTGTATAGACCAAATAACACTTTATCGGGTTACTTTAATTAATTATCCACATAAACACATATATTAATTAATCAATGATCGATTTAATCCAATTGATAGGTTGAGTTGCCAGCCCGTTAGGTGCCAAGCTACACCACGTATTCTAAGAGATATGGAGTATATAATAATTCACTCATGGAACCTTTCCGACATCGATTATCATGTATGTATAATCATTTATTCACATGAGACTCATGAATGACTTAAGGTATGCTCAACTATCAAATCCCTAATCAGTCGAAAAATACTGATGCGAGTAGTAAATCATCGGGAAAGCCTTCTCCGATATTTCTATTACTTTGGCCAAGGATTTCATCGCATCTCATTCTTTAAGTCAATCTCCTCTAATACCAAAAGCGGACGATCTCATCTTTATTACACAATCATTTTTGTGAACTTCATGTCGTATCTAATATATGACGTTTTAGATATCCCGTGGTTAGGGCTTCGTAAGTCATAATCAAACATAATCATCTATTAACAAGATGTCTTTGGTGTCTCAAGTCAAAGGACGATATACACAATAGTGACATAAATCAACCTCATTGACAATTAGGTATAATTATCATTCAAGGATTCATAGCGATCAATTCACTGAACTCTTTCTCCAAAGAGAACCCACTCTCTATCATTAGAGTCTCCACACTGATAGCTTCAGGATCAATCATACTCATCATATGATTCGGATCAGATACTGCTATTCTTTCTAGATAATTTAATGTCCCTCTTAAATATCTCACGAACAAGAATGTTTAGAACATATGTTTAAAGATTATTGATCATTGTATTATGATCTCATCATAATTCACTTAGTCCAAGTATGCTCATGGACTTCATTACAAACATCACACAAGAATGACTTTGAATAAATTTTATTTCAATGAACATAAATAAGATATATGTAAGTGTGATTGCCTTTAGGTCACATAACATCCATCAATCTCTTACTTGGACTAAAGTTAATCACCCTTGTGCATCAACCTCATAGTTGTGCAATGGCGCTCAAAAACTTCTGGAGCTAAAGACATAGTCAGTGGATCTACAACATTGTCCATTGGTAGAACTCTTTCCATCACTGCATCTCCTCTGGCAATGATCTCCCTCATTAAGTAAAATCTCATCAGAATGTGCTCAGACTTCTGATAAGACTTTGGCTCTTTCGCTTGTGCTATTAAACCATTTTTGTCACACAACAATATAATAGGATCTAAGATCGTAGGGATGACGCCAAGGTATGTGATGAACTTCTTCAACCAAACTGCCTCCTTGGCGGCATCACTCGTGGCAATGTACTCAGCCTTTGTTGTCAAATCTTCAGTGGTGGGCTTCTTGAAACTCTTCCAAGACATTGCTCTCCCATTCAAAGTGAACAAGAATCTAAATGTAGATCTACTATCATCTAGATTTGACTAAAAACTTGAGTCAGTGTAACCCTAGAGTTTAAGCTCCTCTCCTCCATAGACCAGAAATAAATTCTTAGTCCTTAAGTACTTAAGGATATATTTCACGGCTTCCCAATGTCTCTCACTCGAGTTCACCATAAATTTGCTCATAACACTTAGGGAAAATGCCACATCTAGTCTTGTACATAGCCTAACGTACATGATGGATCAAATTGCCGAGGCGTACATGAGCTTCTCCATCAATGCTCTATCTTCAAGAGTCTTACACAAATGATCCTTAGATATTTGAACTCTATGTCTTATTGGTATGAAGCCTTCTTTAAGTTCTCCATGCCAAACCCTTTGATAATGGTCTCTATGTATATATATTGGGATAAGCTAAGCAACCTCCTCAATCTATCTCTATAGATACGTATTCCTAATACATAGGTTGCTTCTCCCAAATCCTTCATAGAGAAGTTCTTTGACAACCATAGCTTCACTGATGAAAACATACCTACATCATTCCCAATGAGTAGGATGTCATCCACATATAGGACAATAAAAGTGATCGCGCTCCCACTAAAATTCTTGTACACACAAGGTTCATCTTTATTTTTAATAAGTCATAAGACATGATCGCTTCATCAAATCTCATATTCTAACTCCTAGATACTTGCTTCAATTCATAAATGGATATCTGCAATATGTAAACCTTTTCGAGAAACTCCTTAGATGTATAACCCTCAAGTTATATCATATACACCTCTTCCTTAAGGTTTCCGTTGAGGAACACAGTTTTCATATCCATATGCTAAACCTCGTAGTCATAGTGTGCAGCTATGGCGAGAAGAATCCTGATTAACTTAATCATAATAATTAGTGAGAAGGTTTCGTCAGAGTCGACTCCTTGTCTTTGATGATAACCCTTTGCTACCAACCTTGCCTTCAAGGTATCAATCTATCTATTGATAACATGCATTAAAACATTCCATTTGTATGCATGTTATCTTACTTTTAGTACATTTCTATCATTTCATGCAATTTTAAGGTATAATCTCAAAATGCACTAAATTAGGGATAATTATGCATAATTAAGAATATATTTTAGAATAGATTATTCCCATCTAAATTTGAGATTATAATTAGGTTTTTAATGATAAATAATAAGAGAAAATGTTTATATACACTCATTTATTTGTCTAAAGTTTTGTTTTTTCAAGAAGAAATTAGTATATTTTTTAAATAATAATTTATTCTCTTGTTATTTAAATATTTTGACTTTATATAATGATAGATAATTAAATTTCTGATATAATTAGAGAAATTTGGATTAAGTTGGAGTCGTATTTTGAAAGTTATGAATTTTCTAATTTTTAGGGATTTTCTAGAATTTTTCTGAATTTTTTCAAAATTTTATGAATTTTTTATGAATTTCTAATGATTTTTTGGAATTAAAAATTGATTTTTCGATTTATTAATAGCGCGCACGTGACGTGGCATAATCTGGATCGTTCGATCTCATCGCGATCAATGGTCGAGCCGGGGAGGCGACGTGGTAGCCTGTGGAGCATCTGATCGCACGAAGTTGTTGATCTTCACTTAAAGAGGGGGGTTACGTGGCGCGATATTACTTGTCGGCGAATCGTTTTAAAAACAATGTAATCTTAGCCGTCTATCAACCGAGTTATAACGGCTGAGATTAAACGGACGACAAATGCATATGAGCGTCTGATCGTGATCAAACGGCGGACGTCACATGCGTTTTTATAATGCACGCGACATGGCAAAATCTCAGCGGTTGATCGGCGATCCAACGGCTGCGACTTAACAGTAACGATTCGCATTAATGCGATCAATCAAAGCCGTTGATCAAAGAAGAAACGCCCGATCGGACTGTTACGCCCAAAATCACTATAAATTGAGATGTTCTTCGACATTTTGATGTATTCTTTGATGATTTTGCTCAATTGATCTATCTACACACTTGTATCCTTGAATCTCTTGATTCTAATTGCTTCTAGACCCATTTCTGCGTCCACGGAGCGATTGAAAGTGAGATTTCATCGATTGATTAAGGAGAATTCGTCTCTTGAACACCGACGATCGTTTTCAAAATCGGGGAATGAAAAGCCTTGAATCCGGCGATTAATTGGATCACTTCGATCGCTATCTCAGGTTAGATTACGTGTTTTCCCTCTAATCTTTCGTCCTGTATCATCAATTTGTAATTTAGGATAGTAATTTAGTCTTTAATTTCGGATTTCTCTTAAAATCGTGTTCGAAAATTTTTCTCTAATTTATTCATTGATTTATCCGCGAATCTTGATCCAAATCGAGTGATTCTTGATTCCGTAGATTTGTCTTTGAGTTATCTTTCTTGATTTATCATTTTCCCTAATTTCTCACCTCAATTCATTGTCCGATTTGATCAAATTCCAAAAGATCTCTCGAAAATCCCTTATTTCTCCGTGGATTCTACCCTTATTTACTATTATACCCCTCAATTCGTAATTAAATTATTAAATTGATAAATTTGGCTTTATTGCTGACATGAATTGGTGTGCAATTAACGATCGCATCGATTCGTTCCGTCATCTATCAACACCAATTTTCTTCTTTAAGATCGACTTACACCCAATGTGTACTGATAACATGCTAACTAAACATGAAAATACATGATTATTAATATAAATTAAGGCATAAGACATTCCATTCTAATGCATGTAATCTTATTTTTTGATATTTATCTATCATTCAATGAAAAAGTCATTATAATATCAAAATACATTAATTTAGGGTTAATTATGATCAATTAAAGATAATATTTTTATTACCCATCTTTACTTGAGATTATAATTAGTTTTTAAGGTTAAATAATAAGAGAAATCATTTTATATACACTCGTATATTTTTCTAAAATTTAAAATCTAAAAGAAATGAGTGTATTTTTGAAATGGAAATTTATTCTTTTGATATTAATTAAATTTGACTTTTTAGAATGATAGATAATTTAATTTCTGATCCAATGAAACAAATTTGGATTAATTTAGAGTTATATTTTAAAAGATATAAATTTTATAATTTTTAGGGATTTTTTTAGATTTTTTATGAATTTTTCTGATTTTAAAATCGATTTATTTGATTTAAATTTGATTTTATAATTGAGCAGATGAAGAGGCAACATCTGGAGCGTTCGATCATGCAATTAATCGTGACCGTCGATCATCACTTAAGACGGGGTACGTGGCACAATTCTATTGTCGGGAATCGTTTTAAAACAATTTAATCTTAGCTGTCGATCTGAAGAGTTATAATGGCTGAGATTAAAATCGACGAAATGCATCTGGAGCGTTGGATCAAGATCAAACGGCGATCGTTCGATACGTTACTTATAATACGTGCGACGTGACTTCATCTTGACGGTCAATATAAGATTCAACAACCACGACTTAACCGTAACGATTCACATCTCTGGGTTTCAACAGAACCGCTGATTGATGATTAAACGTTCGATCAGACGGTTACACCTAATTCGCTCTATAAATAGAGTGTTCTTCGACATTATAAAGAATTCTAGGGCAATTCGAGTAATCAAACTGTTTAGATACTAAATCTCTTGAATCCTTTTTCTTCCAATCGCTTCTAGACTCATTTCCGTGTCCATGGAGTGCTTGAAAGTGAAATTTCATTGAGAGAGTAGGAAGAAATCGGCTCTTGAACATCAATGATCGTTTTTCGAATTCGGGAATGAAAAGCCTTTGATCCGGTGATTAATTGGATGAATTTGATCGCAGTCTTGGGTTAGAGATCGTGTTACATCTTAATCTTCCTTCGTATAGCTTTAGATTTCAATTTCGAAATATTAATTTTAGTCAATTTCAATTTCGGTTTTTAGTGATTTTTTATTTCAAAAATTTCTCTCTTATTCACTTGATTATTTCTCCACGAATCTTGATCCAAATTTAGTGATTTTTGATTCCATAGATTCATTTTCAAGTCCTCTTTTCCAAAAAAATCAATTTCCCTAATTTCTCACCATGATTCATTGTTCGATTTGAATGAATTTTAAAATATCATTTAAAATTACCTTAATTCTTCATGAAATCGATCCTTATTCACCACTATACTCCTTAATTCGTGATTATTTGATAAAATTGGTGAGTTTGGTATTAGTTTTGACAAGAATTGGTTTGTAGTCAACGATCACATGAATTCGCTCTGTCACATACTAATAATGTCTATGCCCTTTTTCACACCTCTAACAAATGATTTTCCTTGTCCTATAATATAGAAAGACAAAATGGAAGGGAAAGAATGTAAAATAGTAGAATTAATCAAAAGTGTTTGAATTATTATATAAGAGGTTAGGAGGAAAAAAATTAGACATATTAGATATTCGCGAGTGATAAAAAGTTAGAAGTAGTTGGCATTGTCAACAAAAGAACATGATGAAACATTTGTGATAGTACAACTAAGGTGACAAAAAGATGAGAAAAATGAGATAACTTATAGATGATATGAGTTGATCCATGATAAAATGTATCAATATTATGCATTTTATGTACTTCTTCTTAAAAATATAATCATAAATACATGTTATGATGAATAAAAATGATTAAATTGATAATTCTAATGTTTAAAAAGAAATTTTTGATATTTCATAAATTAATAATATTTTATGAGCATTTAATGACATTGATTTATCAAGAATATAATCTTGTTTTATTATAAAATAAAATTTCTATTTATTTCCTATTTAAAATACCTTTATTGACAATAAATTAGTTATAAAATATATTTTATTATGGATTTTGTTACATAAATTTATTTCTATGAGGAAGTTAACATTTTTTTAGATTTTTTAAGAATTTGTAGACACTAAAATAATTAAAAAAATATTTTTATATATAAATAAAATAGATACAGGAATAAATAAAAATAAAATAAAATATAAAAAAGAAAAAAAAAGAAAAAAAAAGAAAAAGAAAGAAAGAGAAGATCTCTCTCTCTCTCTCTCTCGTGTCACCTCTCTCATTCCTCTCTCATGAGAAGATCTCCTCTCCTCATCTCCCCTATTCCTCCTCTTCTCGCCCACATGTAAGGGGGAGGAGGGGATTTCATTTCTCTCTCTCCCCCTCTTTCTCTCCCCCGCACATGCATGTGTGCGTAAGGGAGAAGAGGAGATCCCTCTTCTTTCCCAACTTCTTCCTTCCTCCACTTCTTCAGCTTCAATCGCCACCTCCATGCTCTCTCCCTTTCTCCTTTCTCCTTGATCTCTCATCTCTCTTCTCGCGTGGGCATGTGTACATAAGAGGGAGGAAGAGATCCTATTCTACTTTTCTCTCTTGAGCTCACATGACGGAGAATAATTTCCATTGTTTAGGTTCTTTTTCCCCTCCTCTACTTCCTCACGCGCTATACATAAATTTTTTTCTCGACATAAATTTTTGTCACGTAAGCTCTCCTCTCTCTTCCTTCCCTTCCTTCCTTTTGCATCCTCTTCTCCCTCTCTCTTTTCTTTCTCCTTCTTTTCTTCTCTCCTTAGCTCCCTATGTGCCTCACCTATCCACTCTCACATGCAATGATTTCACCTTCTTTTTCCCTTTATTCTTTCCCTTTTCAATATTCGGCTCACCCTTTCACCATCACGTGTGTCTGAATTCTGTCTCCTTTACTCCCTTGGTCACTCTCCTCACATGCACATGTGTGAATTCATTACCCATGCATCCATAAAGAGGAGATTTCTGCCAACATACTCCCGCTTCTCTCTCTCTCTCTCTCGCAAATCTCTCTTTCCCTCGCTCTCTCGCACGTACACATGCGCACATACACCAAAGAAACCCCCACTTCCTCACTCTGGTTGTTGCCTCGGTTTGACCATTTCTCATTGTCCCCTAGAGAGAGAGGAGAGAAAATAATATTTTATAGTGTGTAGCTTGACTTGGAGCGGATTGAGCAGAGCAAGTTGACCAGAGCGATTTGAAGAGAGAGAAAGTAAATCAACAACCAAAATTGATATGAATTAAAGTCATGATATCTCATAATCCTGATCAAGTTAAGAGTTAAAATTTTTGTGGACATGATCATCATTTCAAGCTCTAGGCATGATATAAATTTTGAGGCAAAAAAAATATTTTTTTTCATGTTTCATTGTGTTATTCTAGCATTGGCTAGCCAAAAGGAAAGAAGACAACCGATTAATCATTCTTCATGTATGGAATATAATTTATAATTAGTTTCTTCTCTTTTTTCCATTCATTCACCATGTTGTACTGCATGATATAGTGCATCAAGTTTGAGGATGCACTAATAGCAAGCATGGCGAGTGACTAAGGCTTTTAAACTATGAAGTGATAAGCTGGAAGGCAAGAGAGGAGAGCATAGCTCCAAGAGACAAGACTTTGTAACAAGAGGAGTTGAGTGACAATATAGAGACATTTGAGGAGTTGGGCCCATTAACATCGACATGGTTAAAAGGACTCAATCGAGGCAAATATGAATTAAATGACTGAAGCTCAAGAAACTTTAGAGAAACAAACTACTTGTTTGGAGAAGGGAGCCATAAAGATGAGCTATAGAAGTTGGCATGAGGGTTACAAGATGAGCAATGCAAGATCAAGAAAACGATTGGAGAGTTGAATTGGTTATCACATATACACAACGCCTAGATTGTATATGTGAACAAAAAACTTGTTTCTTTTAGCAATTTGCTAGCACTAGTTTAGACTCCTTCAATCAATGTCAAAAGAATTATGTTCCTTAAAAGACTAAAGGCGCGAGTAAAAACAAGTATTCAGAAAATTAAATTAGAAGTTTAAGTAACTAATACCACTGAATTTAAATAACTAACAAGTGCTTGAAATCTGAAGCTTTCAGAAGAAAAACTCAGCGAAAAGAACTTTCTTTGCAGACTATTTTGTTCATCCAATCTAAGCACAGCTCAAATAGCATAGAAATAATTACCACACTCAATTCAATTTCTTATCATTTAAATTTAAAAGTTATAAAGATTTTTCATGACTTATCAAGGGAAAATGTTCATAATCTAGAATTATTTTTATACATGAGGAATTATATGGATATCTAATGTTTCCTCAGGGTTAGTTCCTAAAATACATTTTTAATTAGAGGTCAATCATGTTCAAGAGAAACTTGAATATATACACTAAAGGTTTTCGAAACTGTTGATCATCAAAGCATTTTCATCATCTTACTTTCTCACCAAATTTGAGAAAATATAATTGAATCTATACCTTTCAATCTCGATCATTGCCTGTTGGTTTAGTCATTGAAGCCTAAAACTTTTATGCAAAATTCATCCTGGACCTGTGCTCAAAGCATTCACCATTTTTTTTTGCTTATATTAGTTGAGAATCTTCATTTTTGTGGCTAGATGATACCTTAAAAAATAAATATTCACATTGAAATTTGCACATACCTTTTTTTTTATCTTGAAATCACGTTCTTTGCACTAATCTTTCCCCACCAGGTGTTGAGTTGTGGTAGGACGATGATTAACTAAGAGGGGAGGGCATATCACCTTCAAGCGATATCACATGTGAGGGAGGTGGGCATCCAATACCTCTCTGCTCAGAAGATTTTATGACAAGTAACTTATCTTTCAATGATCTGGTTCACTGCAATCTCCAATCTCTGAAAAAAAATCTCTTCTTCCTCAGTTGTTTCCTCTCCTCAATCTCCCGAGAATCAAGAATCCTCAAAGACTTAATCTCCTCTTGAAGAGTTTCAGCCATCTCTGACGTCCCAACCTTCTTATAATTCCCAACCAATCCTCGGAAAACATAAATTGAAGGGCTGAATATGCATGGCCTTCATCTCCTCGAGAATTCCAACTGCATCGCCCACATGCCCAGTTCTCCCCAGACTATCCATGACCGCTGTATAAGTCAACAAATCAGGTTTTATCTCTCTACTTACCATCTCCTTCAGATACATAGAGCACAGATCCACCCTACCAAATCTCTTAAGAGAGTTGATCAACGTGTTATAAGTAACATAATCAGGAGCATACCCAAGTTCTTTCATTGAATCAAACTCAGAGATCATTCTATCAATCTCCCCATGTTTACCCAAAATAGATAAAACTGTGTTGAATGTCACCGGGTCCATCTTCCTGCAATTATTCTTCATGTCTTCAAATACCTGAAGAGCAGCCTTCCAGTGGCCTATTTTACCCAAGATGAAGAGGATCTTGTTTATGACAGTTGGTTCTCTATCTTCCGTTATCTCCATCACTTCCTTGGAAAATTTGAGGATCAAACTCGAATTCGTCACCTTTTTGAGAGATTTTTCTAAAAAGGCGTAAGACAAAGAATCAGGCCTGGCGCTTGAAAGAAGCAAATCCTTGAATGTCTCAAAGCAGAGATTGCAGTCCTCTCTTTCAGCTGATGCGGCAAGAAAGCGGTTGAATTCTTGAATTCTGTCAGATTTATGTGAATTTTTTATGGATTGAGTCCTGCTCGTGTTTAGTGTGAAGGGTTCCTGCTCCTCTTTGCATTGACTCCTTGGAACAATTGAGTGGATAAATTGATTGCCAATCAAAAGCGAATGAAAGACAATTCCTGGGTTTAAAGAACGATCAGCATAATAACGTCGGGACCTGCACTAAAAAAGGATGCCAGAGATTCAGATGGGAAAAAAATAATTTATATTAATACTTTCCGTCAAGAACAAGACGGCAAAATTGTTATCCAGTAAAAAAATCGTTATTGAAGAGCTTACCTCGTATACTGTAGGAGGCTAGCGGGCCGAGCTCCATCGACTTTATTTGGCCAGTCACCGAAGGATTGAAAGGCAGAATGGAAGGATAGCCGCGGTCGAGCCATCGATTGCTCGCTGCCAAAACCCTCAGCACCGAGAACCTTTCTCCAAAACCTCATCGCTCTCCCTCTCTCTCAATCATCTTTAACATCCAACTGTCATTGCAATCTTCTCGTGTCGACGAAGAAGAAGGACGAAGAAAAGTCGTGAAAAGAAATGAAAACTGATGTTTTTTGGGTCTCACCTTCTACTTCGTGAGAGTATTCCCCCTATATACTCATTTAACCCGACATGCAGACATCATCCTTGACATGGAGACCAGGAAGAAGGTATACTAGGGTTTACAGGCAGACGATCAAACGGACGTTTGGTATCTCTCTCGTCGAAAAATGAAAACGGCCGAGATGTTTTGAACACCCTTTCTCAGAATGCGAGTCGATCGACTGATCCGCTCTTTCGAACTAATCCAGACGTAAAAGAAGTACTTATCCGGCCAGAAGATCAAAGATCGGACGGCTCAAAAGTTTAGAGTTCTCTCTCGCTCTAGTTCTAGAAATGAACATTCTATATCTCTCCATCAAAAAGCTTAGAATCTAGCAAATTTTTCAAAGACATAGCTCTCAAAGTTCTAAGAAAATCTTTGTAAGAAGCTAGAATCTTGTGATTTGTTGCTATCATTTGCTTGTTTTTAGCTCTCATTTGCTAGAATTTTATATGACACTTCACTTTTTGTGGCCTATTTGACGTCCCCTGGTAACCTTTTTCAAGCAAATTCCAATTATCTTTATTCGAGAGCTTTGATTTCTTCCATATGATTCTTTACCGGACATCTTTCCTTTGTGGATTCAAGGGTCAATGAGGTATGTTCTATCGATTCCGGTCATTGTTCATATGCTACTAACTTTCACTTTCTTCTAAGAACAGATATCTAGAGTATACCCCTTTGACACTCAGAGAGGATGAGTGATTTTGAATGAATGCAAGTTCAACATGACATTTCTCCGTGCGATTTATGTCTTACTAGGTATAGAATAGTGTGGGTACGCTATGATCCACAAAATTCCATCTTGTTAGAAAAATATAGGGTAATGAAGTTATTTATTTCCTCCTATCTACAATCCGATGTATTTAAGATTTGCTCACTCTCCCCTCTATCTGCCCAAGTCTCTATATTTCCTCTCCAATAGAGAGAAAAAAAAGAGAGTTTTTATAAATTTTTGTATCGAACCTTGAATTATGGTGTTCTCCTTTTATTTATAGACAATAATTATACAGACTTTGACAAAAACCCTCATAATTATAAATATATCCTTTAATGTCTATACACTTCATTTGTGTGAGCCTTGAGGTTTATATATCTCACTAGTTAATAACTCTATAGAATCAATTATGCTTATAAGTTAACCTTATTAATTATATATATATATATATATATTAACTAATCAATGATAAATTTAATTTGGTCGATAGGTTGAGTTGCTAGCTTGTAAGGTACCAAGCTAAATCACGAGTTCCAAGGGATATAGAGTGTACAAGAACTCTCATATAGAATCTTTGTTATCGGCTACTATGTATATATAATCCTTAGTCTGCATGAAAATCATGAACGACTTAGAGAATAGTTGACTGTCAAGCCCTAATCGGCCACTCAAATAGGTAAAAATGCACAGAGGAACTTATCTATAGTACCTTCTTTGTTATATCTACTACATTGGTTTAGGATTTTATAACATCTCACCTTATTTCAGTCTACTTTAATATTAAGGGTGAACAATCCCACATATTGACTGCACAGTCACCTTTGAGGATATTATATTTAACCAATCTATGATCCAATGGATAGGAATTAGAAGTCATAGTCAAAACATAATCTTCCACCCATAAAAATGTGTCTTAAGTGTCTTAGGTCAAAGTACCACACACATAATCTACAATATGAATCCATGAATACATCTTTGATGTCTTAGGTCAAAGGACCACACACATAATCTATGATACGAATCCATGAACATATTTCGTGGATTCATATAGATTAATTCAGTGAATTATTTCTTTAAAGATCACCCACTATTTTTCCTCGATGCCTCCATACTAATAGCCACAAGGTTAGATAGTTCTATTTTTTTTTAAATAATTCAATATCCTTCTCAAATATTCCTTAAACATGAATATCTAGAATAAATGTTTAAATACTAGTGATCATTGTATTATAATATGGAAAGAATAACACTGTATGATTTGACTCATATGATGAGTATGACTGATCTTGTAACCATCAGTGTGGGCACATGAAAGATACATAGTGTGTGCTCTTTAGAGAAAGAGTTCACTGAATTGATCATTACAAATCCATGAGTTCTATTATACCTAATTGCCAATCATTTTGATTCATGTCACGATTGTATATACGGTCTTTTGACTTTAAGACACCAAAGACGTCTTGTGGATGGATGACTACGTTTTGATTATGACTTACGAATCCCGACCATGAGATCTTTAAAATGTCATATATCATGAAGTCTTCTAAGATGATTGCGGTTGATGAAGCGTTTTATGCGGTCGTTGAAAACACACAAACGTCGGTCAAACAAAATTTATAATTCTGAACTCAAAAATACAAAAATATGAAATCAAGTATAGTGTAAAGATCGGGTCGATCCACAAAGAACACAGTTGACTTGGTCAAACATAGGTTTAATTAAGGTTTTTAAGAAGTGAAAATGATATTTTATTAACTTTAATGATATAAATATAAGAAATAAGATATTTTAAGAATTTAGAAACTGATTTGACGAAGAAATGTCAAAAGTCAAGGTCAAAGCATTGACTTTGACCAATAGTTGACTTTCTATAAAATTAGAGAATAAAATAAATTCAAAATATTAAAAAAATTATATATTAAAAACTAGAGAGAAAATGGAAAATTTTGATATATAATTCGTGATTTTTCGAGAAGAATTGGATTTATTATGATTTATTAAAAATCAAAAATCAGAAAAATCCCGAAACGAGCACTTCGGTTTAAATCATCAAATTGACTAACCATATGATATCCAAATCTTGCAAATAACATATGAACAGAAAGCTAACAACCAGAGGATTCCAAAGAGACCAAAATTGTTAAATTTTACCTTGTATTTTAAGAGTAATTTCCCCCGCAAGTCAACGCCTAAATTTGGATTGAAAATTAATAGTGGATGGTCAACATCAAATTGAAGGGTCAAATGATGATGAAATTATACGATTTTGATGACCACGGAAAGCTGATGAAACAAGAAATACAATGAAACTAAAATCAAATGATTTAGACTTGAGATCAGGGAAAAATCCTTGTTTCAATATCAATAAAAATTTGTACCTAATTTTAAGCAAAAATGAAGAACAAATCGATTTCTAAAATAAAATTAACTATCTAAATCTAATCTAAACTATAATTATTGTAAGGGGAATGATCAAATCACACTACTAACCCGATTGACGTGAAGATTAGGCTCCAAATTGCGTCGATTGAATTGTATTTGATCGGTTTCTTCTTCGACGTACGTTCGGCATTCAAGGGGAGAATTCGATTAATTCTTGCAAAGATTTGTGATCAATCCTGCCTCAATCTGATTGGAATTGAGTCTAGAATGTAAGGGGATCACGAAGAACTGAGGATTTTTCTCTAAAATTGATTAATCTCTTCACGATTCAATCAAGAGTTGAGTTTACAAAGAGGAAGAACACTGTTTCATAGAAAATTTCTCGCGAAAAATGCGGGTCGTCCCATTCAGTGAAGTAGATCGGACAGGCATGATTGCGCGATATTCGTGGGCCACGATCCCACGAATCTCGCAAATATCGCCCCTCCAATCTTCCTCGAAAGATCCTGATGCATCCACGTGTTGACCCATGATCGCCGAAAAGCGCGATTAAATCACGACCGTAGGATCCTACTTATGCCGCGATTTACGCACGTGTCCTGATGCTGATCGGGTGGACCAGATTCCACCCGATTAACGCTCCCAACTTGACGTGATCGATTCAACGAGCCACGCTTTGCCACGTGTCCTGCAAAAATTTAGAAATAGGTTAGTCCCACACAGAAATAAATAGATAGAAATAGCGCGTATATAATGTGGAGGTCGCCTTAAGGGATGCGTCAAACGTATGGGCCTAGTACGCCCCAATCAACTTATCTGGGCCCACTAACCCGTGGGCCCATCACTTACCATCCCGAAAATCCTCCGCACCACGTGGCCTCGCCTAGCCTCGCGTGGCTTCGCCACGTCAGCTCCGCGGGTTTCGCGCGATGAAACAAACACTTTTTGCTATTTTAATAAGGAATTAAATCCTAAAAATTCCTTAAAAAATTGAAATAAATTCTAGAAAAATTCAGAAAATTTAGAAATTAATATCTTAAAAAATATAACTCCTTTTTGACTCAAATTTTCTCCATTGGCTCAAAATTTATTCATTTCTAATATCATGTCATCTAAAATATAAATTCAAAGAAGAAAATAAGGTGAATTCAAAATAAATTTAAATAATCCTTTGAGAATTCTATTTTATATCATCCCATCGAATTCTTCTTGAAATTAATTCCTTAAATCATCTACTAAAGTCAAACTAAATCAAGGGAAGTGTTTGATTTCTATTTATTTAACCTTGCATAAGATTAAACATCAATAAAGCACATAATTAACCCTAAATAATGCATAAATATGGACTTTAATAAAATGTCATACCAATGGATAAAATTCATAAAACTATGATAACATACATCATAATTACATAAAATAAGCATGAATATTAGTTAAATAAGATAAGAATAAAACTTAAATATGCATGCTATCAGTGGTCAAGATAGGATTATCCGCCCTCGATATTTGAGGAGATTGACTTAAGGAATGAGATGTAATGAAATCCTTACCCAAGGTAGTGAAAATATCAGAAGAGTTTTTGATGATTTCCTCCACGCATAAGGACTAACTTGAGTGATTGATTAGAGTTTGACAATTGACCATACCCTAAGTCAGTCATGAATTTGACGTGGAAGAAGGATCATATACATACATGAGGACCAATGATAAGAAGATTTCATAAAAGAGTCCTTGTATACTCTATATCTCCTAAAATATATGATATAACTTGGCACCCAACGAGCTAGCAACACAATGTTTCCATTAGGTTAAATTGATCATTAATTAATTAATTAATTTATATTTTGATGCAGATAATTAATAAATTTTAACCTATAATTTGTTCTTCGGTCTATAGAGGTATTAACTAGTGAGATATATAGATATTGAGAGTCACACACATACGGTCCATGGATGTTAGAAGTTATAAATATAATTATAAGGGTTTATGTGAAAAATTTGCGTACCTAATGTCTATAAAGAATAGGAGAACAACAACAACTCAAGGTGCCCATGCAAGCCTTGTAAGAGTTATCTTCTTTCCTTTATATTTCTCGCTTGGTGAAGAGCATTGAGTATGAGATTCAACAGTCTAGAGATTGTGTGGATAATGCTAGAAGATGAATACTTAAATTTTTTTAAGAATTCCTTCAAGGGAACCTAGTCAGTATGTTTTCTCATACATACTAGATGATAGGATCATCAATTCTTCATGCCTTGGTACTTTGAATATTCGATTCAATGTATTATGATGTATTTGATGTTTTGATAAAAAATTTGAAAGACTCATCGACCTTAGATTTTAACAATAATATCCATCATAGAGGGCACCAGAGAAATCATGCCTAAACGATGTCACAAAAGTTAGAACATGGCGGCAAGTGAGGGGGCTTATTGGAGCCAGCTACCTCATCTTCTAACTCTTCACCCTTTTGTGGAATGAGATTGCAAAGGAGTTGGGAAAAATTGGGGCTTTTTTCCATGCAACTTGGGAAATATTTTTGAACAAAAACGATATCATATTTAGCATTATAAATGAATATACTTGTAGCTTGATACACACATCACTCACACGCACATACACACTTTCTCCCTCGATTTTGTATTACGGAGTTCTTAATTCTAATATCGTATTATAGGTGGTATGATAGAGTAAGAGATCCCATCATTAAAACATCCCATGGTATGTGATGTTTGAGAGTTTTCTTGACCTAATTACTATCTCTCTCTCCCCTCTCATGCTCACATTTCTATGATTGGACTTTCATTGTGTTGAAGTTTTAAGGATGGTAATAGATTGGGCAAGTGCTCTATGATCATGACTCATAAGTATCATAATATGCCATGAGATGATAGATCTCTCTCTCTCTTGTTTTATATGTAGTAGTCACAAGATGTTCTAGTAATTTTGTAGGTGGGAAAGAGTGTAGTGGGTGGCAAGAGCTGTCGCAAAATCAGGTTCCTAATAAACCAATAATTTCAAATTTTGAAACCTTTTTAGTCACTTTTAGAAAAATTTATTTTGAATTATTATTATTAATATTTTTTTCACGTTTTAAAAAATCTTTTTATTTAATTTTAGATTTATTAATTACCCGATCACGATTTTGATTTTAAAAAAATGTCAGAGTGAATATCGAATTTGATCGTGTCGAAGTCGACTCGATCATGATCGCCAATGCCTACTCCCACCGCATTTACAAATATTTCTAGCCATGGGGGAGAGAGAGAGAGAGAGAGAGAGAGTCATGGGAACTAGGGAGGTGTACGAAGAGAAGTTGCGATCGGGCAATCTCTTCCACGATCCAACAATAAACCCTGGACTTGGTTCAGCCCGCTGCCCCCGCTGCCTCTCCCTCATAAACCCTGATTCCGTAACTCCACACTCCTTTGTTTTCTCTTTCTATCTCTATCTGCCTTTGGCCAATTAGTATATTTATATTTAATTTCAGTTTTCATTGAAGAATTCATACTTTTTGATCGATTCATTTGTGGGATTACCATAATGGGTTTTTCCGGATTTTTTTATTCCTTAGATTTTCAATATTGATAGATGTAGATATTTGCCCCAATGCAGATGTTATAATCTTCAAAATATGAACCTTAGTCTTCAGAAACTGGTCTTGTGGAATTCACCCTTCCAGGTTACTTTAGAGAACTATGTTTTATGATGTAAATAGTTATCATATTTTAGTTCCAGAATGATTGAACGCGATAGGAAAGCAAGAAATATTTTTAAATGGATGGATGAACTACATTTAATAGTCTTTTTAAAATTTTATTCCATAATAATAAAGTCTTTGCATCTAGATTTTGAGAATATGATCTAGGTTTTTCTTAAGAACCATGTAGTTTTTTGTAGTCTTTGCATCTAGATACTCTGGATAAATAAAATACAAGCTTATATATTTTTTCAATGTAATTTTTTATAACTATTTATGGTTCCCCCAGGAAAATGCAGAATGGGCTATAACGTCAGTTTTGCATGATGCGGCAACAGTGGTATACTTCATCTTCTCATCTGCCTGTTTTTCCTTTTATGGAAGTTACATCTTATTTTTATTACAGAAAACAATGATCTATCTCTTATGGAAAATTTTGTCTACATAGGCAGGTTCTGGAGTTGGTGCGCTGCTGAGTGTCGTCCATGGGTTCAACACAGGTATGTCTTTGTTTTTGTTTATAAGATATGCGAAGAAAATGTCGCAATGTAAGAAAAAAGATATATTTGGTCAGCGTTTTTTATGCAAATATTCTGAAGGGCTCTTCTTTTCTTTTGAAGGAATTCCTTTTATGCAGAGGCACCTGCGGGGTCCCAAATGGCTTCAATTTGCTGTTGGGGTACTGTTTTCATTTTCGTTTTATTTTAAATTGTTCTTTCTATTTGGGTTCAAATTTTCAGGTAATATATTAGTCTGCGCCCCTTCTTAAAAAAAAAAAATAGTCTGCGTCCGGCCTCGATGCAGATTGACACTCTGTCTGTTTGGCTGCAGATGTGGAAATCTTGGCCATTGCATCAAAATAAATTTTACTCAGTTATCCGTATTAAAAAACTCTGACGAATAGGAAGAACGGTTTGTTCACTTTTGTGTTTGCATAAAAATGAACATGAACAAGGGATTCAACTCAAGCATGAACATCACTTGTGTTTGCTCTTTTCAAAAAATTCCTAAATTAGAAAAATATACGATATTTGGGAATTCTCTTTCTTAGGGATAGGAAACAATTGACTTGTTCAGGTGTTTGTGAACAAAGATGTATGAACATGAACTCAAAAATGAAAATCCCCATGAACATGTTTGTGAACAAACTATTTTTTTCTATCTCTCATTTGTTGATGAACATGTTTGCACAGCCCTATCCACTGTTCCATTGTCTATTATGAATGGGATTCGGATGCCTATGTTACAACCTCTTGGTATCTTGGTGATATTATGCCCTTTTCTGAGGATAAATGTGACGCGGCCTTAGCGTAGGAACAGTGTAGAATATTGACTTAACTCTATAAGCCTTGATCTAAAGGAAGGGTTGGAGTCTAAATTCACAGAACTAACTTCTTCAGTTCTTGAATTCATAAGAGGTTGTACTTGAATCCTCAAGCATAAAGCACTCTCTAATAGGGAGAACACTCAAGGGAGAAAGCGAAGCTCTAAAAAAAGGATAACTTCAAATTGTGTCCTCAAGAGTTACAATGGGGGCCTTATATAGGCATTAAAAAGTGTAGGGTCGTCCTAGTGATTTGACCTTTGAAAAGATAATACAAAAATCTTGAAAATATAACTTTGACAACATACATGTGTCAGAGACATAAATGACAAAAGAAAAAGTGACGCTTCAAGGTATTGTCAGGCCTCTACAGTGATATTCTGACAGATTTCTTCTACTGTCGAGAATTTTAGGTATCACAGTATGATCTTGTGTAGATATTGATAGCTCTTAGAGATTCTCTTGAGGCCCATTAAGCTTTGAGTGCGCTTGCAAAGTGGGCTGCCTCAGCTTCAACTGAAATAGGGTCTTGGACTCCATTATGGGCTACATCAAATTGTGTAGAGAATGAAGAGAATTCTGTCTTTGGAAACAGATAGGCCAAATGGGTCCTTGGAGACAAATGAGAAATGAGGAGATTTTATTGAACCTTTTTGATGGAAGAAAATGGGGGAAGACTACACTCTTTATCGGGTTGGGGAGGCCTTGCTTTATAGGCAAAGGCCTGCCCAAGATAGCTGTTGGGGGCAACGGTCATATAGCCGTTGCCCCAACGGCTAACTCAGGGGCAACGGCTAAAAGAAAGGGATTGGGCCATTTATAATACATGGCCCAATTGTACATGTGGAATAGAGTAGAAGAGGAGAAAGACTAGAAATAGTAGTTTAACAAATTGCAAGGGTTAGAATGTGGTTATGGGTGGCATCGTTTATTGTTTGGCCTATGGACGCGAGTTCCAACCTCTTCACCCTAAGTCCCATAGCCAAACCCTCTGATTTCTCTCCTACCCATTCTTGTTCCATATCCTCTCTCTTCTTAGTGAAACTTGGCGTCTTCCTTTACTTGTTTTACAACCTGAACTGGGATGTATTGTGATGTAGTGGTCATAATGCATTGAGACGTCCTGGAGATCAAGAAAAAAGAATTTCTTTTCCATAATGCAATACACAAATATGAGAAAGTAGAGATGCATAAAATAAACATTCATATGGACAACATATGTACTATCTCTTAGTTCAATGCTGCAAACCTGGTGGACAAATTGAATCTTCTGCAGAAATTTTTGAGCATCTGATTATGAAAACAACTATTTTCTGTTATCTGTTGTTAGGGGATTAATTACTCTCACCAATGTGATTTGGCAACCGGATCTGGGCTGTAGTTTGATGTATCTCCAATGGGGGGATGTAGGAGGAATCTGTAACACCAACGATTTTCAAGTAGGGATGGGCGTTTAGGATCAAGTTGATGATTAACTGTGGATCAAATGACAATCTTGTAAAAATCATCGATTTTGATCATTTGAGGGTGGATAAAAAATTGATCCTCGAAATCAATTTTTCGGCCACTATGATCTGGCAGCTAAAATTTGGTGCAATTGCCTCAATCTGATGGCCTGGAATCCACTTGCGATTACTATTGATCGACAATTTACTGATGACATCAACAGTGCACGTGATAAATTCCAGATTGAATTGTCAACTTTCAGTCAATTGATCATTATAAGCTATCCCTAGTTCCAAGGGGGTGGAGAGAGTGTGTGTAGAAGGCAGAATGGTAGACAGTGGTGGAGGGAGAGGTATGACAGGTGGGTGAAGGGCTGCTGAGAGTCCAGGAGCTAGAGAGAGAGAGAGAGAGATTGAAAGTGAGGTAGGTATTCAATTCACGTCATGCTTCTTTCCTGCAACAAAACCTTGACCTCATACTAAAGACTTAAACGCAACTGTTCATTACTCTGGGATTAGGAGATCTTTGTACAGGAGGACAGTCTCTTGATATGTTTATTGGATTTGTAGAATTTTTAATACTCCATATATATGTAAGATAGTCAGTAAAAGTGGTCTAATTTATCTCTCTCCTCTGTCCATCATGTTTCTATGAAGAATCAGTGTTTGAAGCAGTAATTATTTTATACTTTAAACCTGCCAAAGAAAGAACATAACAGAACTTTTTGGTAGTTTATGACCATCTGTTTGTTAAAACTTCTGGGAAATATTTCTCTGCTCTCTTTCTGTCTCTATATTATCTTTTTATGTCCTACAAAAGGAATAAACACACTGAATGAATTACTCATGAATTTCTGAACCAGTATTGGAACTGGCCTAGTCACAATGGTCCCAGCCCAACAGAAAGTATCTCATGCAGACTAATCAAAGGGGAATTCTGAGGTCTTGCAATTCAAATTGGGAGAGGCAGGGATCACTCTCAAACTCCCACTGTTGGTCTCCTCTTTCCTTTTCAAACTCTTCTTTCCTTGTTCCATTAGAAGTTCTTGTTATTGATCATGGAGTGCCCTTCCCTGGATTGAGATTCTATCTTCATCAATTCAAGAGAAGGGTCGATTTCTATTTCTTTCTGTCAATAAGATCCATGATCTAATCAGAATCGAGCTTCTGTAACAGCTTGCAGAAATGTAGGAACCGATGTTTTTTCAGATTTTATTCATTTTAAACATTTAAACACCCAGGTAGTTTTTTGATCTAATCTTTTACCTCCTGCAGCAAAGATCTTTTTTTTCAGCCTTTTGTCACTCCATAATTGATTCCATTCACCTTCTGTTCTTCAGGTTCCTTCTCTGCTTGTTTATTCAGGTGCCAGTGCTGCGCTTGGAAGTAAGGCTCGGAACCCATCATCTTTTCATTTCTCTCTCCAACTTATGACTTGTTACTATGTTCTTAACTGTGGAGCCTTTTTTCCGTCAAAACAAAGCATTGAAAAGATTTCACTGAGATGCCTATCTCCCTCTCTTGAGCTTTTTAATTTAGATGAGTCTCTTAAACCTTGGCATCCGAGCATAAATCATATTTTTTATCATCCTCTGCCCCCAAAAAGTTATTTAAAATAATCCAGAAAACACATTTTTGGAAATGATTCTTTCGTGTTAATCCCATCAAATAAAATGATGTATTGGCATAAGTAGATGAATTTATCTTTTCTGGGGAGTGAAATGATAAAAGAGAGTGAAATGATATTAGGTCTTACACATGAGATCTCCAGTCTCCTGCTCTCTGCCTCTCTACTATAATTTGCTGCAGTCCCAAGTTCTCTCTATCGTGATTCCTCTGCTCTCTCTTTCTCTCTGTCCTCATCTGTAGACCTCTCTCTACATCTCAGTCTCTCTGTCTCTCTCACTTTCTCTGTCTGAGACATCTATTTTTGTCATCAAGTACAATGTCGATACATTCCCAAAGGGCTGCATCACGATACCCCTTCTTGCAGCAGGATTTCCTGATGCCGATGATGGACATTGACCTTCATTCTTCTTGGCATTGATGAGGCTTGCTGTGACTTACCTTGCAGTATGTGGTCTGGCACTCCTAACTTGATCACCAAGGGTCCGATGGTCAAACCCTGTGCTCCACAGTGCACCAACAGCAAAGGGTAGCAGTCATGTATGCATGAAATGGCATCATCTGATAGAATCCACTTTGGGATTCTCTCTGAATCTCTTTGGGATTTTTAAGGTCGAAATAATATTCCAGAACAGAATCGGGTTGAGAAGACAGAAAAGAGGGGATGAAGGTGGCAGAGAGAATGGTAAGGGGATGATAGTAGAGAGAGAGAGCTTACATGCTAAAGAGTTGCAGCTGTCTGAATCCTTCTGAATCGCCGTTGTATGGTAATTCCTGGGCTGTGGGCCTCTATCATTTCCTCCAGGTGTAGACTTATGCAGGGATCATTTCACCATCCTGGTTTATCATTAATAGGGCATGGGGGAAGTATGCAGACCAGCTGGCAGGTCAGTCGCCCACGAAGCAATGCAGGTAATCTTCCGAGCTGCAGTTGACTTCAGTCCGCCCATATATTAAGGAGCGGTGCTTCTCTTCAATTGCATTCCTTGGGATTTGAACAAATTTTTGTAGAAATGGCTTGTGAAGTTCCTATCCCCATTGCTCAGGAGGGACTGAGGAAATCCATACAGCTTAGCAACTTGAGCAGTGAAGGTATTGGAGACCTCCTGTGAGGTGAAAACGTGATGCAATGCTTTAAAGTGCGCGATGGCCACAAAATATCGATGCCCTCCGACTTTGATAGGCCCTCTCTGATCTGGAATTTGCCACGGGTGGAGGTGACTAGCTGGCATGAACGTGGAGTACATCACGCATTTTCCAGGGTTGCATTCTTGCCTATATTTTTGCACTTTTGTCTGCTTCCCCGTCCAGTAGTCTTGAACCTGCTGTTTTCAGATACACAGTTCCCCCTAGTGTCCTCTGGTATGCTTGTGACATTATTCTCAGAATGGAAAACTTGTCCTTGTGGTACGTACCATAGTCCATGCAGAAACACCACTCGTGGTTCTTTCTGACCAGTTACTCGTGACTGAAGTGGGGACTCATGGAATGGTGGATGGATCCGCTTGGAGTGAGTAGCAGAAGAGTTTCTCAATATCTTCCTTTCGAGATTGGGCCCAGAAAGGACCCAACATAACCGATATCAACCCCATAACTGCCCGTTGCTGACAGTATTAGTTGGAATTCCACCATGTGCTCCTCTGCATTGAAATTGTATGTCACCTTGTACCAGTGAGAATAGTGAGGATCTTGGTTCCACTACAGTCGCAGAGCTTCGTTGTCCCGGGTTCCGCAAGTCCAACCTTCAAGTTCATCAATATTAAAATCTAGTATAGCTTGGATGTTCTACAACCTGAAGTATCAAGCCAATCAAGAATTGAAAGAAAATGAAAGTTCTCGATTAAATGAATGATCAAAACTAATGAGTACAGATGGTCATGCTAAATGGTTGATCTTGATGTACCAGTAACTAGTAGCTCAGATCTGCATTCTTGTGAGCACTTCCAGATGTCCTCTCTGGGCCTTGTTCGAGAGTGGCTCTATGGTCTCCTTTCTTCTTCTGTATTTCCCAGATGCCTACTGTTACAACCTTGTGCCTATTTATAGTGTTATGCAAGCAAAAGAGGTATATTACAAGAATGCCCTTTACAAATGTCCCTTAATGAGGGCCTTGTTAGTTATCTAACAAGCCCCATTTTGGGTTCCCCCTTAATCTTTGCCATGCTTCCCTGCATCTTTCAGCAGAATTAGAGATAGCTATTGTCAACAGTGATGGCTCAGCATGTGGGGCTCGTTGTAAGAGAAGCATGACTCCTTTGCCAGCCAATCTTGTAGTTTGCCATTTGTCAGTGCCATCCAATGCTTGACCCTGTTGAAAGTTATGGATGAGTCCAATGGAGGCATTTAGTGGTACTCCTTGCAAAAAGCATTGCTAAAAGTTTCTGTTGTTATTCACGTCATTAGGAGGCTTGATCGAGAATAAGCAGTTGTGGGGACCAGGATCCCATGTCCCAGGGCTCTCAGAAAGTGATGCATGAGGAGAGAGGAAGCCTAAAATTCACTCTGGATTGATGCTTTAGCCAAAGAAATACTCAAACAAAGATCTGAAGATTGAAGTGATAATTGTCCAAGTAAATGAGTGCACTAGGGGCTTTTTTTTGGGTAGCCCGGGTGACGTTGCACTCCTCTATAGCGTGCATTGTATACATCATGTTCACATTGCCCAATGATCTTGACAGCTTGATCTCGGCCTTGCTCTCAGGCCACAATCCTTTGAAGAAGGCTGCCTTGAGAATCTCAAATGTGTGATGCTTGAAGCTAGAATTTGCAGTGACTTGAGGTTGCATTATTGGCCTGATGGAGCTCTAAGAGGCACTCAGGTGGTGAATGGATGTCTTCTTGCCAATCCAATCCTTAAATGGCTCTTTGGTGTGCGTCCTTCCCAGATAGACTCAAAATTTTATTGTTCTTAGAGGGAGATCCAGCCAATGGATTTCTCAGGCAGATATGAAGCTTAAACGCCGAGGTGGCTCTTCATTAGGCAATATACTTTAACTTGTCCTCAGTGGAGGCTCTCTGCTTGGCTACAAATCTGCCAAAGAGTGGAGCTCCGCTCTGCCACCCATGTGAGGGCCTCCTCCAAGGTTGGAAGTTGAGTAGAACCTCAAAAACTTCATGGGGCTCAGATTGACAGATACTGGCGTGATGTATTGTCCCTGTTGCCCTCAATGTTTGCTTCACCCTTCATCTTTTGCTCTGATACCAACTGATGAGCCTAGAGACTGAGCCAACAGACTAGGATGAGTACGTGGTAAGAGGCCATTAATAACCTACACAAATAAAAGGAAACAAAGGACAGCTGTCCCTCCCCAATTGGGAGGAGTCCACATTGTTCCTTCTCCAAGAAGATTCAGGGGTAAATAAAGAAGGCCAACCTGAAAAAGGCATTCAAGAAAGAAGTTGAGGTATTGAATGAGAGTGGAGGATGGAGGGTTCTCAAAGTACTACCTCCCACTTGGGAAGAGGATCTTGGCACTACTATCTGGAGAATCTTTTCTTGATTTCTCTTCCATCAGGGATTTTGGTCTGAAGTTCTACCAATGCCGATGAGAAATGAGGATTTGTGAGAAACAAACTAGGCTCCAATAAACAAACAAACGCCAAAGCGTCCTTCAACCACAAATAGAATCCAGCACTGAGAGAGAGAGAGAGAGGACCTCAAGATAGAGGGAATGAGGGAGGGAGGCAGGGAGGTAGAGAAGGGGGGAGACAGTCAGACACAGCTAATCAATAGCTGTGAGGAAGATAGAGGAAAAGAGGAAGACAGAAAGGAATACCATGAAAGCTAGCGAGAGAGAGGGAGGGAGAGGAAGATCTTTATATATGTGTGTGTGTATACATAGTTAATTAAAAATAAAATAAAAAATAACAAATAATATATATATATATATAGAGAGAGGGGAGAGAGAGAGTCGCTGTCAGAAAAGATTGGCGCCCTAAACCCTCTGCCACACCTGTGATGCCTCCTGCTGACCTCCTCTCTTGATCTCATATCTGCTTTTTTTAGGGCTTCCATTTGTTCTCTCATCACAGGCCAGCCAGAGGAGAGGCAGCGTTCATCGTTTTAAGTGAAGAGCTCACCACTCTGGCCCACCACTTGTATGCAGGGATGATCCGATCCAGATCATTGTCAGTTGATGGCGATGGGATCAGCTGGGTATTTCTAGAATTGTGCGTGACGATCAGATTGACTATTTCTAGAATCTTGCTTGACGAGTAGATTGAAGGATTGACAATGTGTCCATCCGATTGAAGTAAATTTGCAAGACACAGTTAATCTTTTCTGTTATTTTACATCCAATGGCCAGAAATTGGCCTAGTCAATCTGGACGCCAGGTCAACAATCCGCTGATCTGATCATTGATCTGGGTCTGTTAGGCATTCCAAAAACTTGAGATTGCTGATCGGTTTGCATTTTTTCCTCCCTTCTTCTACTATCTGTTGACGGTCCATTTTTCCTTTCCCTACTTTTATGCCCACAGGGTAGGGCTATCATTTTCTGACCCCTATTCTTCGGCACTTGGCTTCTTCTGTTCCCATCCTTTTACTTCGTATCATTCAGCATATAACTACTCTTATTACTTTGCTTTACTTTATTTTCTCCAGTTCTGTATTATGACTTAAAACGAATGTCTTTTTCGGTATTGAAAGTATTGGAGAATATGTTTTGGGCAGGAGGGCATTGAAAGTTTCTTGCAATTTTCATCGTTTAAATTTTATGTAAAATTGGCATTTTTTTTCAATACCTGTAACCTTTCAGTTGAATTTTCTACCTTGTTTCAGGTTATGCAGTCCCAAAGTTTGCCCAGCTCTCTGTGACATCCTACTACGCTACCTCCAGTGTTTCTCACTATGCAATTTCACAGATGACCAGGTACATAGAGGAGAAATATGCGCCTCAAAGTCTAAGCGATAAGGCAAGATGAGTCTGTAAATGATAGAAATGAAGTGCTGTCTATCATGCATTCAGCGGGTGTAAATCTTCGGTAAATTTTGCCTTTTTCAGCACCTTAACAGAATTTTGAACTCTGTTCAGAAGATGTAATAAAGTATTCCCATGTTTGATAAGTTACTACTAGCCAATGATCTCATCCTCTTATAATTGGTGCAAGTACACTCTTGTACGACACTGCTGTAGTTGTTCATGAACATTCGAGATGTCCAACTAACATGATGCAGTCCAATTTTGGATGTAACATGATGCAGTCTTCTTCATGATATGGTGCGGCTGTCCATGAACATTGCTAATTCCAATTTATTATCTATTTGATCATGGATAGTAATGATACATAGATGCTTGCAATCGTCATTGGATCAAGGCCCATCAAGTAATGAAAACCCATTAGGAGGAGGCAAAGCCCATTAAGTTGGAAATCTTAAGGGGCTGGAGTGAAGTACTTGATTCAAGCACTTCACATCCATGCATTAATTCACATGGTTGGGCATGCTCACTCCAGCTACATATTCATTGAGGGATGATGTTGTTGAGTTTGATCATTCCAAAATACTGCAATTGAGAAGTGTCAGATAGAACCTGAGGTCATGGGGTTCGAAAGCATGTGGTTTTAGTGAAATATCAAGTCATGGATGTTTAAACTAAATTTTCAAGAAGTGTATCATAACTTGAAGTGCAAAATAGCATTTTACAAGATTATTTCTCAATTATTTAGTTTACTACCGATTGTGTATGACTGAAAATTTATCTCTTTTTTTTATTATTTTTTTCTTTCCTGTTTTCCCTTCTTTCTCATTTTTTAAATCAGGAAGCTCCATTGGTGCCTAGGTTTCCACTTGGGAGGTTCAATTGCATGGCTTTTCCAAGGTCTTGCCTTCCTTGGACAATAAGGGTTTTTTGGATTTTCCGTCCCTTTGGGTTTCCATATTTCCCTATTGGACATTTTGGGCCTCCAAAATCTTCTCTTGACACTTTTTTTTAGCAAAGAACCATGATCTCTTGACATCAAGCGATAAATTACTTGGATTTTTCTTTCATGATCTTTGCCTTAAGTTTCTCCATTTCAGCTTGGAGAGTCATTTCTAGCCGATTCCTCTTGACATTTTTCAACCTCCGTCTTGAGAGGGTTGATAGGGTTACCCATCAGACCATATATCATCAATGAAATCCGTCTTCTGATGTGATCTTCAGATCTAGGATTTGGGATTTCAATTCATGGATAATGCAAGCATGGGTTATGGTCCTTTGTTAAAAAAAGGAGAAGATTCTGGAGGCCCAATAGGCCCAACGGGGAGCAAGATATGGGAGACCGAAGGGGTGGAAAATCCCAAAGACCTTGGAAAACCCATGCATCCATTTCTCTATTTCACTGAATCAATCTTTAGATTTATTCTTCCCAACCCAAGAGAGGGTTCTTGGCTTTGAATGCGGCAGAGATTATTTTCAATAAACCGTCAAATTTCACAGAGTAAAGAAGAAAGATAGGATAGAACTCTCATCTTTTCATCGACAACCATTGAAGGAGAAAGTATGAAGGATCTACGAAGGACTTGAATTCAACATTTCAATGGCTTGAATTCTTTTTGAATTCAACATTGCAATTTTCAGATGATTTTTATTCCATTATTTCCCTCTTAAATCAATAAAAGATAAACAAAACAGGGACTGATGAACCCTTCTTCAAATGATTCAAGAGCCTTTTTCAATTTTCAATTTTCATTTTTTTCAGCATCTTGCTTCTAATGCAATACAACGTTGTATTTTTAATTCCATTGTTGCCCTGTTTAATAAAGAAATGAATAAAAAAGAAAGGAACGGATGAGACCTTCTTGAAATGATTCTCTTCTTGAGAGGGACAGAGAGAGTCAATCTTTTTCTTCTAGAGAGTGGACAGAGAGAGAGAGGGGTTATGAACGCCATAAACATTTGAAACGTTTGAATGAAGGAAAGGATTTATGAAGTTAAACTATTCTAGTTGCCTGTGCACTGTAGAGATACACAGAGAGAGAGAGAGAGAGAGAGAGAGAGAGAGAGAGAGAGAGAGACCATCGGAAAAGCGCGGTATCCTTAGCTCTCTGCCTTACCAGTGATGGTTCCTCTTGACCTGCTCTCATACTCTCGCAATTTCCCTTTTAAGAATTTCCATTCGTTCTCTCATCACAGGCCGGGCCAGATGATAGGCGGCCTTCATCTTTTAAGCGACGAGCTCACCGTTCTGGCCCGTCGCTTGTCCGCAGGGAGGCTGATCCCGATCAGTCGGCAATCCGATCCAGACAAGACTTCCAGTAGCAGACGGATGCGTTTCACCTAACAGATGCAAAATATTATTCTCCTCCACGCAGAAAACGCCCCCAAGATTCATGCTCCAAGGAGCATCTATAAAAAGTAGAGTTCTAGGGCTAGCTTCCACTCTCAGGATCGCTCATGGGTACACGGGTGGGCCACGTTCTTTCCGGAATAGGGTACTTGATATTCGGGCTATGGCAACTCTTCAACCACACCAAGCTCTACTGTCAAAACCCTAATTCCTACCACCCTCCTCTCTGGTTCCCAACTCCAAAAATCAGACACCTCGAGCTCTATGTAATGATGGCGGCCGCTGGGACCTACATTTCATTGGAGCTCTTCATCAACCCTTCCCGCGGCCCCCTCCTGGACGTCACCGACCACACCATTCCCGCCGCCCATCTCCACAACTTCGAGCACGCCACCATAACCCTAGCTCTCATCGTCTACGGCGCATTCGCGCTGTTTTTCGACCGCGCAAAAGTCAACGCTACCCGTACTCTGAATCTTATTCTGGCCTCCTTGGCCTTCGTCGTCGAGTTTCTCATCTACTACCTTCATTCCACCGACCACTCTGGCTTCGAGTGGCACTACCACTTGCTGCTATTGGTAATTATTGGGGTATCCTTGATCACCACTTTGATGGGAATCGGATATCCTCGGAGCTTTTCCGTAGGGTTTATCAGATCCGTGAGCGTGGTTTTCCGGGGAGTCTGGTTTATCATACTGGGTATCATGCTTTACACTCCCAGGTTCATCCCCAAGGGCTGTTCTCTGCAGAACGATGACGGTTTTTTAAGGACTCCATGCGAGGATCATATCTCTCTCCACCGGGCGAAGGGGCTGGTGAACCTGGAGTTCACTTGGGCTCTCATTGTCGTCATGGCTTTATCCGTTTGGTTCTACGTTTTCATGGCGAGGAGGTACCCCGAAGTTCAGGAGTTCGAGAGCTTTGCCGAGAAGGAGGAAAATTGTGCAAGATAAAAGACTTGGGCAGGTAAGGCAGTAGAAAAATGCCAGGTAAAGCCTTTAAAAATCAAGAATGCGATGAATAATAATCAATGTAACCACCTGTGATCGCCATTCCTCTTGGTCTTGCTGTCAAGGCAAAGTATCTCTGTGAAGTAAAAAAATTTCAGAAGTAGAAATTTTCGCCTTCAAATGAACAAGTTAAAAAGAGGAAACTCAGTATTTCAATCACACGATAAAATCTTTGACCCAGAATTCACCGACCTCAGGTGATCTTCCCTTTTGTGTTTAGGAAAATAAAATCTTTGAAGAAGCATCCAATTCAGAAAAAATAAATAGGGTAATTATTGAAATGTGAATAACAAGTTATAATAGTTTATCAAAGGGAAGAGAGATATTTTTTAAATACATTTTGGTTTTGAAAAATAATTAATTACTATTAAAATAGATGGATGTGTTTCACACTTGGATGATTACTTAGCTGATGAACCAATGGAATCATTATTGTTTACCTTCACTGATTGTATGGAGATGCCTCGATAGTGGATGCAATGCGCTAGTGGAACACTATGCTTTCAACATGAGTTTTTTGATGCAACATGAGTTGCATGTGTGATAACTTGTGTTGCTTGAATTGATAACATGGGTTCCTCGCGGAAAGCATCCAAGAAAGGCATTAATGGTGGGACGTTCAACAATAAAAAAAGTGGTGTTTTTGACAATAGATGTTGTGGCAAGCACAACTGAATATACATGGCATATGATCTAACCAAGAAGCAAAAGCAACATAATGACTATGTAATATGCATTAGAGTGGTGCAAGACCTTGATTGGATATGATCATGTTTTGAGAGAGATATCATGTTTTCCATCCTTAGAAAGGGGCCTTGGGCATGCCCACAAAAGCACATTGAAAGTTGTCATCCATCTCATGTTGTCATCTTGATGTTGTGCATGCATCAAGTCATGGAATATGGTTTACTACAAATCTTTCCCACATAAGGCATCAAGGAAAAAAATTATAACAATTGACTTCCTATAAGAGTATAATGTCATCTATCATATACTTGAAATAAGAGGTTATCTCATAAGAATAATCAGATGCAAAAGACTTGGAGTAATTTAGAGAAAAGTAAAGCTTGAAAGATACATAGATGTGTAGTGGTTGTGATGAAGAAAATATGCAAGAGGGTATCATTTTATGTTTTAGTTGGGTGTCTGATAACATACAATTGATACATGTAATAATTATATGATTATTAATACAAATTAAGGCATAAAACATTACATTCTTATGCATGTTATCAGACTTTGAGTGCATATCTATCATTCTACGAAAATTTAAAATGTACTATTTTTAGGGATAATCATAATTAATCAAAAGAGAGATATTTGAGATCAGATTATTCTCATTTTATATTTGAGATTATAATTGGGTTTTAATGTTAAATAATTAGAGAAAATATTTTTTATACACTCTTTTATTTTTCTAGTTTTATTTTCTAAAAGAAAATAAGTGTATTCTTGAAATAAAAATTTATTCTCTCTTTATTTTTGAATTTTTAGAATGATAGATTGTTTAATTTTTGATCAAACAAAATAAATTTGGATTAATTGGAAGTTATAATTTTAAAGTTATAAATTTTCTAATTTTTAGGGATTTTTCTAGACTTATTTTGAATTTATTTTTTGATTTTATTTCAATTTAGAATAATACATTATTTTTCTAGAATGATAGATTACTTCATTTCTAAAGAAACAAAAAAATGAGATTAAAAAAGAGTTATATTTTGAAAGTTATGAATTTTTTAATTTTTAGGGATTTTTCACAAATTTAGATTTATATGCACATTGATATGGCAGCTGACATGGCAAGCATGCTTCACTATTACGACGTGGCGACGTGTGCACATGCCACATGGTGCACACATTTTCGCGTTATCAGCGCGCACGGTTAGTGGTTAAGCGCCATATTAGGGCATGAGCTAACCGCTCATACAACGCTGCCCTTATATACTCATCATTTCACCTTTATTTTTACAATGAGGGACTATGTGCACTTTTATTTTTTTCACTCGTGACATGGCGCATCCTGGAGCTTGCGATCTCTCAACCTAAGCATGACCCTCCATTTTCACTTGAATAGAGAGGGTACGTGGTCATCTGTCATTGGGAGACGCCTCGTCTTCGCATTTTTTATGAATCTTGGCCGCTCATACGAGAGTTATAATGGCCAGGATTCGACCTCACCGATGGACTTCCAAAGATGCATGGCAACATCTTGAGCGCTCGATGATGATTGAACAACAACAGTTATGTGACGCTTTTTCTCCATGCGTGATGTGGCGAAATCATAGAGCTTCATCTTCGATTGGATGGACGGGAGTTAACAGTGATGATTCACATCCCGGAGTTTCATCTAAGCTTTTGATCAAAGATCAATCGTCAAATTCAATGGTCATGCCCAATTTTTGCCTATTTATACTCTCTTTCTTTGACGGTATAAAGTATTCTTAAATTTTTTATTGATCAAACCTTTTGAACAATATAATCCTTGAATCTCTTGCTTACTTTCTCTTCTAGACTCATTTCTACATCCACGAAGTGTTTGCAATCAATATTTCGTTCAGAGAATAGGAAGAATTTGCCACTCAAACTTTGAATTTTTATTTTTCAAAACGTGGAATGAAAATTATTGATTTGGCGCATAATTGGATCATTTCGAGTGCCATTTTGGGTTAGATTACGTGTTTTCTTCCTAATCTTTTGTCCTATACCATTGTATTTTAATTTCAATTAGTAGATTAGTTTAATTTTATAAAATTTTAGTATTTTCTCTCTCTTCGCGATTGATTTTTCTATCTTTATTTTGCTCTTTGATTTCTCTACGAATACTAATCCACATTGAGTATTTTTGATTATGTGGATTCGTATTGGAGTCTTCTTTCAAAAATTATTAATTTTACTAATTTCTCACTTCAATTCATTGTCTGATTTGATCAAATTTTGAATACATCTAAAAAAATTTCCTAATTCTCCATGGATTCGACCCTTATTTAACATTATACTAATCAATTCATGATTAACTCTTCAAATTGGTGAGTTTGGAAATTGTTTTGACATGAGGCAGTGTGTTTTCAATAACCGCACAAAATTGTTTCATCAACCACCGAGATCATGTCATGTACTATTCTGTGGTCTGTTTCGAGGAGAGAGAAAGTTGGGGAGTATTTGAGCATTTGCTCGTGAGGCCTGAGATCCAACGCACAAGGGGCTTCTATGTGTCACATGCTAAAAAGATGGATCCAGTGGAACATATACACCGAATCGAGCGGTTGTGATTGGTGCCACCAATTGGAATGACTAGATTTTGCCACATGGCTTTTCAAAAATAAAAACCATGGGTTTAGTTCCACATGGAATAAATTAAAGGAAAATTTTTAGTTTAAATCAGACAACCCAATATTATTAATATTGAGGATTTTTCTCTTAATATGAAACTTAATTAAAAACTTCCCTTAATGGCACCATATAGGCAAAAATTGTGTGTTGCGTGGCGCCGCGTTGTCACGTTATGTGTCTGCGTTACTACATAAGCGTGCCTATATGATAACATAAATAATAATGATGTGAATTATGGCTTGAAAACTGTGAGAACACAAGGAGGAGAGGAACACGAGGAAGAGAGAAAAACGGGAAATAGAGGCTAGGGTTTTTCACATACTGATGTGACGGGTACATGTAGAAATATATAGGAGAGAGGTAAAGAAGAGAGAGAGAGAAAGTGGGCTTAAAGCCCAATAGGAGGAATAGGAGAAGGGCTTTAACACTCCCCCTCAAGCTGGAGCGTGGAGGTCGAACATGCCCAGCTTGGATCCGATGGTCTCATATGCAAGGCCTGGTAGGGCCTTAGTGAATATGTCTGCCAACTGATGTGCGGAAGCGACGTGTGGGGTACAGATGGTACCGTTAACAATGTACTGTCGTATGAAGTGGCAGTCGATCTCAATATGCTTCGTCCTCATATGGAACGTCACATTACTGGCAATAAAGGTAGCAGCCATGTTATCGCAGTACATCGGCATAGGCCCTTCTGGCGGGAAGCCAAGCTCGGTAAGAAGAGAGCGTAGTCACAACATTTCCGCCGTGGTGTCCACCATGGCTCGATACTCGGCTTCGGCGCTAGAGCGGGACACGATAGACTGGCTTCGAGAGTGCCATGTGACCAGGTTGCCGCCAACATAGGTGGCGTATCCACCATGTGACTTCTGATCCTCCTTGTCACCAGCGAACCCAGAGTCAGAGTAGGCCTCAATATGTAGATGACCCTGTCGCCGATACAAGAGGCCATTCCTTGGAGCTCTCTTAAGGTACGCCAGAAGCCGATAGACACCCTCCAGATAGATAGTGCGAGGAGCCTGCATAAACTGACTCAAGACACTAACCGCATAGGAGATGTCCGGGCGGGTCACGGTAAGGAAGATCAACTTCCCCACAAGTCGGCGGTAGAGGCCTGCATCCTCGAGAAGTGCAGTAGCATTGTCCCACCAGTCCACATTCTGCTCCATGGGTGAAGAGGCCGGCTTGCACCCCAGCATCCCTGTCTCCTCCAGTAGATCAAGCACGTACTTCCGCTGACAAATGGACATCTGCCCCGGACGGTAAGCTATCTCAAGTCCAAGAAAGTACCTGGGGGGAGACAAGTCTCGTGTCACGAAGTGCTGAGCTAGATAAGCCTTGGTCGCAGTCACCTCGACGTCGTCACTACCAGTGATGATGATGTCATCCACATACACAGCCAGGATAACACATCCATGCGGGGTGCGTTTCCGCATGACAGTCGGATCGGATACAGTGGAGACTGATGAACTCGATTACGCGTGTTTTCCGTCGTTGTTTTGTATCGATTTCATGCAATAAAATTTATATTTCCTTACTTAGTATAGTGTAAGCAAGGGTCGAATCCACAAGGAGTTGAGGTAATGAGATTAGATATTTAAATGAAAGGTGAGAGAACGTGGAAGAAGTGAGAGCTTAGAAATAAGTGCAAATGTAAATGCGGCATGTAGAGATGAATGTGAGTGATAGTTTTTAAGTTTCTTTTTTTTTAATTAGGAGAAAAATATGAATTCCAATGGAAAAACAATGTAGAAAGAAATGAAATTGGGATGAGATGATGAGAAGGTGAGAAGAGTGGTTGGCGGCAGCGATGCATCGACGAATCGATGTGAAGCGATAGGGAGAGAGAGTTGCAAGTATCGATGATGTCAAAGCCACTACATTAAAAGAAAATAAGAAAGAAAAATAAAAGGAAAATACAACTTTACTGTTTATGGAGACGATGAACACAAGCAAGAACTCAATCCAGATCGTCGCACAAACCCCGTCGGTGTGCCCGTCCCTAGGCCGGGTGATGCTCGATCCGCTCCGATCACGATCTTTGCTTGCTCCCTTCTCCACTACAAGGTTGAGCATCAAACAATGCTCCTCCTTGGGCCTTGACCTCGTCTCCCTTTCCTTCTGGTAGCCTGATGCTAAGAGAGAGCCAAAAATGCAAGGAGAGAAAAATGGAGGCTTTTTATAGTGAGTTCTTAGGGTTTGAGTGTAAAGAGGGGTAAAAAGAGTCCAATTATTAAAATCATTTTTCAAGCTTGATTGTTTGATCCAAGGGTATGGATGGATAGAGGGTTAAAAAGATGAATATAGAAATAAAATTTCAGCTCAAAACTCCATCTAGATCATGAGATATCATGATTTTAATTCAGAGAAATCATAGTCTTTGATTGAAATAGTGTAGAGTGGCATTTCTGTAAATTACTGACTTCGAAAATTCCAGTAAATGAGAGGGGTATTTCTGTAATTTTTTACTTTAAAAAAATCGGAGTGGCATTTTTTTGTAAATTTCTGACTTCGAAAATCGGAGGGCATTTTTTTGTAAATTTTTCACTTTAAAAAAATCGGAGTGGCATTTTTCGTAAATATGCTCAAAATCTGAAAAAAAGTCCCTAAAAAAATTCAGAAAAAAATTCCAGAAAAAAATTCCAGAAAAAAATCCCTAAACTTAGAAATTGAATATCTCACAAAAATACAACTCCTTTTTTTCATGAAATTTTCTCCATTGGATCAAGAATTTAATACTCTATCTTTTTTTATCCCAAAATATCTAAAATCATGAGAAAAATAAGGTCTCATTTAATAAAAAGTTAAGCTTGGTCCAACCTCCTTAAAAATAAGGAGATTGGCCCAATATTCACTCTAAATCAATTTTGGATTAACCTAGAAATCTTATGATGATACCTTTACCAAATCCAAATCTCATTTACCGAATTTCATAAAAATATGGCTGTCTTGGTGTTCAAATTTAGTAGAGAGTTGTTTCCTCTTTCCTCTTATCGTCATCTATATCCATGCTTTCCTACTTGCATACCTATGTCCCTACATCCACATAACTCATATAAAATATGAGAATTCAATCACTTGACTTTAAAAGAGTCAAATGGGGTTAGTCTCATAGTATAAGTAATTGAAAAGAATGGTGCATGATAGGACATATCTATTTGTTTACTAAATTAGCACTAAATAGACGCAAGTTGAGTATATGAGTGGAATGCAATGATGAATGCAAAAATATCATAAAAAGATGATAAAGTGCATTATATGACTAAGAATTATGTGTTAAAACCTATTTATAATGATGAAAATGAATGCGTCCATGACACGTTATCAGAGACGAAGCCATACGAGAAGAGCAGCTGCGAGAACTTGTGGAACCACGCACGCGGGCTTTGCTTCATCCCATAGATAGCCTTCTTGAGGAGACACACTGCAGAAGACTCCCCCTGAGCAACGTACCCAGGTGGTTGCTCCATGAACACCTTCTCATCGAGGTCGCCGTAAAGGAAGGCATTGGACACGTCCAGCTGATGAAGCGGCCAGGACTGATCCACAGCGATGGAGAAGAGGACACGGATGGAGCTGAGGCGCGCCACAAGCGAGAATGTCTCATGATAGTCAAGACCATAGGCTTGAGAAAAGCCACGGGCCACGAGACGCGCCTTGTAGCGAGCTATGGAGCCATCAGGATTGTACTTGAGGGAGTACACCCACTTACAGGAGACAACATTGGCATCAAGAGGCCGAGAAAGCAGCGTCCGAGTCTCCCGCTGGATGAAGGCCGCATACTCCGCATCCATCGCCCCTTTCCACGCCGGTACCTGCAACGCCTCAATATACGACTTGGGAATTGACTCAGTTAGAACGGCAAGGGCAAAGGACTGATAGGAAGGAGAAAGGCGGGTAGGAGAGACATGATGGGCCATAGGGTATTGCATGCACTGGCGAGTGCCCTTGCGAAGGGCAATAGGAAGGTCCAGGTCAGAGACAGGAGGCGGTGGGGAAGGGGGTGGTGATGTAGCCAGATCAGTGGATAGCGGCGAGGAGGGAGGTTCCGGCTCAGAGGATGGATCAGACTGGAGGGATGCCGAAGGGGGTGACGTCTCAGGCAAGGAAATCGGGACAGTCATAGGGAGATCGGTAACAGTGGTATCAGATACCGAAGGAAGGAGGGATGGAGAGGAGAGATCCTCACCAGACGGAGTAGATGTAAAGTAGGGAACGTCCTCATGGAAGGTCACATCAGCCGAGGTAACGTACTGGCGCCGATCGGGGAAGTACACACAATAGCCCTTCTGAGTCCGAGAGTAACCAACGAACACACCCTTTTGTGCACGAGGAGCTAGCTTGGAGAGGCCGGGGGTGTGATCCTGGACAAAGGCAGTGCAACCGAACACCCGAGGTGGTAGTGAGAAGATATCAGCAGTAGGAGTCAATCGCTGAAGGGGAATAACACCTCCAAGAGCGGCGGATGGAAGACGGTTCACCAGGTATGTAGCGATCGGAACAGCGTCGCACAGAGATGCGAGGTACCCTCATAGCAAGTAGCAGTGTACGTACCATGTCCAGGAGGTGTCGATGTTTCCGCTCTGCCACCCCGTTCTGCTGCGAGGTGTATGGGCAGGTAGTCTGATGAACTATGCCATGGGCCAGACAGATTTCCTCAATCGCCTTCTGAGTAAACTCAAGGGCATTGTCCGTGCGAAGGACTTTGACGATCGTCTCGTACTGGGTAATAATCTCTAGTAGAAAATGCTAAACGCGAGAAAGTACTTCCTTCCGACTCTTCAGGATATATGTCCAACTCGCCCGGGTGTAGTCATCAACGAACACCATATAGTACTTTCCTCTTGTAGGCGATGGATGCGGGGCCGGACCCCAAACGTCACAGTGGACTAAGTCAAACGGGCGATGGGTAGGTGGACCAGTGCGCGATGGATACGACGATCTATGGTGCTTCCCTAGTTCACAAGACTCACAATGAAACTCAGATAAGTGTAACCAAGGTAGAGTTTCTTTAAGTTTGACAAAACTAGGGTGCCCCAATCGACAGTGCCACAAAAAGGAGTCATGAAGGGAACTAGAGGAAGCAGAGAGTGCAAAAAGGGCTTGAAGTCCCGTAGATGGGGAGTCAGCCACTAGCTCGTAGATGCCTCCTCCGTTCTCACGGCCCAGTCCAATCCTCCGGCCCGTGTCGAGATCCTGGAAGACGCAGTGATGAGGAAAGAAAAACACACCGTAATGAAGGGCTTTAGTGATCGCATTGATGGACAGCAGATTCGCAGGGAATCCAGGAATGTACAGGACGTTATGTAGAGGAAGGGAAGAGGTAGCACGAGACTGGCCAGAGCCAAGGACAGGACAGGAACGACCGTCAGCAATACGGACGTCAGGAATGGAGGTTTCAGGCCGATAAGCGGTGAGGACAGAGGGGAAGCCAGTCATATGGGAAGATGTATCGGCAGGAAAAAAAAATTTTCGGGAAAATATTCGGCAGGGAAAATATTCCGGAAAATATATCGTCGAAGATAGGCAGCAGGGCGATGGGACGGCAATGTATCGTCTCCAGAGTAAATCGGCAAAGATAGGCGAAGATCGAGAGAAAAAAAAACGAAAACCCTGACGATCTCCGCAATACTTCGCAAAACCCCGGCGGAGATTTTCAGGGCACGGCGAGCGATACTTCGCAAGGCAAGGCGGCTGCGCAGGACAAGGCGACGCAGGGCACGGCGTCGCAGGGCAGGGGGGGCGTCGCGGCAGCCGAGAGTTCCCTAGATCTCTCTCCTAGAGTGCTCTGATACCATGTGAGAACACAAGGAGGAGAGGAACACGAGGAAGAGAGAAAAACGGGAAATAGAGGCTACTGTTTTTCACATACTGATGTGACGGGTACATGCAGAAATATATAGGAGAGAGGTAAAGAAGAGAGAGAGAGAAAGTGGGCTTAAAGCCCAATAGGAGGAATAGGAGAAGGGCTTTAACAAAAACCATTGAAGAATGCAAAATTATATGTGTAAAATGCATGTTATCATGTGCCAATTAAACATTTGGAGCCAATCTCTCAAATATCATCAATCTATGAACATCACGATCATCTTCCACTATCATAAATCAAGGTAAGCTTGATTGATCAAGAACCCCATTTTATTAAAATAAATTCATGCTCGGAGGAGAAGAACACCTTGAAGCATATTAGAATTGAGAAACACTATTTAGTGTATTTCAAATAAAATTTCTGAGAAACTAGATCTCCACAATATAGGTGCACATTGTCAAGCTTAGACCTTAGACAATGTGTTGAAAGCCAATCTTAGACCTTATATGGTGCATCATGTAGTAGTGATTATTGAAAATATTCCTTTCATGTTTTTATATAATCATGGTACTTGGTTGGTGCCCTTGATAGTTACGATTTTATGATTGTGACCTAGCAGCCAAGTGGAGTAGTCTATTTTTCCTCATCTCCTCTAGAATCTAAAAGATGGATGACATATCCTCTTTACCCTTGTTCTCTTCTTGATATTATGAGAGGATTTTTGACAAGCGATTTGTAGCAGGGCGTGATGCCCTTTTGGATCAAGAAGAGATACAACCAAAGGTGATCTAGAAAAAGGTTTGATACCCTTAAAAGAACAAACACCAATTGAGCCAATGAACTTTGACTCCCAAAATAATTCTCCATTCCATCTTATCTTCCTCTCTCTATTAAGAGAGAATAGATGATCCTGAAACATCTTCTTTGAGATCTTCTCTAGTTTAATAAATTTTCAATACTAGATTACTTAGTGCATGAAAACATTGTGCATTGTTTGAATTTATATTGGTGAATTTATTTAAATTTTTATGCAATCTAGAACTCCTCAAATCAAGATTAAGATTTATCCTAATCTCTAAAAAAAATTCTAGAAATAACTAAATAGATCTCTCATCTTCAAAAAGTTGGACTCTTCTAAAAGATTTTCATTAACGATGAAGGTAGGTCATTGTGAATAACATGGAAGAGAAAAAAAAAATCAAAGTGAGAAAGAGAGCTTAAACATTCACATGAATTGATTCATGGATTACATTTGATTTTTACTAGATCATTTATAGAATGAAATTGGCAAGGTCAACATCTTGGTCAAAATTCTCAAGATACTAGGTTGCTGAAAAAAAAAGAGAACAAAAAACTGAAGGAACTTCTTGTAGACATAGAAGAGAGTGAGAGTTAGAGACTAAAAAATAAAGATTTTGTGACACGAAGTCCTTGATAACTCAAGGAATGATTGTGAGGAATGATAAGATTGTTTGCCTTAGATATCAGAGGAGATTAACTCAAGGAACTAGACGTAGTTAAATCCTTGGCCAAGATAGTAGAAATATCAAAGAAGGTCTTCTCGATGATTTCCTCTACGCATTGATACTAACTTGAGTGACTGATTAGGATTAGAGATTTGACCATATCTAAGTTATTCATGAGTCCTGCACAAATGAAGAATCATATATATGAGATAACTGATGATGACAAGCTCCCATACAAGAGTTCTTATAAATTTTATATCTCCAAGAGCCCATGGTGTAGCTTGGCACTCAATGGGATAGAAACTCAACTTGTTAATTGGGTAAATTAGTCTTTGATTAATTAATCTTTAAATTAATATGGTTAATTAATAAGGTTATCCAATATGTGTTAATAGATCTATAGAGTTATTAATGAGAGAGATGTATAGACCTAAAGGGTCATACATTGAATGTCTATGGGTATTGGTGGATACATATATAATTATGGGGGTTTATGAAAATTTCACATACCCAATGCCTATAAATAAGGCAAGAATGACATACCAATGAAATTTGTGGGAAACTCTCTCATGTCTTCTTTGTCTCTCCTAGTGAAGAGTGTTGAAGAGGAGATTCAGTTATTTGACAATCATGTGGATATGACAAGAGGTTGGACACTTGAATAGTTTTACCGAGTTCTTCAACAAACCCTATAGGTGTGGATTTTAACCCATACTAGATGATAATTTGAATGTTTGATTCAATGTCTTCTGTTGTATTGGAAGTTTTGATCAAAATATCAAAGGCTTATCAAAACTTAGATCCAAATATAGGTGGTTTGATTTATCACTTGGATAGTGGTATCTCTCTGTCTCTTTATAGTAAAACATAACTAACTGAATGTATGATCATTCAACTATATATTTCAGTATTTATTCTTTGTAACTATATATCTCATTGTCATTCATTTGTCACATATTTTATTAGGTATATGTGACCATAAAAAAATAATTTAAGAAAATTATGATTGATTAATTTGATCACTAGTTTGACTCTAAACTAGTTCCACTAGAGAGTTAAACTTTTACATAAAATATCCTTTTCTTCCTCTTCTTGCTTAAACATTCATAAAAAATGAGACCAGTCTTAATTTTTTTGACCTTGAAAAAATTCATACATGATTTATCTAAAAATCAAATCTAAAATCATAAAAAATACAAAATTTGGTCAAATGGCATGGTAGTTATGAAAAATTTCATTAACACATGATAGCATGCTTGTAGGAGAAGTAGGGGGTTGATTAATTTTGATCACTAGATTGACAGTTCATTTTGTCTTTGCGAGGTGAAATACATAGTTAACATTTACATGCTAATTCATTTTGTCTTTCCTCTTATTTCTTCACCTTTATTTGCACATAAATCTAGCAATCATAAAACTCAAGAAAATATGGTTTCTCTCAAGTTTTTTCACTTTGAAAAGGTGAAAACATAATTTATCTATAATAAACTCCAAAAATCATGGAACATGTGAAATTGGGTCAAATGGAATGGTAGTTATAACAATAAATATAGCATGCATTATAATTAGTAAACGTAGAAATTATAATTAGTTAGTTATTTTTTCTTCTCATTTCTTATAAAGCCTCTTGATTAATCCCTAAACTCTTCTTATTTTCATTTATTCTCTTAATCATCCCTAAAATCTTTTGTCTTTTCTTTTAGTATCTCCTATTGGAGAAAATAAAGAGACATTAAAAGCACGGAATACTCATGATACAAGGACAAAAGATGACATAGATCACTCGGCACCTTCACCTAAATTTTCCACCTAAGATCTTAATTTTTTTCATCATGTACCCATGTGCCTATTAATTTAATCTTATGATTTTATTTGATGAGGTGCACCTGTACACTTTCACCATGTAATCATGTTAATCTCCTTGTTGTAAAATTGACTTGGACTCTTAGATTTTGACTTTGACTTTATGGAGATGTTGTAGAACTTCTAAGTCATCCTCTAATATTCTCTAGTGATCCATCATGAATCTAATTAATGATCCTTTGATGTCTGGAATGATGAATGGTGTGCCATAAACTATGAATGAATGAATGATGTTTTGATTCGCATGAAAGAGTTTCTTAAACACTCAGATTAATCGAATGATCCTATAAAGTATACATTAATATTTTTTTTCTAATATCTATCAATTTTACAACAAAAAAACTTTAATTAAGTGCATTGAACTCATTAATTTTTTTTTAAAAATCTCTCTTAAACTAATGAAAAATTTTTGACTTAAAATCACCAGAAAAATTCTATCGGTAGACCACTTGGACAGTTCCTAAAATAATCCAAGAGAGATAGAGAGAGTTAATAATTTTATAAGGAAGGAAAACATTGTATTTTATTAAAGCCTTCAATCATTGAGGTTTTCCTCAAATCCTTAGGCACTAAGAAACCTCTTAGAGAGTCAACCAGAAATTTCTCCTCATCACTAAGAATGCCTATTTAATAGTATTGGACTCATCTATATGTACTTTTAGGAGAACGTGGAGATGTAGCACAAGTATCTTGAAAAAAAACAAAAAAATCATTCTTTGGGGGGGGCCACTTATAAGAGAATGAGGATGACTTTTTGTTTCATTCTTGGGAATGGTAGACTCGCTTCAAGAATCAAGTTAAATTGTCTCTCTAGAAACCTTTTGGAAATAAGAGAGGTTGAGTGTCTTCAAAGGACCTTGTCATTGGACAAAATTTTCTGTTTTCAATCGATTCTCCTCTATAAAAAGAGAGGCATCAATCAACTTTTCAAAATCGTTTTGAAAAACCTAAGAGAAAATATGCCAATGGTCGAGCAAGTGAAGGAAAATTTTTATTTTGTTTGGATCATCCAAAACCTTAGATTAATTATTCATTCAATAATGGAATATGACAATCAGTTAAATAAAAAATTAAAAATAAATTTTCAATAGAGGACGATGTTGCCACCTTCACCTTTGTGAAATTTGCCTTTAGTTTCTCCGATCAAGAACATCAATTCTTTTAAATATTTCTCATCTCTCATGAATCACTCAAGGAACGTAGCCAAGGAGGAAAAAATCCCACTTGGCTCATCAATCCTAATAGAATACTCATGAAAATACTCACTAGTGAGGGGAAAGAGAGAGAGAGAGAGAGAGATGTGGGTTTTCAAACCGCAAAACCATTTCAAAGAAGGAATGGATTTTAAAATTTAAATGATTCAAACTGCTATGTTGACATGGTTGGCCACTTCTATAAGACTTCAACTAGAAGGTTAGGGTTCCACTATCCTCCTCAACAAACTCCAAGAAAAAATCAAGCATCCTCCTCCACGCCAAAAACGCGGCGCCGCTGGCCCTTCCCCAACAAAAAAAAAAAGAAAAAGAAAAAAGAAAAAAAGAAAATCATGCTCCAAGCAGAATCTATAAAGGATGCTTTCGAGCGTTAGGGTTTAGTGTTCCACATCACAGTTTACAGCACCACTCATGGGTACACGGGTGGGCCACGCTCTTCCTGGATTAGGGTACCTGATAATCGGGCTATGGCAGCTCTTCAACCACACTAAGCTCTACTGCCAAAACCCTAATTCCTACCGCCCTACTCTCTGGTTCCCCGCTCCGAAACTCAGACACCTCGAACTCTATCTCTTTTTGGTCGCCAGCTTCGCCCACGTACTAATGGAGCTCTTCATCGGTCCCCAGAACCACCAGCCGCTTGACCCTGCCGACTGGACCATTCCCTCCAACCACCTCCACAACATCGAGCACGCCACCGCCTCCTGCACCATCTTCTTTTTCGCCGCCTCCGCCCTCTTCTTTGACCGCTCAAAAATCAAGGCCACCCGCACTCTGAATCTTATTATCGGCTCCTTGTCCCTCGCCTGCCAGTTTCTTCTCCTCTATCTCCACTCCACCGACCACTCCGGCTTCGAGTGGCAGTACCACTGGCTGCTACTGGTAATCATTGCGGTAACTCTGATCACCACTTTGATGGGTATAGGATATCCTCGGAGCTTTTCCGTAGGGTTTATCAGGTCCGTGTGTATTATCTTCCATGGCGTCTGGTTGAACGTGCTGGGGTTCATGCTTTACACTCCGAGGTTCATCCCCAAGGGCTGTTCTCTGCAAAATGATGACGGTTTTTTAAAGATTCCATGTAATGATAATCTCTCTCTTCACCGGGCGAAGGGGCTGGCGAACCTGAATTTCACTTGGACTCTCATTGCTCTCATGGCTTTCTCTGTTTGGTTCTACATTTTCATGGCGAGCAAGTACCCCCAAGTTCAGGAGTTCGAGAGTCTTGCCGAGGAGGAGAATTTGGACAAGTACCTTGACGTGGGAAAATTGTGCAAGGCAAAAGACTTGGGCAAGGTAAGGCAGTAGAAAAATGTCCGGGAAAGCCTTTGAAAATAAAAAATGCAAAGAACAAAAATCAATGTAACCACCTATGATCGCAAGTCCTCTTGGTTTTTCTGTCAGGGAAAAGTTTCTACGTGAAATAAATTTTTTTTCAGGAGTGGAAATTTTCGCCTTCAAATGAACAAGTTAAAAAGAGGAAACTCAGTATTTCAATCACACAAGATAAAATCTTTGACTGAGAATTCACCGACCTCAGGTGATCTTCCCTTTTGTTAAAGAACTCTTTGAAGAAACATCATATTTAGAAAAAAAGGGTAATTCTCCCGGATTAGGGTACCTCATATTCGAGCTATGGCAACTTTTCAACCACACAAAGCTCTACTTTCAAAACCCTAATTCCTACCCCCCCTCCTCTCTGGTTCCCATCTCCAAAAATCTGACGCCTTGAGCTCTATCTAATGACGATGGCGCTCGCAGCGACATCACCTGGAGAAGATGAAGGGAAAAAAATTTCACCGACTAAGAAAGCCTCTCTGTTGGACCATTTTCTGGATATGTAAGCCTGTAAATAGAGGGGGTTGTAATACAGAAATATATAGAAGAATAGAAGTCTATTTCCTCTCTTTTTTCTCTCTCTCATATTTCCAGCCTACCTGTCTTCTTGAGTTGCTTGCAAGCAATCTATTCGCGATCCTGTGAGCTCCGTTCATTCTAAAAAACCTCCTAACGGAGCTCCTCATCGGCCCTTCCCGCCACCACCTGCTGGACCTCACAGACAACACCATTCCCGCCGCCCATCTCCACAAATTTGAGCACGCCACCATCACCCTAGTTCTCTCTGTTAGAAATCAACTTAAAGATTTAAAGCAAGAATCTACCCCAGTTCGAGCCCTCGACCTGGGGTCGCCAAATTTTCTTTCTTTCTATGTTATTTTTTCTCCTTCTATGCTGGAGTAAAGACGGACAAGATGAAGCCATGTCACCCAAGGTCTGTTCTTCTTGAGTGTTTTGAGTGTAGAGAGAGTTCTACATTCTTCAATTGGTATCAGAGCGTGGTCTGATCCTGTTAATCGACGACGATGCCACGACGAGGAGATAACACTTCTCTGGAACTCCCCGTGAATGCAGCTCCGAAAGGGTTGAGCGAACCCACGCAAATAGGAACCTTTCCTATTCTTAATAGGAGGAACTATCAAGTATGAGCGACGCAGATGCGCCTACATATTGAAGGTTTTCTATTGTGGGAACTTATCGAATAAAAAAATGCTCCAAGAAGATCAGCAAGCAATGTCGATCATGTTAAGCACGATCTCGGACGAGGTCACACGAGAGCTGGACGTTGAGAAGACGGCTAAGCAAACCTGGGAGACCTTGAAG